>JARJLF010000010.1:600000-991911 GCA_029378395.1 Mycena leptocephala
GTTATGGTGATAACTGGGGAGGACAGTATGTATTGACTCCCTGCCGTGCACTCGAAGTACTTAACGCTTAGCTAGATCCTCCCGAGGCTGTGCTGGAACGACGACAATCAACTTTGGTGTATGCTCGAGGACGATTCAATGGATAGGAGCAGATGTCGACCATGGATCATGTCTAGAGATGTATAGTAGTAGTGTTGCGAATATATGTTTTTGCTTTTTCTTCATGCGTATGTGCGCAACCGTAGGGAGCATTCAAAGCAGTAGAGCACCCGTGAAATATGCTGCCAGAAAGACGTTCTGGCGCCAGAATCGAATCTGGCGCCGTCTATCTTTTTATGTCGCCAGGAGTCATTCTGGCGTGCTGGCGCTCTTGGCAGGCCTGGCGCCAGACGCGCCAGACGCGCCAGCTCAAAAACATTTTCCTGATGTGAGTCAGCGAGCTCAAGCCCCACACGACGCACTGCGAGTAACTCGAGTGTACGTGCGATCAGCGCATTACCCCGGGTGGATTACTGTCGGCTGGGTCTCCCGTTGACCCCAGCTCCCATCAACGGGCGAGGGCAGGCCGACTTGGCGGGTCCTATGATCTAGGCGGCGGGTTTCTGGAGACGTTAGAAACAGCCCAGTGAGGAGAACTCCCTGAGTTTCTTGCCCACGCCTACACTCTGAAGTCTCGGAGCGCCCGAAAGAAATGAATTCCAAGTGTAAACGTTCCACAAAAAAAAAAAAAAAAAAAATACATTCACGTGTCGTGGGTAAGGATGGACACGGGTCGCGGGTATACCCGCGGGTTTGTACCCGCGGGTGTGGGCGGGTACGGGTACGGGTCGTGAATTCAGACCCGTGCTCAACCCGCGTACCCGACCCGTGTACCCGCGGGTTTTTGAGCTCCAAAAATATTATTTTTGCCACACATAAGCAGGCAGAAAAATTCGCATCCAGATGCGGTCCGACTACCGATCTTGCCGAGCGGCCATCATCATGGGCTTGACTCCTTGGCATCTGCCACCATCTGGCCACTGACCCTGCTCGAGAAATTGACCGACCATCACCATCTTGTATTGGATTGTGTCTTCCGTCCACCGATCCTGCACAAGAAATTGTCTGACCCGACATCCGCCACCCTCTGGCCACCGACCCTGCTCGAGAAATTGACCGACCGCCACCTGGATTGTGTCTTCCGTCCACCGACCCTGCGCGACAAATTTTCTGGCCCGACCCAATCGTGCCCGTACCCTGATTTGAGCCCCAATTATTATCCCCCTCCATCCACCGACCCTGCGTGATTGGCTGACCCGACCCAATTGTGCCCGTACCTTGATTTAAGCCCCAATTGTTGTCTTCCTCTGTCCACCGACCCTGTGAGAAATTGACTAACCCGACCCAATCGTGCCTGTACCCTGATTTGAACCCAATTATTGTCTTCCTCCATCCACCGACCCTGTGCAAGAGCCGACCCAATCGTGGCCATACCCTGATTTGAGCTCCGCACAAAGGAACTATAACAGTAGGTCGAGTGATCTTCCCTCGCTCATGGCTCCCGCGCAATCTAAGAGAAAATCTAAGGGCGGCGAGAGCATCATTAGTCGCTCTTCGTCTCGCTCATCTCTTTCGGCTCAAGCCTCCGCTGCTGTCGGAAAGGTCAAAACTGCAGCGCGCAAGGTTACTCAAGCAGTCAAGTCCGCTGTGGACAATGTTCGCCCAAAACGCAAAAAGGTTCGCACCGAACGCGCGCAAGATGCCATCGAAAATGGAGACGACGAGGTCCAGTTCCTTGCCACCTCCCCTGCTGCCAGCCGTATGTCCCTCTTTCGTCTTCTACCTTCTATCTAATGCACTTGCAGAGACAGATAATAATTCTCAAGAAGGTAGGCGGGATTGGCCTCACGCCTTCTGTGCTTGACTCCTTCTATAGACGGAGAATCCGGCTCTCAGGCGGGCTCGGGCTCTCAGGCAGATAGTGCATCTCGTGCAGGCTCTCCTGAAGTTCGTGAGCTGACTGAAGAGGAACTCCTCGGTGCGTTAATTGGGTATCGCCTATGTACGCACATCTGCTGATTACATTAAAGCGGAGATGAAGAAGAAATGGAACTCACCCATATACAGCTTCTTCTCCGACAATGTCACTATCTGTAAGGGGGAGGACGGGCGTCGGTATCATTTCTTCAAGTGTGCTTCCTCCCGATGCAAGGGCGAGTTTTTTGTTTTGATTTTCGGACTTCTCTAACCCTGACATGCATTCTCGTAGGACGGGGTATCAAGGGTGTGAAGCGTGCATTCGAGAATACCGATGGCTCGCGTGCCTCTGATGCCGGGTCCACCAGCAATTTGAGGAAGCACGCCATTCTCTGTTTCGGTCGACACACTGTCGACTCTGCCATCGCCGGTCAAGGCCCCAAGAATCCCGACGGCTCTGTCTTCGCAGCGTTTGCGCGCGCGGGTCAGAAACCGGTTACCGTTACGCACCGTGCACATACTGATGCTGAGGCTCGGTTCGCTTCTCAGTTTCATATAACAGACTTGTGTTAATAATTTCCCAGCGCACATATCGTCGAGTGGGTTACGGAAAGCACACGCCCACCCAATATTGTCAACGACCATGGGTTCCACACTCTCATGACTGCGGGTCATCCAAACTTGCACCTGCCCTCCGCTCGCACCGTCTCCCGCGATATCCAGGCGTCTTTCAAGAAGTGCAAGGCTACCATTGACAACCTCCTTCAGGTATGCATCTGCTATCTCAGAAAATCCAAGGATGCAATCTGCAAGATTTTTCGGGTTTGCATGCACCCGATCTTCATTTCTGTGCGCTAATGGCTATCTAGAACCACCCCGGTCAATTGAGCTTTGCTACGGACGCATGGACCTCTCCCAACCATCGTGCTTTTGTTGCATGGACAGTGCATCTTCATCACGAAGGCACGCCACTTTGTTTCCTCCTTGATATCATCGAGGTTCCGGAAGTAAGTTATATTTTGTCGCGGCCCTCATATTTTATAATCATGGTCTAGTCGCATTCTGGTACCACCCTTGCTCGCGCCTTCGACGCGATGCTCACTGCGCATGGCCTCAGTGATAAAGTATGTGTTTATTCTCGACCTTCTGTATCTAAACTTATTGTGGATTTCAGATCCTGGCTATGACTGGCGACAATGCGACATCAAACGATACGCAGACCACATCCATGTCCGAACTTGACACCAACACATTCAAGGAGGAAAACCGTGTTCGCTGCTTTACCCACACCCTTAACCTTTCCTGCAAATCCATCCTCAAACCGTTCTCCGCTCCCGAGAAAAAGAAGAAGGACACAGACACTGACGAGGGCGACGCAGAAGGTGACACGGACTCTATCCCGGATCTGGAGTCCGACGCAGGTTCTTTTGACGGGGCTTTCACGGATGGCGAGGAGGAGGAGGAGGAGGAGGAGGAGGAGGCCGACGATATGGATGGAGATGAGGGCACTGTAGATGAGGACGAGGATGACGATGTAGTTCTGGATGAGCGGGGTGAGTTAGATGCAGAGGAGCGCGAGACCTTTGACGAGGAGACAAAAGAGGTCAAAAAATCGCTCGATAAAGTATGTGCTACCTCTTGAAAAGATATCTTCAATCTATTTCTAATTACCCACCAGATTCGGAAGCTTTCCTTCGCTATTATTCACTCTACCACGATCCTCTTACCGGCTTGGCGCAAAATCTGCCGCAAGTGCAAGCTCAAGGAGCGTATGATCCCCCGCGACGTCCGCACGCGTTGGAACTCGACCTACGACATGCTCTACTTTGCACGGAACTACCGCGCCGCGATCGATGCGATTACTAGCGAGAAGTCATACAAGTTGCGTAGATACGAGTTGGATGAGACGGAATGGGAGATCATCGGGGACCTGGTATAT
This sequence comes from Mycena leptocephala, assembly GCA_029378395.1. NCBI lineage: Eukaryota > Fungi > Basidiomycota > Agaricomycetes > Agaricales > Mycenaceae > Mycena > Mycena leptocephala. Next base: position 603,896 of record JARJLF010000010.1, read on the forward strand.
GTACTCGAGGTGCGTGTTCACCGCTCTCGAGACTCACTGTCTTCTGATACTGGGACAGGTCTTCAAGAAAGCAACCCTCTATTTTTCGGGCGATTCCATCAGCACCATCGCCAACGTGGTTTCCACGATGGACCTAATTGACGACGTCCTCGAGTCTCGGGGTGAGCGGCAGCTGCAACCTGCCGTCTCATCTGCTGTTTCTCTCGGCCGTGCAACCCTCAAACGCTACTATGTCAAGACGGGACTTTCGGACATCTACTATTTGGCCGTCGGTATGTACTGGTTGCGTCAATTTTAGTTCCATTCTCATACTGCATAGCGCTTCACCCCAGCTCCAAGCTGGAGTATTTCCGCATCAACAAGTTCAGCAAGACAGCAATTTCAACCGTTGAGACGAAGCTTCGCACCCAGTTCAACCTCTATCGAGAACGCACAGCAGAGAATGAACCCGAATCTAATGCGGTATGGGTATTTCTTTGCTTGTAGGTCTTTTTAATTGAGCGTCATCCAGCCTTCACAGGATGTTGCTCCCAGTGTAAGCACTTCTGCTGCGCTGAACTTCAGCATGTTCCAAAACCTCGGGGCCATTGATGAGGAGTCCCGGGATGAGCTCGCTGACTATCTGGCTGCTCCGCGCGTAAAAACTGATGACCCTATGAAATGGTGGTGGGCCCATCGACGCGAATATCCTGTCCTTCATCAGCTTGCGCTGGACTATCTTAGTGTGCCATGTGAGTATTTTTCTTATGCATTATTCCATAACGCTAGACATTAATCAATACATACGGAAGCTACTTCTGTCGCCGTCGAGCGTGTCTTCTCGCACGGACGCCGTCTGCTGCACTTCACCCGCAACCGCATGTCCGCCACCTCTTTCCGCCGCCTGCTTTGTTTGGGGTCTTGGGGACGCCGCGACTTGCTCCGGATAAACGACTTGATAGCAGCATGCAGCCCAAAAAAGCGCAAGCGCGTTCAGGCCCAGGACGAGGCAGATAGCTCTGGAAATGAAAGTGTTGAGATTGTCGAGTAGTCTACATTTTACCGCACCGTATTTGACAGTAAAATATTATTTATGCTGGGAATTCCGCGGGTATACCCGACGGGTTTGGGGACCCGCGGGTGCGCTGAGGACCCGCGGGTAACCCGTACGGGTTTTGGACCCGACCCGTACACGGGTACGGTTTTTGCGGGTCCGGGTACGGGTTGGCCCGAAGGTACCCGCGGGTATACCCGTGTCCATCCTTAGTCGTGGGTGGGAATCTGCGACCATATATGTACATTGTATGCCACGTCACGCACCTTCGCCTTTCCCACTTTACTTCTACCCATGAACAACAGCTTAGCATCATCATCAGCAGCACCCCACTCTGGGAATTTCCTCCTCGCAGTGCTGAGCGGTTTTGATAACCCCTTGTTCGTGAGAATCGACTCAAGGGACGCTCGTCAGGCACTACATACGAGTTACAACTTCTATAAAAATCCGATGTCTACATTCACTATCCAGCTCCTCGCGCTGATTGTCGGGGCAGGTGATGCCGCTGTCCCTCCCCTCGCCCGTGAGTGATTATCCTCATTTGGCTTGGCGGAACCTTATTAAGCAGAATTCGAGGGCACAGAAATGACATACTGCTACATCTCTGCCGTGCGTGAGTCGACGGCCACATACATCATTTACCGCTGATTTACGGACACACGCGTCCATTCCATTAGGAGACGAGGATATAGAGATGGAAGATTGCATGTTCGCCCCGCGTGAGTTGAGGGTACCACCCACCATCACTATGAATTGGCTGACCCACACGTTTATTGCATCGGGCAGAAGATGAGGACACGGAGATGGAAGATTGCGTCCCCGCGCGTGAGCTCACAGTATACATAGTTGCTTCGCTTGAAACAGAAACCTTTCAGCGCTACAAGGCCCGCTTGCCGGCCCGAAGCGAACCCGGAGGCGCCCGCGACCGGCTCCGTACAGTCTGTCTGCCTAGGCAACTTGCATTCTCTGCCATTGACGTTTGATCTATCTAGATATCGGCGCACGGCCTCCCATCTATGCGCGCTCGCGTAAGTCTAGGGACCAGATTTGAGGTCAGTTTTCGGATTATGGAGGATCTAAGAGCGGATGAATAGATAGGTTGCGCACAAGCCACAGGAGCCACCTGGTGGCATTCTTTGCTGTGCGCAAGTGGCTCCACCGCCAAAATGACGCCAGTGGCTCGTTGGTGGCTCTGTGGAGTCACTCGCCTATTATTTTTGCGCACGGTCCGAAAGCCACTGGATGGCTCCAGTGGCTCGTGCGCTAATGTACCAATTTTTGCGACTTTCACTTATTCTTCTGTTGTCTACATATCTGCTAGCCGTTGAGATTTTGTGCTAGTGAGATCAACCACGAGAAGATGACCGTTTCAAACGGGTTTGCAGGTTCTGCAAAATTGAGGTTGAACCTCCTGCGTCGACTTTCTTTTGCTCGGCTGCTTGCTCTGCCAGGGGAAAGCACAAAGAGGGTAGGCCCACAGTGCCTGTCATCACTTCTCCGACACGCGTTTTCTGGTACCAAGGAAATTTTTGTAATTTTTTTCCGATTTTCTGAGCCGAGAAACCGACCAAAAGAATGTGTTTGGAGGCGCGAATATATCCGGATTTGGAGATACCCGGATGATCAAAAAACCTCACACTCCGACGTATTCCCGGAGAACGTCTTCGATTCGCCACGCTTCGTCACCTCGTCAAGGGGTTGAATAGGGGGTGATTCGATCGTGATTCTGCATACAAACCATGAAATTTGTTGATTTTTGCCAGAAAGGCATACTCCTTGCTCGAAAAATGCATACTACTCAAAGAAAAACAGTGGAACATCTACGTCTTTATAAAATTAAGCCTGTCTGTCTGTCCGAAAATTTTTAAGCCCCGTTCAGTCTCCCTCATCCATCTTCTCTAGCTCCTGCCAACAGTCCTGAGCTCCTGTGAGCATTCCAACACCATGACTCGGACCCAGGTCTAAGTTGTACAAGGCAAACCAGGAAGATGAAGTCGGGAGCTGTGTCCCACGGGGGCTTTGAATGAGGCTCGGGCACATGGCAGCAAGAACACTCTACAGATTTCTAGTGTTGCAGTTAAGGGTTAGGCCTTAATTAAGGGTAACCCTTAATAAGCCCTTAATATTAAGGCTTAGGATGGGCAAGAAAGCCACTTAAGCCTTTGTTAAGCTGGGGTACCGGAGGTTATCTTTGGTCAATGGTAGGGAGAGCCCCTCTCCATGATCCTACACTTTAGTTCACCCAAAATGTCCGCTCAATGCTGAGATATGATGAGAAAACTGAAAGACGCGATTTGGTAATTGCTACTACCCCTCAGTTTTAACCGGAAAATCAAATGAAGGGTAGAAATGGCACCAGAAGATGCACCACTAACTAAGGCTGGCAGATTATGATTAAATACGGCTCCAGTCCATAACATAGGGGCTCACGTCGAGTGGACAGGGCTTAAATATGTTCGATGAGCTGTAGGATCAGGGAATTGCATGAGAAGGAGGAACCTACCTTGATATTAGTGGTTTGGTAGACCATGGTGGCAGGCCGGAAGGCATCTTACGCCCTGCGAACACCGTGGGAAATTCATGTTAGGCCTTAATTAAGCCTACCCTTATTAAGCCCATGTTAAGGGCATTAAGGCTTAACAATAAATGGTACCCTTAATAAGGCCTTAAGCTACAACACTGCGCCAACCCACATTCTTCACCTGTCAATCCAACGACGGCGAAAGAACACGGGTCGCTTGAGTACCCTCCTCGTCTCCAGTGTCGTGCACGCTCATAGCAGTGACGACATTATTCGATTCCCCATCTTCAGTTTGTTTCCAATCGACTCCACACGGAAGCCTGCACTCCGGCAAACTTTGAATATTATCTTTGATATCGTAAGTTCGTAATCAGAATGATTGAGTTTCAACCAGTTCAGCACGTCCTGCACTTTTTGGCGCCTGACCATCATAGGTGTCCGTACATAATCTTCATCGCTTGGCCTAGCAGGCCCCACAAAGACGAACAGCCAGAACCTCGCTGATCTCGTCTAGGGAAGGCAGCAATATATTATATACTTTGACAACTGGAGCTGAAAACATGATCGCATTTGCGCTCATTTTACCTTTCCCAGACGGCACGCGAACCACACATCTGTTTTGTCTTACTTTCGCAATCAACACCTTTTCTGCGAAGGAGAGATTGCAGAGCTGCCAGGGTACTTTGCCAATCCACAGCTTGTTTGCGAGACTAAACAGTGGCACGATATTGGTACGCAGTCTGGCCTCGCAATCGACACAAATAGTGCCACATCCATGTGCTAAAATGGGGCCATCCAATTCCTCGATCGCATCTTCGTCGCTGAACCACTCTTTGCGAGTGACACCAGGCCGGATCAACAAGTCCCAATTTATATCCACATCAGTCATCGACGTCAATTCAATGTTTAGCGTCCACTTTCGACACACGGCACAACCTGATTCTTCTATCTCGACTGGATTCACGTCTTGGCGCATCCCTGTTATTATCTCATGCCAGAGCTCCCTCGACGGAGGCAGCGGAGGAAATATCGCGAAGTCATCTGTGTCAATTTTTTTCCTTGAGGCGTACATCTTTCGTGCCAATCTCCTCTTACGCACCAGGGCTACACTACCCTTCGATCGCTTAGTGCTAAGTTTTTTTTCGCCTTCAAATCCTGCCTATTTGCTGTTGCGCCCTCTTCTGTTGCAGTATTTCTCCGGCATTTACATGAGTCATGTCAAAAACAGTGGCGAACAGCTTACAACCATGTTCTTCACAATTGTGATCGGCCAACTGCTGTTGAAGCCATTGGGCACTGGGCTTGCCTGTCCAAGCTATGCGGTGCAATCTGCATATAGTCTTTAAGTCGGATATCTTGAAAGACGGTGCTAATGTCCGGAAGCAGACCTTGGCGATGAACTTCAAGGGGTTTGCATTTTTGTCGAGAGGGATATTGTCCACCTCCAAGTGAGCCGAGAAAACCAATCTGTCGTCATTGTGAATATATTTTGGTACACCATAAGCGAAAGGGCCAGCATCCCCACCAAGCAAGGCTTTCCGTGTATTATTGGGTAGATAACCTCCCCAATGAGGCAATTCACGGCCCCGCAGGGCCGAAAAATAGCCTAAAATAGCAGCAAAAGTCGTTACGCACGCGATTCAGGCAACTTTTGGGGCCTACGTTACGTGTTACGGTTTCTACCATACACGGGGGGTACAGTATGCACCAGTCGCATGAGGGCAATCGGGAAAACATGTGGAGCATTTGATGCGTATACTGCCGCCAGTAGCCATTGCAAGATGATCCAGATGGTATACAAAAACTTGTCCAGCCAGCCGCCTGCTCACATTTAAAAGCATAGTTAAGCGGCATCGATCCAACAAACATCTGTATAGGCCCAGAGGCATCTGAAGGACACCATCAAAATGCCATTGTGAGGCACAGGGTTCAGAATAGAAAAGTGGTGGTGACTAAGTGATTGGCACCGTCCATGAACAAAGCGCATTACTGTAGGTATGCGGGGTAACCTCAGCTGATCACCACTGCCCGGGAGCCTGGCTCGTCACGAAGTATGCAGGTGATGAAATATTACAGTCTGTCAGGAATTGGATGATTTGGATCGGCTGAAGCCTGGCCTATAGGTGACAGTCTCTCACAACCTGAATGGGCCGAACCCAGGTATGCAGGTTGCACAATATTGCAGCCTATCCGGTGCATCGGCTGAACCTTCGCATCAGGGTGGAAAATATTATAGTCTTACAGATGTGCATCAGCTGAAGCTCAGCTTGTAGGGCCCAAAATATTTCAGTCCGCTGGGACCTGCATCGGCCGAACCCCAGTATGCAGGTTATTAAATATTACAGTCGGTCAGTAACTGGATCGGCCGAACCCTGGCCTGTAGGTGGCAAAATATTTTGGTCTATCGAAACCTGCAGTTTGCATAATATTATAGCCCATCCGGTGCTGCATTGGAAGAACCCAGTGATGTGGTGGGCATAATATTATACCCCTGAAAATCTGGGTGGCTCCTCTCTAACATCCAGGTCAGATAATATTGTGGAAATATTATTATCGCCGAGGAGCCCAGGACTTGGCCGAAAATCCGGCAGATTTCGGGGGACCCTAAACTCTAGGGATTAATCATACGTAGGGGGCCTAGAGTGTAGGGCATTGTTGACTGCAGGCACTGAATATCATATATTGGCATCCGACCTGAATTGCGACCGCCATCAGGATGCACCCGATGGAATTCCGGGATCTCTTGTCCCCAGCATCCCCATGCGTCCATAAACAGGTCCGCTACAAGGAAAAACCGCACTCGCCCGCGGGTAGCCTTAAATGGGGCAGGTAATGTGAATATCATATATTATATGGCATCTGACCTGAATTGTGACTGCCGTCAGGATGCACCCAATAGAATTCCGAGAACTCTTGTTCCCAGCATCCCCGCGCGTCAATAAGCAGGTCCGCCACAAGGAAAAACCGCACTCGCCCACGGGTGGCCTTAAACGGGGCAGATAATGTGAATATCATATATTATATGGCATCCGACCTGAATTGCGACTGCCATCAGGATGCACTCGATGGAATTCTGGGATCTCTTTCCCCCAGCATGAACACGCGTCTATCAACAGGTCCACCACAAGGAAAAACCGCACTCGCCCACGGGTGGCCTTAAACGGGGCAGGTAATGTGAATATCATATATTAAATGGCATCCGACCTAAATTGCGACTGCCGTCAGGATGCACCGGATGGAATTAGCATGAACACGCGTCTACCGCAAGGAAAAACTGCACTCGTCCAGGGTGGCCTTAAATGGGGCAGGTAATGTGAATATCATATATTATATAACATCTCACCTGAATTGCGACTGCCGTCAGGATGCACCGAATGGAATTCCGGGATCTCTTGTCCCCAGCATCCCCACACGTCCATAAACAGGTCCGCCACAAGGAAAAACCGCACTCGCCCACGGGTGGCCTTAAACGGGGCAGGTAATGTGAATATCATATATTATATGGCATCTGACCTGAATTGCAACCGCCGTCAGGATGCACCTGATGGAATTCCGGGATCTCTTGTCCCCAGCATCCCAATATGTCCATCAACAGGTCCGCCACAGGAAAAAACAACACTCGCCCACGGGTGGCCTTAAACACGGCAGGTAATGTGAATATAATATTCCCGTCCCACACTCACTCTCCTCCTCGAATCGGCCTGGACAAATAATAATTAGAATGTATGCAGGGCAATGACAAGACGCACAATCATAGCAGTGCCATCACCGAAATTATCTTCCTTATCTGCAATGTCAACAACTTCTCGTGTGCTTCAGAAAAGCCAGCACGACCATGGAAAGCATTTGGGACGATAGCACCATCCAACTGAACATTATTGCTTTGAGGAATGATTTTCTGAACTCTTGCCGAAAATTGTAACCTGCTAGGGTCATTAAGTTCGAGATGAGACTGTGAATAGAAGATGTGAATCAGAAAGACCTCAGAGAACGGCTTACCGATGCATTAAACTCTGGGAACACATCAGCCGTGGAACCGAGTATAAATGATGTCTGGTCAAAGCCAACAACACAGCTGGTTTCGTTGATGCTACCCAAGCTTTGCATTGGAATGAACGCAGCAAGACCTGGGTCATAGGAACCGAACTCGACTACGTAGCACACGAGGTACGGTTGAGAATCGTTGTAGCGTCTGTTTATAAGAGACTACATCTGCGTGGAAAATCCCGATGACGCGCACGTACCAATAGGGATCAGTAATATACCCGGCAGTGGAAACGGCATCGATCGACAGTGATCGGCATTCCGATTCGCCATTGATATCCAATGGATACCACTGTGTCCCATTGGTTCTGTCCCTCTGGTGGCCACCAGTGAGATACAATGGACCACAACACAAATCCCTCAGCCTTAATGGCGTCACCCTTGGACGTCTCATGCTCCATTGGAGTCCACCCACCAGTGATGGACTACAGTGGTTATCAAATGCAGCGCAAGCTCACTGTACTCCAGTGGGAACCATTGCATACTTGGCCAGTTTTAGGGAGTTTCATGGTGAAAGATCACTTCTGCCGATTAATTGGAAAGTGTAATGAAATGAACAGATTCCAGCCATGTGATTCCACTTCGCCACAAAATCCTCAGTGTTTGTTGCCAAAGTATTTGGGGGATGGCTCACTAAGGAAATATAATGGTCTAATCTTGAATAGATGGATACCCTTCATCTCAGAGAAAATACGGCTGTACCACAATTATTCTGATTCAATTCTGCCCCCAAAAAAGTATGACCAATGTCAACAGAACAGATGTATCGCGTGGAAACTTCGATGTTGTCATCCAATGGGTTCCATTGGAGTCTTCTCAGCCCAATGATCCACCGTGTAACAGTGGTTTCCAGTGTACTTCAATGGAACCTTGATTTAAGTAAGGCCTTGACTTGGATGAGAAAATTCCCGATGCTTAATGTAACCAAATCTCGCAACTTCCCGAACGAGCAGCGTGCGAGCTCTTCAGCACACAGATACTGACAGAGCTGTTGGCACTGGATGAGTATTCCCTCCCAGTATACCTGGACGCCTGAAATAAAGCAAAAGGAATTCATTTTGAGGCCTGAATCTGATGCACTTAGTCCAGGGGCATGAAGCGTTGACAACGGAGAACACTGCCAGGGGCCCATATAGTCGGATAAATATCCCCGCGCACCCAGATGAATCTGAAACAGGCACAGAGACACAAGCGAAGTACAGTGGACTTCAGTGGAATCCAGTGGAGGCCAGGGCGCGTAGAGATGACTCAGATGAGCAGAAAGGGGTGAAAGCCGAAGAAGTCCGACGGAGATCACCGGAGACCAACGTCGGGTCGTAACGGGCCATTGCCGAACAACATATTTTGGCTGGGTTCAGCACGGATAAGGGAGCACTTTACCGAATAGATGCCCTGCATTCTGGATTTGAATGCCCCGTGCACTGGGTGGTGGGTTCCATTGTGAGGCAGGGTTCAAAATGCTAGTGTGAGGCATAGGGTTCAAAATGCTATTATGGGGCATGGAATTCAAAATGCCATTGTAGGGCACAATTTTCAAAATGCCATTGTGAGGCATGGGGTTAAGAATAGGTCCCTTGTCCCTCTGGAGGACAGCCGAAATCCATTTTTTGCCCTTTCTCATGGGGCATTCAAATCCGGAATGCAGCTTCAATCCATCAAGTGCTCCCTTCTCCCAGCTGAACCCGGCCGAAATACATTATAATGCACTGGATGGTCGGTTCCATTGTGGGGCACAGGGTTCAAAATGCCATTGTGAGGCATGGGGTTAAGAATAGGTCCCTTGTCCCTCCGGAGGACAGCCAAAATACATTTTTTGCCTTTTCTTGCAGGGCGTTCAAATATGGAATGCAGGGTGTCTATTCAAACCTTTAATACATCAAGTGCCCTTTTTGCAACAAGAAGGTGAATATAATTGAGCCCATCAATGGCTGTGCTGCGATGAATAGGCGGTAAGCAAGGGTATAAGGCACCGAATCTTATGGCTTGCCAAGGATATTGATGGACCAAATCTTGTGACAGATCTCACTGCGTTCAAGGCCCCCCTAGCCTCAGTCTGTCAAGATGTGTGTAGGTCTGCCCAGCTCTGCGTAGGGAGCTACACGGGCCCTGTGTAGGACTCCTAGCCCGACCTAAGCACAATTGTGGTAAGATATGTGTAGCCCCTGTCCAGATGTGGGTAGGTCACCTAAGCTGACTCTGTGTAGGCCAGCGTAAGTCCGTCTAGATCAGTGTAGGTACCTAAACTCGCCTCCATGCAACTACGCTGGGGTTGATTTCGTGTTTCTTCAACCAAACATCGATTGAGAAGCTGACATGTGTCTAGGAAGCTACGCAGACCGAGCCTGACATATACATAGCTATGCACCGCTACGCAGAGCTACACACAGCTACACAGAACTACATGGAGCTACACATAGACTGTATAGGTCACTAGATGGAGGAGGTCTGCCCAGCTGCGCATAGGGACCTAGCCAGAGGCTAAGTCTAGGAAGGCCTTGAACGCAGCGAGAGTGGTGAATATTATTCCCACCAGCAGCTAAAGCAAAGGCTTGTCAGAATATAATATTATTCTGTACATTGGCCAAACCCAGCCATGTAGTATGGAAACCCGGAGCACCACGCTTTGAAACAATTGATCGTATCAGTTGCCGAGTGATGGCCGCCTCACAACCAAATCCGCAAAATGCGCTCAATATGCCTGTTTTCCTTCAACGATTTATGTAGACTACCGAAGGCCAAGCTGAATCACCAGATACTACATCCCGTGACCTCGAAGTGACAGTAGCATTGCAGGGGAGACGTTCTTCCGGGTTTGCGGGAGTATAAGGGGGAGAAATCTAACTACGGACGCAATTGGCGGTTACACCTACGAACACCTTGGATGTACCGAATTTTGGGATATATTGTCTATCGTTGCATGTTGGAATGCCCGGGCACATCAGAGCAAGGCTTGGGCCACGAAAATACTCGGGAATATGTCGATTATTCGAGGTGATGGCTGAACTTTAGCTTTCAGCAACCCGTCTTTCTGACCCAGTCATTCAACAATGTATGGCCGGATTTATTTTTACGGGGAGCACTGGCGGGCAATGGGGGGTGGGTGAGCCAGAAAGGCCTCCAGTGGCCCAAGAAGACTTGCGACATAAGTCACGACTGAGCTACGAGAACCCGCATGTCGTCGCCCTCCAGGTAGGGATCGCTGAGGCAGATTTAAATATCCCGGACTGCAGAGTCTAGCTGATGTCTAACACCCTCAGTGCTGATCCTGTGGCATTCTATATAAGGAATTGGTGGACAGTGGTCTACTCAATAGTGGCTGTGTTGAAGTGTTTTTAGTGGCGGTGCATAAAATTCATAAGATTTTTTGTGATACTTTTGACGCCACAATCTTTGCATTTTCAAACACTTTCAGTTCCAGCGCCGTCCCGAAGCCAGTTTTTGAGGTGTTGACCAGAGATGGATAGCCCTGACCATTCCGGTCATTTTCAGCTATTCAGATTCCTCTCGGAAGTATTATTGACCTCTCCAGTGGCCACTCAGTGCTTTACATTTTCAAACGCGTGACCCTATTCGCCACAATCCATTGAATTCCAGTGCCATTCCAGAGCCAGTTTTTGAGGCGTCGACCTGCAATGGATAGCCCTGACCATTCCGGTGGTGTTGCTGCGGAGAGACGAGATTTGAAGTTTGAAATTTGAGAGCAGGTGCGGCACGGCGCCATGCACACGAGTTGGCACGAAGAGGCTTGGGGTAGAATCAAGTCATCTTGGAGGCATTGGGTTCGAAGGGAACACCGCATCCACATGTTGATAGACGGCAGTAGAGCTTGAGGGGAATCAGGGGATTGAGGGGACGGCCGACGGGACGCGAGACGAGCAAGGGACTTGAGATCAGCTGTCGTGCTTATCGCAAGTGGAGATGCACAGAGGCACATAGCTGCAGCTTCTTGCGCACAAATGTCGGAAATGGGGGTGGGGGCGTGTGGAAGAGTGGGGAAGAGAAAGGCGGTTTGCAGCCGTCAACGTTGACCCTTGTTTGGTTTGATGCGCACGGACCTTTCAGCTCCTTTCGGTCGCTGATCACGAGCATGTAGCTTTGACCGCAGGAAATTATTGAAGTTGAAGAAATTCAATATTCTAGACCTGCGAGGTTTTGGCTGAGTGTGGCCTGTTGAGTGGGAAGTTCGCGCCAGGGGTTTGGACGAGTCCATTCAGATTACTATAGTACTATTAGCCATCATGTGTGTATGTATGTAATATGTGAATTCAATGGTGATAATCCGCTGATGGCAACCTAAATTCTGCCTCTGGAGCTCCTCAAAAATAGGAGGACCTTCCCTAGTGCCATCCCAATCATATACCCAAGTTTCAGACCCGGGGAGCAAGAATTGCTCTCGGAGGAAAATGAACAACGTGAAAACGCCGCGTGTAAACGGTTACTTGGGTGCGCTGATTATCACTGTGCTCAAACTTCTCTAGTTGATAGAACAATGTAGATAAGGGAAGTCGGCAAAATAGATCCGTAACTTCGGGAAAAGGATTGGCTCTAAGGGTTGGGTGTGTCGGGCCTTGGCAGAAAACTTCTGGACTCGGTCTTCACTGCTCGGGTACTTTGACTGTGGAGGGCGAGAACGTTCGTCATCATTTTGGAAGCAGTGTGAAGACTTGATTGTGTACCTGCTATCGTCTTGTTTGTAGTGAGATCGATGGCTCGGTGCACGGTGGCGAAAGTCCCTCTGACTCGACACAATAAGCGAATTGATGGGCCAAAGAAGAAGAACCCTGACTGGCCCAACTCCTCGACCAACATGAAACGTCTGGTGGACGACATTTGTGAATGAGGGCGTGATTTCCTTTGCGAACAAAACGAAATATTAATTATATTGGGCCAGCCAATTGCAAATTACAGAAGGGGGGGGGGGGGGGGGGGGGATCCGTCCCTTTTAAATAACTTCGCACCCCGCACCCGGGAATGTACACGAAGGATTGGGATGGCATGAGAAGGATGTGACTCAAAGATGGGGGGTTAAGATGATTACCAATGACGACTGTGGTGTTGGGCGAGCATGATCCCTGGGCCAGGGCCTCTGGTTTTTGGATAGACTGCTAAGTAGAAAGGCGGGTCATAACATTGATTTGTCATGGTGGTTGCAGGCAAGATGAACAAGTCGGGAAGCAGCATGTACCTCCTCATTTTGTGAATTCACCCGCAGGTACCATGCTTACCGCAACGACCATGGACACAAGATAATGACTCGTATAAGAGTATATGATGAAAATACGAAAGCAATGTACATGATTGCCAGTAAGAAAATTCATTGCCCCTCATATGGATGCGGGCTAGGTGTGATTTTGGTCCTCCATGAATCTTTTTCCGCCTCTCTGTCAAATTCCACACAGCCACTGATCGGATCAACTATATTGAACTCCTGTCCCAAAAAGGCAATTTCTTGGCTTATTGGCCCCCCCGAGAAATTTCCCTCGTAAAAATCTCATTCAGCTGGAGGAACCTTCACTACACATTGCCAGATCCTTCTATTCAGTAACTCAGGCTACTGTGTGTGTTGAATTCTCATGTGCATTGGAAGAAAAATAAAAGATAATCTCAGCTGAACTTTTGAGGGTGTGTAAATGGCTGGCCGAAGAGGGCATGTATTGAGGCCCTAGGTAACAAATGTATTTGATCTGGAGTAATCTGACCCATCAGATACAATTTGAGACTGGATTTGGTGAATTCTAGTATCTGGCAAACTCGAAATTCAAAGCGACAGGCCACAGTTTGGAGCAATGTTTTATTGCTTTTGAATGTACTCATACTCATCATGATTACCCTTCCCGACAGAACTCAAGGTGTTGCAAGGACATGCAGATAATGACAACCAATTCTAACAAATAACTGGGTTCATCCATGTACCCACACCCTTTATGAACTCAGTTCCTGTGCATAATTCCTTGTAAAATGTTCGATCCTAGTGCACTGCAACCACACATTGATGTTTTGCCCATAGAACAGTGGTCTCAAGTGGGTATTATGTTCGGATTGCTGTGTTTGAGACAGAAGTTGGTGCAGGAATTTAATCAAATGGTCTTCTAGCTTGATTCAGTGGTTGACCCTAACAAAACTTCCACTCAGACAGATATAGAAGGCAGATTGAAGTGCATTCAAGATGGTCGGCTTTTCCGGGCCGCTCCGGGCCGGAGTTCCGTGTAACCGTTGAAACAGTTCACCGAACATTCCTTTAATGGCAAATTAATTTTTTGAAGATACCTATAGACTACTTCCATCCGGCCAGATAAGAAATACGAGAAATAACCTCACACACATTGTGAAATTGCATATAGTGCAAGAAGGAGGTTGTCAGCAAGTTGGTCATTCAACAATGAATTGGGAGATGTGTGTAGTGAGAGAAACTGTTCTGATTTAGTGGTTGGGTTATATGGAGGTATACACAAAAAGATTTGGAAAGATCCATGAATGGACACCATCCAGAGAGAGGTTGGGCCCTATGTTGGAAAAGTTTGTCAATTGTCGAAATTGTGTTGAACAAAAAAGTCTCCCAGAATTCCATACATTTGGTATATGATATACCGGTCCCTGAACTGAAATTTCTGAGCATATAACAAAAGCAAAGTAGTCAAGTCTGCTTGTGTAGTTGACTTGCCGATGGCAAAATCAATATAATTGGTGATTTTCTATAGTGGTACCAGAGTGACCTATTGAGTATGAAACAAATGCAATGGAGGGGAGAATAGGTATGAGAAGCTTGGAAACAAAAGTGGGCATTGCTCATCGAGATTTCCCTTGGTAATCTTCTTCAGCCTCCATTCAAGAAATGGGCCTCAACTCAACATATCACACACAGAAAAGGCTTTATTTGAGAAGGGACAACATATGTTCTTGACTTCCGGAGCATCCGAGACAATTAAAGTGATCCTGTCTTGACATATGCTGCAAACATGTTTGTGGGAAACCTGAATACAGATATGTCTGGGGCATGTCTCGTTGTTCGATGCTCAATATTTGCACCACCTTTCCGGAGTCTTAGGGCATCATACGCGCGAGATTTTTTGAGTTTTTAAGAGGCAGAAACTGACCCGGATCAAAACACGTGATGCATCCGCGAAAATGTAACTTACTCGGTAACTTACAATTGTTGCACCCCCCCTGAAAATTTGGGTGGTAAATTACCTAGTTTGTTGACCCCCCTGGAGTTTGTTCCGCAACCCTAACGTAGGACTACTTTATTTATGCCCAAGCTTGAAGTGCACGATGCCTCTGGCAAAGTCTGAGATGGCGGCGTTGCTCGTGAAGACAAGAGGTAGGTCCTGGTATGACATGTGCCATTCTCTCGTCTTATCACTCTCCCTCCCTCGCTCCACAGCCGAGTCAGATGCGGCCAAGGCTCGAGCTGTGAACAGAGGACGTCCTAAAGGGAGCAAGAATCGCACCAAGGGTGATGATAGCAAGAGGTTAGCACGCAACAGAAGCGGAGGGAGAAATACTCCAGGTATAATATGCGCCATTGTCTTCTCATTATCTCACCTTGCGCCCCAGATGCAGCCGCGGCGGCGGCAAAGTCTCGAGCTGTGAACAGAGAACGTCCTAAAGGGAGCCAGAATCGCACCAACGGTGATAGCAAAAGGTTGGCACGCAATGGAGGGGCGAGTCTCTCGTGTACGTCCGCCGTACATCATCACACTTACCCGGGCATTCCCACCTCTCAGGTCTAAAGTGGAATGGGGGCCAATACCTACCCCTGGGGTCGCAAGTGGTATTGTCTTCCCGGGTAAGTCTCACTATTCTCTCGAAGACATTGCTTTGACCTCCGCTGCCGGGTGCCGGAAACGAGGTCAACCCTAGTGGCCCAAGCGCAACGCTTGCCGCCGCTCAGCTCATATATACACCTAGCGGGACAGAAGTAGCTCCCTAGCTTCTTACTCTGTCTCATTAGGTACGGACTCTGTTTCTTTCCATATTTACCTATTCTCACTCTGTCACATCAGCATCGCATTTCTTATTGCTCTTTTGAATACATATATTCCATCCTAAATCTCATCCGACTGCGAAAATTGCAAGATGCCGAGAACCAGTTCTCCTCCGAAGACGTCAAATCCCTCGAACAGAATTGTCCAGCAGTATGTCGACGGGGGCGTAGACCGCAACGACTCTATTGCACCGCTCGCCTCAGGCATCGTATCGATTTACTATTTACACGCGCCCATATTTAGTCGGAAAGAAGAGGCCGCACCCTTCTCGGCGATTTCTGTCCGCGCCCTCGCTGGGGAAGCCTTGCGCCGCCATGACCCCGCGCAGGAGCTGGGCATCGGGGCCGAAATTGGATTATAAGTTGTTGGGGCGGGAAACCTCGCCATCTCTGACTCATATTGTACCCAAACTTTTAAGAAAACGCGGCGGAGCTGAGGTGTAAGTGTCCTGGGTACGATCTAGAAGATGCTCGTGATCGTCACGGGTGATCAATTGGGATTGCCCACCACTATTTCAGCAACAGCAGCCTAGTTCCCAGTGCAGCATCTGTAAAGTTTGGCGGATCCTGGACTTGGCAGAAGTGTCAGATGCAGCCCAGACAGTGGGCCTTGGAATGGGACAGTAACCATCTTCGACTTCTTTTCGAATTCCTCCGTAACCAATTTCCACATGGCCGCGGCGCTGGTTGTGCTCTTGACGCGGAGGAATAATCCGTCAGGGATCGGGCTCGTAATTGCTTGCTTCAGAGTCACCGAGCAGTAGACCGCCATCTTTCTTGATAATTTCCATGGAATCAATACTACTCTCGGGTTGTTCGCAGTTCCCATTTTTATTATGCCTCTACTCACATCCGGTACCAAGTTCATCCATTGGACCATTCCGATACAGAATTCTGATCTTGGAATCAGCCGGCATTCAGCTCTCAATTGCCCTTGTTTGGAGAAGAATGAATTGATCCCAGAAGCATATGTATTGGGCCCGGCTCTCGGCTTGACTGCAGCGTTGGGTTTAAATTGGCCCAGGTAGGTTGTAAAGATGAGGATGTTGTCCAACTTGAACCCCAACCTTGTCGTCAGGTCTGACCATCTACTGGCTATAGGTTCTGCCAACAGCACACTGAGAGTGTTCAACCTCGATCCAGTGGTGCACAGGAAAATTCTCGAAATTTCACTCCTGTCTGCAATTCCCTTACCTTTTGAAAGGCATGACCTTATTCCTTTCCTTCACCCTCTTTATAAAATTAAGCATTCTGTCTGTCTGAAGCCTTTTTAAACTCCGCTGTTCATCTGACCTTTGCATTGATCCGACATTACCCCTGTCGACATTCACCCTCTTTATCACCCTCTTTATAAAATCGGGATGCCTGCCGCTGGACCGCACAATCACCATTGTCCTTCAGATAAACTTACAGTTCCTTGTGGATCCCTCGAAGGTTTCCGCAACATCAACTGAACTCAGTTCAACGCAGGCCATACAGCAGAGTATTAGCCTGCCACCCTCATACATGTCTGGGCCAAGGAGTTCTCAGTCATTGGAATGTATACTTTGAAGTTCCAATATTAGAGACAGGAAAAGGAAAGAAACGATGGGATCTGAAAGAAACTCCGGACAAGGAGCTTGCAAGCCGGCGACTTGGGAGAAGCCTCAACGAGGCAGCGGGCATGGACGGCAATCTGGTCGGCGTGGTGGCTGGGCGCCTCCGATGGGGGCCCTTGAGCCCCGTCGCGTGCAGGAGAAAAGCGCAGCCACGCAAGAGGGGTGCACCGAAACCTGGGCATGAATGACCCAGGCGCCCGAAGAGCTGGGAAGTAAAGGAAAACCAGAGAGTAAAAAGACAACAGACTGGGCAATCGGAACACTGCGGGACATCATATAAAAAATTAAAAATCTAGGCCAATCTGAGCATTATTAGTACTGTGGGACCTGTTCTGCTCTCGGACGGCCAAAAACACCCAAATCTGACCCACCAAATTTTGAGGTGGTGAGGTAAAATCGGGCGGCCCTTTGGCCTCCGGATTTCCAATGCGAATCGAATGAGCTTACTCTTGAGGAAAACGACCGACAATTGAGCTCAGGAGAACTATTCTCGTGATGAAATACGGTCACGCCTTTCAAAATGTGAAGCACTGATTGGTCAGTGTTGAGGTGCGCTGAGGGGACATTGCGCATTTCCAAATGTAAAGGAATGCAATAAGGTCACGTGTTTGAAAATGGAAAGGAATCCAATAAGGTCACGCCATTCAATCCCACGGACAAGCATTACCAAACAATGAGTGCGTGAGTTCAAGTCCCCTACCCTCCGATCTTTTTCCTTCGGGATTTCGGATTTCGGATGTGGGCTTCCATCAGCCTTTTGATGATTAGCTTGTGCTTGTTTGGCTTTGTGAGCTTGTCAACAAGCCCTCAAGGTTACAAGTGTGAAAAACCCCTCTCCGAAAATGAAGAACAAGATCGGAGAACCTCTTAAAAGTCGGGAGAACACACTGCAGAATATATAAAAACCCTGGTATCCCCAGATAGGCCAACCAGCTCGTGATTAAACCCAACTAGCAGTTTGCCCATGCTTCGCTATGGGAAGCAAATTTTGCTAGGTACCTCACTTTTTCACGCTTCAAGTTGTGAATGAATACGTTGGATTTTTCGAGTTCGGAGTCACAGATTTATGTATAGTCAATGTAAAGTAAAGAGATTCATGTCTCGCTCCTCGCCGAGTGCTAGGGCCAGTGGACGGCCCCTCGCCTTTGTCCTCAGATTCACTGCACGATCATCCGCCGTCTTGCGCTTCTTGGAACTGGGCCCCTCGGACTTCGACTCGGTCTCTTGGCCGCCGAAGAAGCCAGTGAACTTGAGTCGCGCAGGAGTGCCAGTATTCACTGAAACCATGGTGAGCTGAAGCTTGACATAAATTGAAAAAGGTGCGTACCGATTTTCTTTGGACTTTCTTCAGCCCTCGGAGCTGTGGCAGATTGGCCGAGGAAGGTGACCTTCTCCAAGTCCACGATGAAGTGCTTGACAGTGCGATCGTCATTACGTTCGACGCCGGTCAGAAGCCCTTCGATCGCAACCGACTTACCCTTCCCTGGCATGGGCTTGTACTGGACGGGTTTGTCCGTCACCCACCCGCCAAAATGACGGCCGTGCCCGTCACGGGCACGGCGCACAGCCCTAGGTCCAAGAGACACATCAACTCCCACGCAGGCGCCAAAGGCGCGCGACAGACCTATGTCGAGGGGAGTTACCCCGGGAAGATTAGCTGTAGAGAATTTCTTTGCTAAAGTGTTGAAGGAAGACGCACCTAAGGCTCATGTTAAGACGGAACCGCCGCCGTCTGATCCACCTGATGACTCTAGCTCGAGCTCGGACGAAAGTTCCAACTCGTCGATTCCGGATGGTTCTGGATCGCCACGACGTTCCGCGAGCCCCAAACGCAAGCGCGGACATGCGCGCAAGCAGAGGATGATTCTGCAGCCGATTCCCCCTTCTCGTTATAATGAAGAACCTAATGCTAACACTATCCAACATGTTGCGAGAGAAGCCGAGACTTACGTCAAGGTGGGCCGAGTGGCTGAGCACGAGCAAGTCTACTTCATCTCGTACTACTTGGACGGCAAGGCACCTGATTTTTATAATCAAGTCGTAGCCCCTGACGAGGAGAGTTAGGCTCGTGCCGATCTCCGAGCATCAGTGTCTTGTTTTCTAGCTAGATCACGCCGGTTGAGATCTTCTTTGGCGCGCCGCTGTCGTTGAGCTTTACGCCGTAGACTACGTTGATATTTTATGTTTGTAGAGTTCATTAGTTAACTTGATTTTTCAAATGAGTGATCATCGAGTTTCATCCATACAATCACATACTGCGAGTCACTGAAATCCATTACTACGTCGAGCCTGGATACAACGGTAGGTCGGCTGGAGGGCGGAGGAGCCATGAGACAAGTGCTTCAATTTCGGCGGATGGGCGGGATTATGGAAGACAGCTGTGGCAGCTGACAGGAGCAGCTGATGTAAATTATTCGAAGGCGATGTCAAATGCTGCCATTTCCCTTCAAATGCCAGCCCGAAAATAGCAAAATGGCTGTTAATGGTGGACATGAATGCCATCAAATTGATTGCCACACGCTCAATTTCACATGGAATATTGTGCCGGGGATGCATCTGGCTTGGAATGGCCCAGGATAGCTTAATTCAGTCAAGCGCTGCCATTTCCCTTCAAATGCCAGCCCAAAAATAGCAAAATGGCCGTTAAGGGTGGACATGAATGCCATCAAATTGATTGCCACGCACTCAATTTCGCATGGAATATTGCACCGGGGATGCATCTGGCTTGGAATGGCCCAGGAAAGCTTAATTCAGTCAAGTGCTGCCATTTCCCTTCAAATGCCAGCCCAAAAATAGCAAAATGGCTGTTAATGGTGGACATGAATGCCATTATTGCTATTTGCAAAATAGTTGGCGGTCACGCGATGTTCATCAAAAAACCGCCATTTCAACCGCCGCGCTCGCGATGGCCATATCTCCTCAACCACTGAGCAGAAACCCATGAACCCATAGTGGTTTCGAATCGTCTCATCGAGCCCGAGGGCGCCCCGTGGTCAGTTTCGCGATCTGGTGACCTCGTAGTCGACCTCGCTGGCCGAACTGTTTCTGGAGTGCGCGAGCTGCAGCGATGGAACCGGCCGGTATTTGAGTGGTTTGAACGTTCGGAAGGGTTCCTATGGATGCTAGTGAGGGAGCCCCTTGTGTTCTGGGGTGGTATGTGTCTGTCAATGTGAAATAAATGAAACAACTTATTGACAACTGCTTTCGTTCACTGTATGGCTGCTCGCCGCCTATGCTGTAACATACAGCTTGGTCCCAGACTCCATTTTCAGGATTCCAGGGTACAATTAGCACATTTCCAGATACACTCTGAGCATTTTCCAAGTACAAGAATGACAATTGAATAGAAAAACTGCGGGATCCCACATTCTCATTCAAAAGTGCACGACAGCACCATGTGTCCATCCGGCATGCTGGTATGTAAGGTAGAAAGTCTAGGATGGTTGTCTGCCGCAATATCACCATGTTAGAGGCCAGAAAACTACGAGCCGGCGAATTGAGTGTTGTGGGTGCCTAATTATGGGCGTTAGACCTGAACACATACCTCAAAAGTCATGGGGCTCCCTCCCTAGCATCCACAGGAACCCTTCCGAACCTTTAAACCACCCAAATACCCGCCGGCTCCACTGCTGCAGCTCGCGCCCTCCAGAAACAGTCCCGCTAGCAAGGTCGACTGGGAGGTCTCCAGATCGCGGAACTGACCACGGGGCGCTCTAGAGCTCGCTAAGGCGGTTCGGAATCACCTAGGGTTCATGAGGTTCTGAGTAGTATTCATCGAGATATGGCCTGCGCAAGTCAGATGGTTTGAGTGGCGTTTATTTGGTCAAAACGCGTGACCGCCAACTATTTTGCAAATAGCAATAAATTGCTTGCCATGTGCTCAATTTCGCGTGGACAGCCTTCTATTTCATGCTGGGAATACATCTGGCTTGGATTGGCCCAGGAAAGCTTAATTCAGTCAAGTGCTGCCATTTCCCTTCAAATGCCAGACCTAATGCAGAAATTCGCGAAAATTCCCTGGTAAAACAGCCAGACCATGTATACATGGCAATTTTTATACGTCCCGAATTCAAACCAGCCTTCTGTTGCCTGCAAACCTTAAATCTTTCACATCCTTCCTTTTCCCTGTCCAAACCGACCAAAACACTCGAAAATGGTCACGGGTCACAGGGTCGTGTGACAGTGACCTAATGCAAAAGTTGCTGGTAAAACAGCCATACCATGTACACATGGCAATTTTTGTATGTCCTGGATTCAAACCAGCCTTCTGTTGCCTGCAAACCTTAAATCTTTCAAGTCCTTCCTTTTCCCTGTCCAAACTGACCAAAACAATCGAAAATGGTCACAGGTCACATGCTCAAGTGACAGTGACCTAATGCGGAAATTCGTAAAAATTCCCTGGTAAAACAGCCAGACCATGTAAACATGGCAATTTTTGTGCATCCTGGATTCAAACCAGCCTTTTTTTGCCTGCAAACCTTAAATCTTTCAAGTCCTTCCTTTTCCCTGTCCAAACCGACCAAAACACTCGAAAATGGTCACGGGTCACAGGGTCGTGTGACAGTGACCTAATGCAAAAATTCGCTGGTAAAACAGCCATACCATGTACACATGGCAATTTTTGTACGTCCTGGATTCAAACCAATGTTAGGTGCATGCATCGGAAATAAGATTCCATATATTAGTCCATGGTCTGCTGTTATCGAGAAAATTGATGCCAATCTGGAGAGGTGGAGAATGACAAAGCCAAGCCTCGAAGGCAAACACCATATTATAAATATGGTTATCGGTGGTAGGACAGAATATTTGACTCGAGTTCAAGGCATGCCTATGTTGGAATCCCAGGCAGCTGAGCGAGCATCGGAGCTCGGCCAACCGTGGGAACGGGGGTCGGTGCTGTCATCCCGGAGCGTCGTGTTCTCGCAATCACTGCGGAGGAGTCGAGCAGGGCAAATGCGCGGCGGAAGAGTATCATGATGAGCATGTGGGCTCATTACATTGTGGAACGTGATAGCGAGTAGTACAAATTGTAACACGAATTGTATAACCATACCTGAGAGCGACAAAACCATAAAAGAACACACAAATTAGACCCAGCTGAATGGCACATCTACCTCCTTCTCCATCAAGATGCGCTTCAACAACGCAATGCGCTGGATACGGTTCTGGGTCTTGATAAATACGCGTGCGCGCATCTCGTTCGCGCTCAGAGCATCCAAGAACAGCGCGTAGTATTCGCCGTCGGGATCCGCAGGGAGAAGAGTAGGGTCGGCAAGAAAGACATCCACGATAGCATCAACGTGGGAGGTGTCGGCTTTCGTGATGAGGGGAGCTGACATACCCTCACCAATAATCTTCAGACCGCGCGCGATCTGGTTACCCGCTTCAGCATTGCGCGACGCGCGACGGCCGCCAGAGCTCGAGCCGGCTGAGATCGAGCGGTCGCGGTCCCGGTCACGCGTGTCGACTTTCTTCTTCTTCTTCGGCTCCTCGTTCTCGGCGTTGTCGTCTTCGTTGTCGATGTCGATGATGGCGTCAGAGGCACGAGGGCGTTTAGCAGGTGGAGGGAGAAGCTCGTCGTCATATGGTTTGGGGGAAGGAGGTTGTTTGGAGGTAGTGCCAGCAGAATCAGAGTCGATGTCGAGTGGTTCGTTGTCAAGATTTTCAAGGGGCTGACGTTTGCGCTTCGAAGTAGAGGCGGAAGGGAGAGTAGAAGTAGAGGAGGACTTGGATTTCTTGGGTTTGGTGAGGTGCAAAACGTGGGCGCCGGTGGCCTTGTTGCCGCCAAACAGCTGAGCGAGGCGGTTATAGTAGGGGCAAGGTTTCTTGAAACATTTGGCATATTTAGCACCGTGTTCCTAGGCCCCATTAGCACACATCCCAATGCGAGATTCAAATGCACACACCTCGATGAACCTTTCGACAAAGTCGACCTCTGCCGTTGCCATCTTCAACTCATCATCCCACCCTACACCACTCTTTCCACGTACAAATTCGTAGTCCTCGAATTCCCGTTTTACCTGAAACAGGATCAGTTTCTGCGGGAAGATACAGCGGACGCACATAATCACATAGCGCAGTCTATTTCCGACAACATCTTTCGAGCGAATGGGGCGGGCAGGAAACGTTTTCTTGAGAGAGACCGATATGTCTGTGCATGATTTCGTCTTGAAGCCGTTGCCGCTTAGGTACTGCGACGGATCCTTGAGCAGAAAGTCGAGCGCGTGGTTAGTCTCTAGTTTGGTGAACGAGTTCGGGGCATTTTCAGGGATGTCGGATGCGTCGCTTTCGTTGCCAGAGTCGCCAGGGGAGTTGGCACGAGGACCCATGGTTTGCGGGAGGTCGACGGGAGTGGCTGGGGTGCGGTGGAGGTCGAGCGAGCGAAGAAGAAGAAGCGTGACAGCAGCGTTACATGAATTCACGCAATCACGCGTGAATCAACGGTTACCGATCAGGCCCTAAGTTAGGAGTACCTCCGATTCCTCTGAAACGAAAATTTTACCTATGAACCACGCCACGTTCCTTCTAAATTTCGAATCTCAGAGGAATCCAATGGAAAATGCGGGTTGATATGAAGTTTTGGCCGCAACCATACCATTGCACATTATCCGAAATCTTGCCATATTCCACCTCGCCCCACGCTGTAGCGTACCGTACCTTCTCTTGCAGAGCGTCACAACATGCGAGGTACGAGCATCAATGTTGTAGCGTCTATTTATAAGAGATTACGTTGAGACTCGCGTCTGTCAAACGTGTTCAGTGCATTGCGAGCCGTGCTTTCGCTAACGCTATAGCCGAACCGGCAAAGGACACGCTTCACGTTGATGTGAGCTTGACACGCGAAAAGCCACAATCCAAGCGGCAGTCCGAGGTCGCCGCTGGCATATCGGTTGCGACTCGGGATGAAAGAGCTGATAGCACCGACTTGGATCTGACAAAAAGAGCGTCAGAATGGGAATGGATCGCCGAAGATGAATCACATACCACGGGATGGGGTCGTGTTTTCTTGATGATGACTTCGCCACCCTTGCGCGAGGCCGCGAAGCACTCCGTTAGATACCACAAAAAATTCTTGGTAGAGAGCTGCGAGTTCTTCGACAGAAAATGCAACATCCTCCCATTCAATAACCTCTGTATTGTTCGTGCGCTTATTAGTTGTTGCTCTGAGATGACGATGATTGTGAGCATCGGTACGATTTTTGCGTGCTAGTTTGCCGACTCGATAGTAGATATGATCACCGACTAGCCGTGTTGCCCACGCAGATAGGCATGGACGGGCGTAGCGAATCTCGGAGAGAGGTTTGGATGGGGAAAATGCTGCGGAAGACTGAGCTGTGTCTCTCTTCCTCGGACGGATGTGATGATGATTAAAGATGAGAGGGATGATATGGGCCATAGTAATCTTGAACTGTCATTTCAGGAATGCAGCAACGGTCTGCCTATGGCTTTGGGTTCGGAGATCCTTACACCCACAGCCCAGCCACCCACTACAGATTTATGATCAGACCTGCATGCCCAAATACAGAAGATTTTACGCAACTTGAGTCGCCGGTGGTTAAATTTGCTGTGGGTCTCTCAGAGCACTCATTCACTACCCACGAACTTTATTCCACCGAGAAATTCGTACCCATTCCACTTTTGAACGCGGACAAAGCAAAATACTCCTGTGGAGTGAGACCTGCATGCCCAGATACAGAAAGTTTTACACAACTTGAGTCGCCGGTGGTTAAATTTTCTGTGGGTCTTTCAGAGCACTCATTCCATGGTAAGGAACCTAATTCGAGCGAGAAATCTGCACTCATTCCACTTTTGAACGAGGAAAAAGCAAAATACGCTTGTGGAGTCAGACCTGCGTGCCCAAATACAGAAAATATTACACCAGTTGAGCCGCCAGTGGTTAAACTTTCCATGACTCTTTCTGAGCACTCATTCCATACTAAGGAACCTAATTCGAATGAGAAATCCGTCCCATTCCACTTTTGAACGAGGAAAAAGTAAAATACGCTTGTGGATTCAGAACTGCATGCCCAAATATGGAAAATATTACACCACTTGAGCCGCCGGTGGTTAAATTTTCGCTCTTCGCACTCAGCTATTGGCGTGTAAGGACCACAAAGCATTCTAGGATTTTGTACGAAGGCATACTTGATTCTTTCAACCAGTTCAGTCAAAGTATGCACTGAATTGCTCAGCTGTCTCTAACATAATCAAGTATAACGGTCCCATATCCCTCTGGAACTATCCACTCAGATTGTTCGGAGAATCTGAGTTATTTCTTTATAAGGAAATAAAATCTGGCCAGAATCTGTTGCCGAACAGGCTGGGATATTAATCTAGTCCATACGATGTCCCTGTCAACAAAAAGAATTGCGAAAAGAGCTGCTATAGCGCCAGCGCCATGCGATTTTGTTTGGCCTACATTTGGTGCAGTTTCTGCGGCAGGTGTGATAACAATGCTTTGTGTGTTAGATGCCACCAGGGGGGTTCAGGGTTGAGGAGAAATGATATGCACATCCCACGTGTTCAAGTTGCATTAATTTAAATCATAATGTTTAGCTTCCTCGTTGTTTGGCCAACTTTGAGTGCGGGGAAAGATTGGCCTCGTTCTTCACGGGGTATCATGTGGCAATTTGAGGCATGCAAACAGCTCTCCATACTACGTCACGCTTTTCGAAAGGCATGGGAAAACAAACAAGCTAGGCTGTATTTGGCAGGGATAAGGAAACAGTTGAAGAATTTAAGCTTTTACCATCAAACTCTAATTGTGGATCCTTGTGAGCGAGGATATCACAGCCAGGGCTCAAATTGTAGCTGTGGACTCCCCGCGAGCGAGAATATCACAGCCAGGGTTCAAATTGTAGCTGTGGACTCCCCGCGAGCGAGAATATCACAGCCAGGGTTCAAATTGTGGCTGTGGAATCCCCACGAGTGCTTTTGATTCGGAACACTCTTCCCGTCTCCCCCGAGGTTCCTATTTCCCTCACAACATGCAAGCGCCGCGTTTGCGAGATGATTATCGAGCGTTGGGATCTTCACTGGAAGCACAGCACTACCGGGCGAGCGCTCTATCTGGTTGACCGATCCCCACCGTCTCCCATCCTTCGCCATCCGTACACGAACTCCATCCCCCTGAGATGGGACTGATGGGAGCGCCAACTCGATCAAAACTCGCATCGACTCGCTTGATCGAGTTAAGACGAGTTGGCCACACTGTCTGAGCTCAACTCAATCTGCAGCAACACTAGACCATCATGGTGAGCAGAGACATTATCTCCGGTTGCTTCCGGAGGATAACACAACCACCGAGCCCGTCCGAGCCCGAGTTCAGCGCAGGCGTCGGAATTTGGGGTTTTAACGCCAACTAAGCACTGGGAACACCACGGAGAGGATACAAAGGCCTCAGAAGAGGGATATTACAACCTTTTTAAAACATGTGTGTGAGACTTTAAAAGTTATGTGAGAGACGGTCGAAACTTGTGTTAGAATGTTCAATGTTGTGTGTTAATTTTGACATGTTGTGTGTGAAATAATAAAAGTGCATTGTGACCGCCATAGTTCTGACTCAAATTTTGGTTCCCTGACACACTCAAAAAATATTTTCTCCTGCCTCACAGCACTGCTAGCCCAAAAAAATTCTCGCTACTCTATCATGGACGGACTTGGACCACTCAGAGCTTGTTTTACTCTATATCGCAGACTGAAAATCACCAATTTTCGCCTACTGATTTACTCTATTTTGGACGGAGTTAGTAGGTAGTGACCGGGGGCCTACTGGCCAACGCCTCCCCCACTATGACATTTCCTAAAAAGGAAAAATGCTGACGTTTGTTAGTCTCTTATAAACAGACGCTACAACAATATAGTGCTCGTACCTCGCATGTTGTAGTCTGTCGAAAAGGTTGATGCGTCGATCGCTGGCCGCGTTATTACAAATCATAAAAACAATTTGGATGCTGGTATGCATCCCAGAACAAGTTTTTCACAAATATGAAGTCAAATTAGTATTTATTAGCATAAATTGAGCAACTTTCTCACCTAACTCGCGGCGGCAGAGTTAAAGAACCAGGAGTTTGAACTTTGAAGGCTCAACAGATGACAAATCCTGACATAATCTGCTCTTTCTATTCCGCGAGAATGGAAGTTGAAAGATAAAAATTTGAAGACATATTTGGGGTCAGACATAGATTTAAATCTCCTTTCTCTCTCAAAGTTTGGGGATGGGGGTCCTGGAAGTGCTAAATAAGCATGGCAAAATTTCAAACTCCGACGATTATATAATAACGCGGCCACCAAACATGGTGGCGCGGTTAACAACAGACTAGACGTTTGTTGCCCGTGAGCGACCAGGCGCCGGTCCACACCTGTTACGGAGGACAGTTATCATCGGCATCATGGCCTAACGATTAGAGACGTATGGTTATGTAATGTCTTGGTGCTGTAGCGCGAGTTGGATTTTGCCCGCCGCTGGAAAGAACAGTGAAGGCCAGCAAGGTGAACACGTCCGGAGGAGATTTAGCGAAGGCCAACACGGCGAACGCAGACCAGGAAGAAATGACAGTCCCGCGAAGGCCATAGTGGCGAACGCACTGATGGGACCACTGCACGCTGAAACAGCGGCAGTTGCAGCAGAATTTACGCTCACCAGATTACACCGTTGCTTAGGCCACAAATCTCCGGTTGCGGCCCGAGATATTGTTAGGCTAGGGATGGTTAAAGGCATCAAGTTGGATATGAAATCCAAAGCCGAATTTGGCGAGGCATGTACTAGAGCCACGGCCACGAAGAAACCGTTTCCAAAGGAAAGGTCAAGCAGAGCCGCATTTTATGGCGAACGGCCATTGTATGGGGACCCGCACAGGTTGCAAGCATCGGGAGAAAACAATACTATTTTTCTTTCACAGACTGCAGCAAACGCGAAACAAAATTATACTTGATGGCCAAGAAAAGCGACAGCTTCGACGCGTACTGTGAGTACGAAGCTTGGGTCTATAAAAAGTCGGGCGACAATTGGAACACTTGAAACCGAACCAGCGACCATCTCTCGATAGCGATCGAGGGGGAGAACTTTTATCAGCAAAATTCGCAAAGCATTTGAAGGAGAAGGGAATCGTGCGATGTCTGAACGTGCACGATTCTCCTCAGCAAGTTGGAGTAGCGAAAATATTAAACCGCACCATTGTTAAACAAGGGAACACAATGCTGATTGCAGCAGGCCTTCCCAAATGCTTGTGGGGACAGAGAGGCTGTCAACCATGTAGTATGGTTGAAAAATCGAACTCCAACTCGGGCGCTCGATAAAAAATCTTGAAGCAGCCACTGGAGAGAACCCCGACTTGTCTGACCTTCATGAGTTCGGATGCGATAGGGACCCAAATGAGCTCGGGACGCTGGAATTGGCGATTTGGGCACAGTGCTGTGTCAATACAATTGCATTTGTTTATTTAAGCATGAAACCCTTCTGGTCCCTGCCGCTCAACGAGGAGGGCACAAGACAAACATCTGAATAGACAGCCTTGCCCGAAATTGTGCTGGCCATCAGCCAGCAGTATAATAAACCCCCCCCGGCAGGTCCATAGGCTACTTGGATCTCCAATAAGACTAGTCCTACCCCCGCAGGTAGAACGAACATGGGAAAATTGTTTTTATCTGCAGGTACTTATTACAGCTCTTTGCGGAACTTAGGGCGCGGCCGAATTTTTTCTCTTTTTTTACCCGTTTTCGGCAGAATCGCTGCTGTGAGCTCAATTCTTAACCGATTCGCTTGAAAGTGAGACTGATCGATTTACATGACAATTCCGGAGGGCACTCCGTCCTCAGATTTTAATGTAAGTTACCATATATGGAAATTTCGGTACTTGCGCGCAGAACCACTGTAGAACTGGAGATACGGCACAGGGTAACCTGAATTTTTGTTTTGAAACCCTCAGGACGGTTTCTGAGGGCATGACGTTGCAATATGGGTGAATATATGTCATGGCTCATGTGTATCAAGAAATCAAATTCTGATCGAATTTCTGCTGTACTCTGGAGGTGAATCATAACACATCACAGCTATCTGGAAACGTCACGCCCTCCGAAGCCGTCCTAAGGGTTTGAAAACAAAAAACTAGGTCACCCAAGGGGGTATTCCCAACGCTACAGTGGTTCTGCGCGCAAACACCGAAATTTCCATATGGCAACTTCCATCATACCATCAAAAATCTAAGGACGAGGTGCTCCTCCGGAATCGTGATGCAAATCGATTGGTCCTAGTTCCAACCCGAATTTTTCTAACCACCTCAAGACCATTTGGTGGGTCAGATTTGGGTGTTTTTGGCTGTACCAGAGCAGAATGGGCCCCACAGTACTAATAAGGCTCAGATTGGCCTAGATTTTTTATTTTTATATGATGTACCTTGCCGTATCCCAGAGGGCATATTAACCGTTCTTTAACGAAATGCCTCCTCGGCTGTGCTCTTGCTCCATTTGTCGATGCTCATTTTGTTTTCCTTCTGCTCTTCCTCTGTGTTTAACCCCTTCAATCCTCGATTCCTCGTTCTTTTTCACACTGCCTTTTCATTTGTCGCTGGACAGGACCCAGTATATCGCAGTTGCTGCTGCCCGCGGCGCAGCCTTCGTCAGGCCGGCAGGCCACGTAGTTCCGCGCAGTTGCTCAAGATATAAAATCCCCCCCTTTCGTTCGGCCACCAATCATTCACCCACTTTCCTCATCTTCAAATTACTTATATTGCGGCATTTTTCCTCGTCTCTGGTCTCTCAATTGTTCTTACTGTCCAGTGCTATTGGGACCTGGCCCTACTCTGATGCAACACAAAACTCGTCCTATTACTTCTGGGTATTCCCATGCAGGGAGCTTTCTCAACGAATAATTCTGCCAGCAATCTTGCGCTCATTCCCACATCACTTCAGTCGCCGGGATCAAAATGACGAGTCCTCCTTGCGTTACTTTGTCCATCCCATTACCTGTTTCACTTCTGGACACCTTTGGGACTCTCACGCGCTTATGGACCAGTGCCAACCGATTGCTTTCCTGCCGCCGCCCTTCACTGATCTCGGTTCCTATTCGTCGGTGTTTTGTGTCATAACTGCGAGGACTAATGAAAAAAATCCGTGCAGCCACTCAGCTTCTC
Organism: Mycena leptocephala; assembly: GCA_029378395.1. NCBI lineage: Eukaryota > Fungi > Basidiomycota > Agaricomycetes > Agaricales > Mycenaceae > Mycena > Mycena leptocephala. The sequence goes on from JARJLF010000010.1 coordinate 634,206, forward strand.
TACTTGACGGTGAACGACACTCCAGGATTCAAAGCTATGGTGCCAAACCTTCGGCCAGGCCTTTGTTCACATTGGTGGAATATTCTAGCTGTGGTAACGTACGTAGTACGATATCCAAAGCTTTGATTCCCCTTACTTTTGAATGCCGGAGCGAAGCGGAGGTCCGTCTTGTAGTAAATATGGCGCATACTTCAAATATATAGATTGCAGGGAAATCCACTTGATATTCTGCACTCCAAAGTGTGCGATAGATTGGAAGGACAGGTCACATTCGCTATCCCGGTACGGAATGCCCTCCGGAATACGGCAAAGTACATCGCATCAAAAATCTAGGCCAATCTGAGCATTATTAGTACTGTGGGACCCATTCTACTCCCGGACAACCAAAAACACCCAAATCTGACCCATCAAATGATGTTGAGGTGGTTAGAAAAAATCGGGCGACAACATGCCCTCCGTACTTCCTGTCCGGATCGAATGAGCCTACTCTCAAGAAAAACGGTTGAGAATTGAGCTCACAATCAGGAATCTCGTGAAAACTTACAAAAAAAAAAAAAAAAAAAAAACCCGGCCGCGCGCTATGTTCCGCAAAGAGCTGTAAATTCACGGCTCCAGTGCGCGCTCCCGCCTGCTCCACTGTTGTGAACTGTTGTGAAGTCGCCGAGTTTCTAGAGCGCTACTAACTTCGACAGCTTTTTGCAACAATACTGAAGGAGAACTGGCCCTTAAACGATCCCGTTGCACTGTGGAATCGATTCAAGGAAAGCATTTGTGATGATGTCCGCCACAAGCTGATTAACAAAGGCTTCGCCAATCCTACTGAAGATCAGATCTGTGACTATGGCCTGTATCTTCTTGACTCAGTGTTGGCATTGACCGGGTCATGCGACACTTGAATTGAAAGTAGGAGACTCAAACATCTTGAACTCATGTATATTTGAGAAGTTTGGTGAAGATTGGAAGAGTTCAAAATGGTTTAGTGAGTCATTGAGCAACGGTTCAGGCATTGACCCCTGGGTCAAACTGCCTTGACCCCTCCTTGACCCGGGTCAATGCCAACACTGTCTTGACTCTATACTTCATGCACCTGGCAAATCTTTAGCAGATTTTGCTCCTATGCCTCACCGCTGGAAAATTGGGCTCAACTTGTTGAAAATCGTCTCATTGCTAAACAACTTGCCGATGACCGTCAGGAGCAACGCAATTTGGCTGAACCTCGAATTTTAGGGCTGAATGCTGAGCAACGCACAGCATTTGACAAAATCATGAACTCTGTTCTGAACAATGAGCCTAGGATACAAGCCCTCCATCCATTCTGGGATCTCTTTCTTCACGATTTGGGGCACGGTTTGCTGTCCCGAGAGGTCTTGCCATCGATACCTGTGAGGTATTCGAGCCTTGAGAGCCCCACTGAGGTCGAGGGACGGCACGGAAGGAGCAGAGTAATGGTGGTGCGCACCAGAAGGCCCTGGGAACGAATTCAAAGTCCAACGATTATGTAATAGCCGGACCCTCCAATACCTGGTGGCGCGGTTAATTACAGACTAGTCTCTTCACGATTGTTTTCTCCCCATGTCTGAGGCGGTTATGGAACTGGATCGATGAATACTTTTTGTCATTCTTTTTTCTCATTGTGGAGTCGCCCCGGACTCATCCAGAAAGAATGATGAATCAAAGCCTGGCACTTGTTCTATGTTTGCTCAATCTTTTCTCTGTCAGCGGTCCCATTCTGTTAGAGTTAAGGTGGGAAAAGGGAGCACTTGACTCATTTAAGGTTCGCAGGCACCAGACCAAGGTTTTGAATCCAGGATGAAAAAAGATTGCCATGTACACATTGCCTGGTTGATTTACCAGCGAATTTTTGCAGCAGGTGGCTGTCCCGCAGGCCGAAGTTTCTTCACCCTTCCTTTTTTTCACGACAAAAAATGGCCAACGCTGGACCTTCAACGAACAACCGCCATGTCGTGTCCACAACAGAGTCTGCAGCTCTTGACATGACCTCCAGACACTGCATTTTGACGGCTTCTGGAGCCACGTGGCGAGCCTTAGCCGAGATCGGTCGAGACGCCTCGGCAAGGTCTGCCTGGCCCTGCCGAGGCGTCTCAACCGATCTCGGCTAAGGCTCGCCAAATCTGGACACACGTGGCTCCAGAAGCCGTCAAAATGCAGTGAGAGTCTAGTTGCGCACTTTGGCATCCTCTGCCGCCACTGGGGATAATCTGATTTCTCGTTTTTATTTCCTTTCCCCAACTCTCTGGCTATGCCGACTCTTATGCGCACTTTGGTGTGTGATAACCTCATTCAAAGACTCAATATTTGCTAAGGGATCCACGAGGAGATGCTGAAGGACTCCGTCCAGACAGGCTCTTACCGTTCAGCGATCGTGAACAACGTGCATCTGTTCAAGGGAAAAACCGTTTTGGACGTCGGTTGTGGAACTGGTATCCTCAGCATGTTTGCCGCCAAGGCTGGCGCAAAGCATGTCGTCGGAGTGTGTTTTTTTCGCTTTCTTTTTTTCATCACAGGGTCTTGGAAAAGGTGCCGTCGAAAACTTTTGCGTGACAACATACAGGGTGAGTGCGAATTTGAGGCCACTTTGCTACCATCGCGTCATCCCTAGAGCTAGGGACCACCAAGCCAGCTATCCGTCGCGCCCGCCGGGGAGGCGTCAAGCGTATCTCTGGCCTCATTTATGAGGAAACCCGGGGTGCACTGAAAATGTTTCTTGAGAATGTAAGTTCATATCGCTTTAACATAATAACATGTATAATCTATATCTGCTTCCCCGTCTCAGGTAATACGGGACGCAATGACTTACACGGAGAATGGGAACCGCAAGACAGTCCGTGCTGTGGATGTTGTCTATGCCTTTAAAAGAGGTCGTCCTACACTCTACGGCTTCGGTGTGTAGTACACATGACATTATACCTCTGGCGAGCATCCGGCTGTCCAATTCATTTTCGTTTCTGGTGTTTTCGTTTTTCGTTTCTCGTAGATACAGTGGCGGCAAAAAAGTAATGAGCGCGGTAGTTTGGGCCCATTTGTGGGCCGAATCATTTCAAATAAAATGGTAGCATCTATATAAGAAAGGACGTCTTCCTGTGCGCGAGACAAGACCATTTGTCTTTGGTATACTCGGATTGGCTCCCGGGGCTCCGAATGAGGTCATGGGCTCTGCAATTCCACTCCAGATGTTGAGTTCACTCCGGGCTGTTGAATTTCTATTTATAACTGTTCAGTTGTTTACTTTTCCTCGAATTCTCGCTTCAACAAGCCTGTCGTCTTTCCATGACCACTGGACAACCCTTGCGGCCACTGCTTCCCAAGTCTCCCTCCATGACTAGGCCGGACCCATTTGGTCAAGGGGACAAGACGCCACGCCGCAGAGCCGGCGGCGCCATAGAGTCAACTGCCCCCAGACATGTGGGAACACGCATCGCTTGACACCGAAACAGTTCAAGGACCTATACATGGCACGCGTGGACTGTCACCTCATCCATGAATGCGAGGTTTCTCCTGACAGTGAGGACGTTCACGTGAAGGAACTATGCGCGGGTCAAATTGACTTCCTGCACCAAATACTGAATGTTCATTCCCATTCCACGCTCATATCTCTTTTCACTGAAACCGGAATCATGCCGCTTCGAATCCGTCGCTTCGTGCTCTTGCTTGGTCATCTGCGATATCTTCTCTCTCAAGATGTCCCATCTCGCTCGTGCCTGTCTCAATAGTTCGATTGAACTGGCGGCAGCTGGGAAAAAATCATGGGCAAGAGATGTGCTCATAGCCACAAAGAAATTGCCATTCCGATGCCCACCCCTTGATTTCGGTAACGCGACGGAACGGAGTGTCGAAGCCTACCGAAAATCAGTGGAAAGTTGCGCCGAGGAATGGATACAGCAGGAGGTTGACAAGTCAGACAAACTCTACTTGCTACACGGAAGGCGTGAATCTCAAAAGGACAAACCTGCCGTTCAAAAAACACTTTTCCTCAGGCATTACCTATTCATGGTGAAGACACAAAGCCATTGCGAAGCTTTGACTTCAGTTATGCTGTCGACCCATCTGGTTTCCCTGGAAAGGTTACGGTATGTTGATCATGCACACCAGTCACTTCCCCGCAATGAGCGCCTCTGTCAAGAGGTGTCAGATCTCGTTATCGTTACCGCGATCAACAACACGTGCCTCCCCCCCCCACCAAATATTTGTCCCTCATCAATACCGGCCATTTGCACGCTGGGGCGTCGCAAGCACAATTGTTGCTTCATATAAATATCTAAATACATCTTTTAGATTGCCAGCATCGCTATTAAAAAATTGCAGGTCACTAGGACATGTTCTTCGAGCAAAGGCCCTGCCTGCCGAATCGGGACACAAATCCGAAGATACTTCAATTTGAACCGATTCCTCTCGGGAAAAAAATTCAGCTCCCTCATGATCATTACCCATAATTGAAAATTATCCAATATCTCTTGAACAAGATTATTCTGCTCTCCCTGCACTTGCTTGAGGCTCGCATCAAAGCAAATCACGTGTAGTTGATCGCGGGTCCGATCCAGACCCCTTGGCCTCTATCGATTTTGTGTAACGGCAGTGGAAAGTCCAGAACATGCACTCTTGGAATGCCAGGCCTCTGCCGCAGTCCTTGATTTGCGCACCTGGTTTCTGGAGAAATTATTCCGCACTGTACCCAAAATGCAGGCTAAAATGGCCCGACTCGATAGTCTCGAGTTTTTGAAAGCCATGATATACGAGCACTCAACTATTGTTCTGGTTGGAAAGTTTGTGCATGATGTCCTGCAAGAGTTCTACGCTACTCCAATACGTTGCCGTTGCCCGGGTAGAACAAATAATGTCTGAAGATTATTGTCGAGGCTAAGTGATTCCAGGTCAATGTTTTCTGCCGCTTTCTGTTGTCTGGGGTCTACCGTGGGGCATTGGGAAACCTATAGGGTCTGCGACTGGGGCTTGGATGGCGGAAAGAGGTCCAGGGACGAAGGTGTAATTTTACTTGCTTTGTACACCGGGATAATCCCTGGAAACCTTCGTTATTCGGACCGTGCCGTGTAATGCTACCTAATGCACAGTAAAATTATATGTGACGGCTTACCCCATTTTTTTGCTACGGTCAACCCCGCAGAATCTCATAATCCGATTGCACAAGTCTTAGCTGGACGGGACATTGACCTGGATAAGATTTTCCACGCACTGGATGGTACAAAGAAGGAACCAAGTACCCGAGCAAAGACTTTGGCTGAAAATCCAGTAGCTGGTGCTGAGTTCTTCCACCTGATGATAACGAAGTTCTTTGACATAATTCTGGGCACAAAACGAGCTTCAAAAATTGGTATCCTCGGGAAGGTTAAAGGGTGGTATGCAGTTGTTGAGGCACAGATTCGCGGTTCACTCCACCTCCATTCATTGATATGGATTGACGGTGCCCCTGCTTCACCTTTAGACATGAAAGATCTAATGAATTCCGATGCCGAGTTCAAGCAGAAACTTACAGCCTGGTATGATGATATCATTTGCCAGAGTTTTCCGAAAGATACAGTCCTGTATGTTGCATCTGAAGGTGCTCCAAAGCAACTCCCCGTTCTCAGTCACCCATTAGATCCAGATTCTCCCGACTACAGCCAGAAAAGAGACCAACACCACTCTTCCAGCATTCTCCCCTTTTGTTGCTGACTGATAGCTTACTGTACACTTACTAATCTTTCTGAGTAATATAAAAGCCTTGTTATTATCCGGTAGTACTTCACTGGTTTGCAACGAGATAAATCCTCTTGTAACAATTCTTATCCTTCTGAGCTTATTTCAACACGCGGCCCATAATCCCTATCCATCTTCCGTTTATACTTCCAATCCTCAATATTTGACCAATATATCCTGGACTATCTGAATATTGGTCGGACAATATTTCAGCCAATCACCTTGTATTGGCCGCATTCTGGCCGTTGAAAATTCGGGTTCAAGTCCGGTGATTAGATATGAATGGTGTACTTGAATAATTCTAAAACCTCGAGCGTATTACACGAGGCCTGGCGGCGCCTGGTTGCTTGGCACCAGGAGCGACCAGTCATATAATATATTTTTGACTTGGTACAATTACGAGTACTGTAGTATTTCGTTCAATTCGTAAGGGGGTTTGGGGTGTGACATCGCATACGAACTGGACCTTGTCCCCATTTGAGAATTTGATCTGCTGGCAGCTCCCGGCCAACCTCGGCTAGCTTCGGCTAAGGGAAAATCGCCTCTGTGACTCAGTGACTTACGAAAAATTTCGTAGATTTTTGGGTGTGTGACATGTGACCATACGAATTGAACGAAATACTACAGTAGGCATCTAAGGACAAATCGTCTCATTATTCTAAAAGGATTGGACCCGAAACGGGGACACAATTTGTGTCCCAACACATGCCTTGTTTTCAGCAGTTTGTACCAAGCCTCTCTCCGAGATTAGCCGGCTTGCCAGCCCGGAGACAGGCTTGCTCCGAACCACTAACGTGACGCGCAAAGCGATCAGCACGTGACATGACAAGCCAAACGTAACGTGCTATCCGGGTCCCTCCCATCAATTGCACCGGGCCGCTCGATCAATTACGTGGACAAGCTCACATGTCACCACGTCAGATCTTTTGTGATTGCACTCCGTCAACTCCCTACGTCCCTCTTTCTGGGTGGAGGCCTTTGGTGGCGGCCAAACTATTCCTACCAGAAGGGCATTGCATGGCTATGTAGGTTAATCTAGGCATAGAATGGGTCACAAGGCAAGCTCAGATCAGTCAGATTCATATCCCATGTGAATGGCCGCTTCTGTCCTGAGCAAGAGGTTATGGATGTTGTAGTCTGGGAACCTGCAGTGTGAACCACACCCAGGAACCCACACTGTGCATGTCTTCCTTGATAACCTCTTGGGCCTGACAGAGGCAGTGCCATTCACATGGGATATGCCTTTGCCTGATCTGAGCCTGGCTCCCTTCCCATTCTATGCCTAGATTATTATGCTTTGCACCACATAAGCCCTGGTCTAGAGACAACACAATGAAAAGATATGTGAGATCTAGTTATAATATGGTGCTGCCATGCTGAGGAAGAGGTGTGCCGTTGGGTTGGCAATTCACAGGACCTTCTCTGCAGAAACTTCAACCAAGACTTGCAATATGGGCAGCTGAGGATTCTGCCATTTCATAATGCTGATTGACTTCAGCCTTAATGGCGTGCAGTCCCTGCTGACTGGATGAAGTTTTGAATTGGTGAGTCGAGCACAGTTCCCCGAATGTGTTGTCGTACTCATGTGCACCCTGCGGCAGGTATACCACCTACTCGGTTTTGCCCCACCTTTCTCTTCCTCCCTCGCTGACATCTTTACAGATCTTGTATCCCCATGCAGGTACTGCGTCTGTCCTCGTCGCAGCGCAGCAATTGCTCTATGGGTCCTGGTAGTGATGAACCGCTTTGTGGCGGAAAAATTAGCCGGACGAGCTCTCACGTTTTCTGGAGCTCAGGCCCGAGGATTGCCCTGGCAATGAGGTCGTTTGCAAACCACAGGAGCTCGTGCTCGAACAGGAGTTGTTTTTTGTTGGAACGTCCACGCTGCTCAATCTCTCCATCAGACTCCTCGTCTGACGATTTAACTGCGCAACTCCGTTTGCGGCGCCGCGAGCTGGCACCATATGCGTCGTCGCCGCCTGAACTGCCTGCCCCTCCGGAAGAGGCTCCCTGTCCGGAATTAGCACCTCTGTTGGCCGCTCACTTAATAGCGGCAGCGTGAGACTCGGGTATGCTGATATAGGACTCGAGAGCCACATCGGTGACTGGGGGAGCTCCTGTGGCAGCAGCTGGGATAGTGGCGACGAGCGAGGTGACTGCGCGAGCTCGGGTGAGTTTGTTGTTCTTGAAGTTGTTCTTAAAGTTGGCAACAATCTCATCGAGCTTCTTGACCACGTCAGGTTGGAATATCGGACCGGGCGTCCGGCTATTTCCTCCCGAGCCATTCTGAGGCTCAGTCTGTCCTCGAGAGGAAGATTGAGGCGTAGGGCCAGGAGTAGGGCCAACAGGACTGGCTGTTTCTCCGACGGTACTGGACGGGGGTCCCCCTGGGTTAGAAACTGGTCCAGGAGGGACCGTGTTTCCTGAGCTGAGTCCATCGGGCATTCAGATAATTGAGCTTGGCTGTAGGACAAGTGATGGAATCATAGATTCGATAAAACGAGAGAAAAGAATTGACTGTGGCTCGGGGAGCCCGCAAGAAGAGTCAGATAAAAGAGCGCTGTAAGAACAGCTATGGCTTACCTACCTCCGCTGCAGCCCGGTTCTCGTGCCCGATGGACGAGATAGGATGGTACCTTGCACGAGCGTTGACAGCGCACGAGCTTTGACGACGTACGTGCTGCGTACCTTTTTTTTTTCGTGCGCAACATCTTTTCAAGATATTTTGAGATCTTTTCCATGCAAAGACACGGCGCTCTGGACAATCAAAGTCAACAAAAAAACTTGACCCACTTATTTTGACCCTCTACTCGCGAGTTAACTCGTGCTATGCCCTAAACTACGTTAAGCCATGGGGGATGATCCTGTCCGGCTCCTTGGACTCTATATTCCAGCGGCTGCTCATCCACCCTCATCTGCATCCCTTCACCAATCCCCGACACTTCAATTCCTGTTGAATTGACAACTTCAATGTGCTTTGTGTTAATGTTGAAGTAGTGCTTTACACCGTGACGGGGCAGTTCAGATTTTTACACTATATTTTACCGTCAATTCTGCCTTGGGTTCAACTCTGCATCATGCGAAGGCACATATTGTACTCGGGTTACCCCAGGTTATACTTTCTGACATGCCACGTGACTATATGTTTAAAATCTGTACCAAACATCGGTTGAAATCAATTATCAGACAGTTCCAAGTGATGGTAACTAACAGTTTATGAGGCAATATTTGCATGGTAGAGGACGAGGACAGATAAGTGTGTGGAGGAGCTGGGTATGGATTACCGCTGGAATAGGGCTGTCCAGAGGTCGGGGTTGTTCTGTCGCTCCGCGCATGCGGCATTTGGTGTTGCCCAGGTAATATGGAACTGTCGGCCCTTGCGAAGGAGGCGCGAAATTGGGATTAGACAGGTTGTGCAAAGCCGCACGAAAGCCGCACAGTGCACAAGCTCTTTTCATGCTGCTGTTTCATTTTTCGCTCCACCCGTCAATGTTTCGGTATATTGATCCCTTGAACATTTGGAGGAAGCAGCGAGAAACCACAGTGATTGTACTGCAGTGGCTAAATAAGAAGAATCCTAGAGATGGAGATGTACAGCAACATTAACCATCAAAGGCAACGGTATCTAGAAATAGGGGCCAGGGAACACCGAAAATAATGGATGGCTCAAACTTGGTGAGGCATAGACATCTTGGCGGAAGGAACACATATTGAGAAGAAGCACGACTTCGGTTCCCGAAGCAAATCAATCGGAACAGAACAAATTGATGTAATAACCAGAGATCAAGAAGGCAAGGGATAACAGTGGTAGTCTCTTTTGGTTACGATAGTCGACAAATTGAAACATGGATGAATAAGGGTGCAGTGGCCGCTGGCCAAATGGCATCAAGATCAAATACGACTAGAAGGCATAGGATAGACTAACAGAGTCAAAGAAAAGCATGGAAACTGGTAGGTTCCCGATGGGCAGAGCTGAACTTTCAGGCAATCCTGGTGCATCCTCGGGGTACAGAGAAGACCGGGAATTGGCAGAGGTTGCTTAGGGCAAGTCGAGCAAAGGTCGAAGTAATATGGGTACGGACAGCAAGAGGTGTTCAAATCACAGAAAGTGGCCCTGAAGCGGAAGTACCATGCACCACCAGGCCGAAGTGGCATACCCACGGACAGGCATTTGAACATGGAAAATTAGGCTGGCTAACGTAGCATCCGCACAGAATGGAGGGCAGAGGCTGAAACAGCATGCACAAGGTTTATTGTAGTGACAGAGAATCTAAGGCATGGCAGCAGTTGAGTTGACATGCACAGGGAAAGTCTGGCAGAGGCCAAAATGGCATGCACACAAAAAGGTCGGGAAGCTGTCAAAACGACCAGGACAGGCAAAGGTTAAATTGGCATGCATACTGACTGCTGGGCAGATGCCGAGTTGGTGAGCGCGGAAGTTCAGGCAAAAGTTGGCATGCGCATGGTAGGTCAGGCAGCGGTCAATTTGACATCCACACATAATATAGAATGGCGGGCTGCAGTTATTTTTTCAACATCACAGTTTAACTTTCGGGGGGCTGCCAGTTATTCTCCATTGTCCCTGTCTTTCTTACCTTTGTCATCATCACCTGGAATGGCCACCTGCAGTTGCGAAATGGCTTCACCTTTGGATGTGGAGGACTACTCGACGGTGCCAAAGACGAAACGGAGCTAGTGAAGTGGCTCGCGGCAGTAAACACATGCGGGACCGAAGAACCGCGAGCGCGACCGTAAGCGCAATGCGACCGGCGACCGCCCCTAGAAGCGTCAGAACCAGGACAAGATGTGGGAATCCTGCCTTCATACGCTTCTTTCCATTTTCCAGAATCCCGATAAGACCGCCTGACAGCGATTACAACATCGATGATGACTATCGGTGGAGCGGCAAGCTCACTATCACCGCTGACCTCTCCATTTCAATGTTATTTAAAGCGTTGCGAACTGGCAATTTACACTTACATACTTTCATGCCCTTGAATCCCGTCGATAACCCTCAGCTTCAAGGTGGCACCCGGTTCGAATGGATCACCTCCTTCATGGGACTTTCAACAGCATTGGCGGCATTTGGAATGGTCTCTCAGGCCTACCTCGGCTCAAGCATCAAGCTGCTCATACTAGGATCGATTATTGAGACGCGACGGAGACTCTTTCGGTGGATGATAGTTCGGTTCAGATTTCGTCTGTGGTTTTCTTGTTCTTATTCCTGCTGATTTAACGCACGCCACCCGGAAGAATACTCGATGACTGCCCAATTCCACGAGGGTGATCCAGCGTACGAGTGGGTCATACTATTTCTGGTGCGTCTTCCGTCTGTTCTCAGAGCTCTGCCTTACATTTCACTTAGACACAAGAAGGCGTGTGGCGCAGCTCCCGCGAGTTCGTGGTCAACGCTACCAACTCACGCCGCAAGTGGTCCGTCAAGATGTGGATTGACTCGACTATCAAGGGCAACGCAGAATATGTCCCAACCTACCGGTTACCTCGACTCTTCCGTTGGCGAGGGCACTGGATCGAGATCAAACGTACCCAAGATAGCGAGCAGGGAAACTTCACGGAATCCGGCAAGTATCAGCCAATCTCTAGCATCTTCGTGACGTTAGCTTTATCCTTATTCTTTTGACCTATTTACTTACTTTGGAGAAAGAATGTATACACGAAATGTGAACTTACTCTCTGAGCTTGTAGAGGACGCCCGCACGCGTTACGTGGATATTAACCAACACCGTGTAACTATCTATCTGGCAGACTCGGTATGGTCATCCATGCCTCATGTCCTCCTTCTGAATTTCTGCGCAAAACAAATTGACCCCATCAAAGTATCTATTTTCGGGGCGGAACTGTCAAAATCGGCTGATTTGCGGGGCGGGACTCTACATTTAGGGGGCGGGTATAAAAGTGCATCGGGACCGCCATATCCCACAAACTTAGTAACCGCGCACGCGCGCAAACTTTGATCGCCGCGCGCGCGCGATTTTTCGAGTCCGCGCGCGCGCAAATTTGATGTTCCCCATTTCACCCGCAAAGATTGGGAATTGTACATGGTGTTTAGATCTCGATGCTTTCGGTGTCCAATTCATGTTCTAAGTCGTATCATTGAAAGTCCGAAGATTTGATCATGGCTGATCCATCCTGACTAGCTTCACTTCCTGTGTTCTGTTCTGCAAATTTAGCCACTTGCTTGTATAATCACTTTGTCATCATCACCACGATTCTCCCCTGCCAATGATGATATGGCGTTCTGATTTTGGCATGGCCGTGCAAGCTGAAGATCCAGGATTTTGATGAATTCCCTCCATAATTTGGCATTCTGGGAATGAAGCTCCAGTGTTTGGGCTGCGTGCATTTCCACCACAAATACGCACTACCCTTCGGTGTCTCAGTGCCTTATTGGCAACTGTCACCATTGCTTCAGTATGTCTCTGAATCCGGATTCCCGGCATACCCGAAGCCCTCATAATCATCTTCAGTACCATTTATACGGTTGTTGGCTCATTCCTTGTCATTTTACCCCTCACGGGTGGCTCAAAATCCACCAGGTGGTTTTGCCGGTCAGACACTGGCCTAAACCGGTGAATTATTTTATTGTGGGACAGCCACATAGGTATGATTTCGTTTAAATTGTGTGAAAATTCTGAAATCCCTCAACGTTCGCGATAGAATTTTAGTTGAACAGACTCGGTGAAGAAATGAGTCAAACGCCCGCATGCAGAACTTTTGTCCGCCAGTATACCACTTTGTACCTGGGAGTAATGCTGAGTTGGTGGAGGCGTACAAAAATAGGGCGGAGAAGACCTCGTCCGGGTGCCGGTTCCCCGTGGTTAAGAAATGCTTGTAGTATTTAAATCACTTCGAATGTCACGCGTCACAAGGCCCAAAATTTTCGATTTCGAACCTGTCACGGGTCACCGACTGAATTTTTGAAGGTGCAAAACCAGTCACGAAAAAGGCGAAAAGGCCTGCAGAAAGCCCATTTTTCGTGCGCGCAGCGCGTACAGGCGTATTTTCGCGTTCGATCCCTCGGGCTCTCATGAAATGCCAATTTTGGTTTGCATTGGCAAAAGTGGTGGATTTGCGCTGCAATGGGAGCTGAAAATTGATGAGGTGGGACACTGTTAGGTCGCGGGCCAGCAATGAGCACTTCTCCTGTCCTCCTGGGATCCTCAGAATGTCAGGAAGCCCGCTTGTCGCAACGGTTGCGGGAATCCGTGGGATACGGATTTTCGAAGTTTGCTTGGATGTCACAGCCAAGTCACCCCTTTTCGAAAACCAAAGTTCGAATCTTGCGGTCACAGGTCACAGCCCGGGAGAAGTGATTTAAATACTACAGTACAAGACATGCCGGAGCTTCGCTCCGGCTAGTAGGTGAATATAATAGTTAGCAGCAGAAGTTCAAGGCTGTCAAGCCCGTTAACGCCCGCTGAGACAACTCGTCCGACGTCGAACCTCCCGCGATATAACCCGTCTATATTGACATGAACGCGAAGTCCATTGATTCAAGCAGTTGTCCGTTAGTAATACATGTACAAAAGACATAATTGTCAGTGGATATTCGAACGATGCCAGAATGAAATTTAACATGGCGGCAAACCAGTACGCAATGATGATGCATGAGGAAGCGAATGCAGGAATGTTGGCCAAGACCTAGAACCCAAGGGGAAAGTCTTAGGTCTGCGAATAAGGATGTTGGCCGAAGAGCGAGGAAAGAAATGACAGATCTGCCAAGAAAAATGTTAGATAGAGCCGTTCGGCACGATAGCAATTCAACATTCAACACATACGAAGATTTGGATCTCGCCGAGTCGGACAGAATGATGTCGAAGCGATGTCCGGCGAGTACCAAGATCGGCATTCTAGAGAAAACATTGACCACTCAGCCGACCGATGCTGCAGCAGCAAGAACAGATGGCTCTGCATGTAAATCATCGGGGACTGACGGATCCATGTGCAATAAGACGACATACCGAGAAATGACCAGTTAGATTGAAATATCCTTTGCCGGGTTCTTCCAGCGACACTGTGGGATACAGAATGCCGTCGTAATAGCTCGAAGAATGGAGTTAAATGATGATAGAAAAAATTCGGGAGGAGGCACGCACTGATCATTTGTCCGCCGGCGATTGAATGGACTGCGCGAAGTCTTTGCCGACAACGACCGGATGTAAGTTGGTTGGTTGGCCGGCATACATGGCAGAGGTAGATTGTCTTCAGAAATGGGACCGAACTCCTGTAACAATTGAACGTTGGCCCACGATTTGGAGAAGAGGGCAGTAGCAGATCAAGGCAAGTGGATTGACTATACGGCAATTGAAAACAGAGCCGAGATGACACAATGCTGTTCGGAGAGTCCCAAAGCCAACCTGAAGCTCAACGTGGAATCCAATATGATCCAAGACGTGGTAGTTGTACGGAAGCGTTGACACCATAGATGTTGAATTTTTTTTTAAACAAATTGAGGTCCGCCTATCAACATTGAGGTCTTCGATTTGTTCCGCTTGAAAAGGTTTCCAGTCCTTGTTCGTCCAGAGAGCAGGTACGGCCGGTAGGTTTGAGAGCTTTGAGGAGCCACCAAGATATTCTTGGGCCTTGAATTCTTGCGACGCAGACATTTTGTGGGCTTGACCCAAGCAGAAACAGCGGTAACCGACATATTAGAGGCAAAAAGAAAGTTGTGGGAGGGCGAGATGATGGGGGAAGGGAGGCAGGAGTGCTTCGCAAGGGCCGTCCCTTTTCAATGGACTTTGAGCGCGGGAAATAAAGTCGCATGACTGCTCGGACCGAACGGCACGGAGATAGCCAGAGCACAGTCCGAGAAAAATGGCGGTTGGAGTACTCGTTCGAGAGACAGTGGGAAAAAGAAGTAGAGGGCAAACAGGAGCAATCTGATACGAGGGATCTGCTTAATACATGAGGTATCTCGGGAACGTCCAAGCCCTGAAATAAGCCGATGTGAGTGCAGAAAAGGGAATAGCACAACATTCCTTACCAATTGAATTACAGCCGTTTGCGTAAGTCCGTGAAACGTAAAACTTTGAGCGCGGTCACGTGTAAGATGCCGTGTCCTTCACTAATTGTGCCGCCCAAAAGACCCCCACCTACCGGACTCGAACCTGTCACCTCAAGAAAGCACCTCAAGTGCAAGAAGCACCGACCCCTTCACCACGCAACCATTACTGGCAGGGTCAATTCTTGATCCCTGATCGGAGGCCCGCTTTGCTTGTGTGATCCAATCCTCATTCAATCCAAGTTCAAACTCGGCCATAAATGGCTGTCTTCCCTCTTCAGGCCCCTTCACTGATCTCACT
Organism: Mycena leptocephala; assembly: GCA_029378395.1. Classification (NCBI taxonomy): domain Eukaryota; kingdom Fungi; phylum Basidiomycota; class Agaricomycetes; order Agaricales; family Mycenaceae; genus Mycena; species Mycena leptocephala. The sequence continues at coordinate 649,241 of JARJLF010000010.1, forward strand.
TCCGATTCAGGCTTGATCATTTCCCACAGAAAGCTTTGTTGAGAATGCATTGACTCAAGGCAGTAAGTGTTCATCTCACTCGGGGACAAATGCTGAGTGCTGAACACCAATTCTGGTCAGACTGAACATGGTACAAGGACAAATGAATGGCTGTGGTACACAGTGAGTACCAGCGACTTCTTCCTTGAGCCAGGGCTTTCAACGGGAACAGTCTCACAGTCAAGGGAGTTGTTAGTAAATACACAGCATCTGCTGGAAAATCAGTACCAAGTGATATTTAGGGACCAAAGGCCAAAGGTGACTACAATATACATCACACATCCATGAGCATTGCATGTGAGAGCTGCCTTATGGGAGGCGGCCTTTGAACGAGGGAGCAGTACTCTCACACCCTGGCCTCAAGGCAATTTATGGGAGTTCGGCGAACACAGGAGGTAGGAATCTATTGAAATTGATATCTTTATCTCGAGTTTCAGGACGGGAAGGTTCTTTGTGAAGTTGGCCGTTTCATTAGCAGATCCCGTTGAGCGGGACGTTTTCAATTGCCTGCCGCGGCAAGGTTGCTATTCAAGACAGACAGATGATCTCCCGATGTTTCAGTTCGACGTGGCCTGGCACAAATGCACTGGCCTTGTGTCTGCGTTTACTGAACCATTAGCTCTTACGGCCCATGCCAATGAGTATACAATATATTCAAGTTCCGGGAACAAAGGGGGGGGGGGGGGGGGGGCCGAACGGTTCGATATTGGCACCGCCTACAACTGCTCGATGACATCGAATAGTGTACATATCCAGCGTCAACCGGTTAGCCATCGACGCATGTTCGAATGTTGTGTCCCCATTTTTTATACTTTTTGCATTTGTCTAAGGTGTAGATGAGGCCAGAATCCAGAACCTGTGGAATGCGGCAGACGTACACTGTCGACCTGGTTCCTTGAACCCCGAAGGCCCCACTTTAACTGGCGGCCTCGTATCGAGACGGAGAGCACGCTTCAGCGCCGCCGCTTTGACATATGGCGGCGCGGGTGGGACGAGAACATAGAAGCTACGCGGCCAAGGCCCGGCGCGCAAGGAACCGCAAGTCCGCGTCCTTAGGCGTCCGCGTGGCCCGGTTCGTCGGCGCGGCCTTATGTTGTGGGGCAAGGATCGTGGCCGACGGGCGGTCACGACGTGGGTCGCCACCGCCATCGGGGGAGGGGCGGCCCAGGGAACAAATCGGATCGGGTTCAAAACGCTCTGAAAATCGTGTCAGTCTGTAACGAAGTCGTGCTGGTTGTGATTCTCAATCACTGAGGAGGGATGGGCTATCACATGAGAATGAATCGAGTTGGATTGAATAGGAATTGGATATGCTGTGAAGGATTTAAGAAAGGAAAGACGAGTCATTCGAGACGGTTACCAGTTGGAGCACGCCGAAGGTCGACAAGACCCGACGACAGCCGGAAGCGCGCATTGGGAACGGCCTGCCGACAATATTGCAACCAGTCACGGCCGAGGACGACATCAGAAGGTAGGTAAGAAGCGAGAGGGAGGTTCGTGGGCACAGAGAAAACACCACCATCGACGCAAGGGAGTGCGAGCACGCCTGAAGCAACACCCTGGTCAATCCGGATCCCGGAAGCGAAGCCCAGTCAAGGGATAGAACAGATCGATCCCTGTTCCAGTCCAAGGCAGTGGAGAGAGCAACATTGCAGAAAGTAGCACTCGCGGTCATTGAAGCAAGTCGTCACGTCGCAGGGCTGTGCAACGCCTGACACTTCCAACTCGTGACGGTCCTTATCCCCTACGGAATTTTGATGGGATCACCGTGCATGTCCCAATTCGGCTGTCGAATTTGTCCTGGAGTAGAAATGGTGTTGGCGGCGTTTCGATCAATTTACGTGTCAAGCGAGCATTGTTCCTCCCGCCGCCCGATTGCTGAAAGTTGGCGAGAGGGCGTATTGGACGCCCACTCTTGTTGGAGGGCACAACCATTAGACTACTCGCGCAAATAGGGTACCGGTCAGTGATCGACCTAACATTCATTGACGTTTGTCTTGTCGCGGTTGACTGACCCCGTCAGACGGGGTCAGTGACGGCACTGAACCTGATTCTGCACGTTCCAATTCCTGATCTTCAGCCTGAAAGCTCCCGATCCTGCTGCCACACTTGCTGTTCCTCCTGCACCTCCCGCTTCTCCGCCTCCTCGTCGTTCCACGCGCCAGCATGTCCCTTTGAAAGCGATTCATGCGAGCCCACATTCGACTGCTTCTAATTCTGCACAGCTACGGCCCCCAAGGCGCTTGGGTCATATATTCTAGTCTATTGCGCCTTATTGCTGAAAATGAGGAAAGCTACAACCTGGAGCAGTCACTTTTCAACACCATAGGTTCCATCATTGCAGACGACGAGGAGCATTTCCCCGACTTGGTCTATGATGACGACTGCTCCCTGTCTCTGAAAGACTTTACAGAGTTTGTCCTTGTCCCCTTTGTTGCAGTGTCGCTTATCGCGGATGATGTCACCGGATTCGACATTCAAGACGCGATATTCGAACGAAATAACAGCCATGAGTTTGGAGAGCTGTTCAATGCAGAGGACGACTCCAACGAGCAGGCACACGATGTGCATAGGCAAAATATGCTGGCGATTAGGAGCCAAGAGCGAGAAAAAGAAGAACCCATCCCGAGCTCAGCACCCCCGCGTCATCGCAAATCTAGCAAGGCAAAAATGGATTCTCCCTCTCCTGCTCCCAAATTCAAGGCAGCTGTTTCAATATCTGGTGAGACCGGTGTTCTCATTTGCTCACAAATCAATAGATTCGACTCCCGGCATCGTTCAAACCCATTGCGGACGAGGAGATTACCATCGACGACTTTAAACCTGTCAGTAGACTTGAGTTGATCCTTGATTTATTTCTGATGCTGGCGGATTTGCAGCCCCAACCCAAGGAGAAAGAAAAGAAGGAAAAGAGAGACAAGGACAAGGGGGCAAAGGTGTCAAAGGCATCCAAGCCCGCGAAGGAAGCTGCGAACACATCGAACCCCATGGAAGGCGACGACAATGCAGAGCCTCGTTATGGCACTCGCAGTCGTGGCTCCAAGCAAACCAGCGGTAAGTTATTCTGTCCTCTTTGTCGCGCGCTGTTAATCCATAATTGTAGGTGCATAATTTGACTTTTGTCCCGTATTCTCTGCTCTGCATTCTGCTGTATTCTTTGTGCTGCACCGTTTCCCGCTCCTCAACCTGTAACTCTGCTACACCAGGACTCTACTGTATTTTTTACTGACCAGCAACGAATTGTTTTTCGAAGTCGAGTCGCTCTCCAGTTTTGGACGATGAATCTCCGATAAAACACAGGGGGTCCCATACACAATTCTGAAATTATTCATATAGCTTTATTCACTGCATGTGATGATTTTGGGATATGCCCAAGGAACAAATTATCTGCGTCGAATATGCCCACTATCTTGATAGTGGGTCCTCCTAATCCTCTGCCAAATTTTGAATCTTCGCTTTCTAACAAGACCAAACTTCGAAATGGGGAGGTTCCCAGTTCGAACCCGGTATAATGCTGTTTTTGCTTTTTCTTCTTTTCTCTCAGTAACTCTCGTACGTCCATGTGTTAATTTATGTTGGACCATCCTATAAAGCCTTTCCACCCGGGTATGCTCCTGCAGTTCTTTCAGTCAGCGATGGAAATATCGATTTTTTTCCCACATCAGCAGCAGCCTTCAAAGCCTGTTTGTACTTCTCCTATTCGCATGTGAACATCAAATGTCAGGCAGCCAGAATCTAAAAGGAGTAGCACAAGGTCCTAACTGCCTTGCCAAATTTCGCTGGAAATATGTATTCAAACTTTGCGTTGGAAAACAGATGTGCTAGCAGCGCTGCATTTGGTACCTATAGGTGTGTTACAGGGAGAGTCTAAAGACATAGATCAGAAGGAATTTACAATGGGAGTGACACAAAATTGCCAGCAGGACATGCCTGATCCCAATTGCGTTGTAAGTTATACGGTCCCACGTGCAGGCACGTGTTCATCACGTTCCGAGAGCTACGGGTCGGCACCCGACACTTGAATCAGACTTCATATAAACACAAAAATTTCGACTATCCTAATTTTTATTTTTATTGAAGTCTGACTACGGGAGACTAGTTGTAAGTTGGTAAAGATGGGATGGGAAGCGATTGATAGTTAAAATACTAAGACACACCCAACAAAGTTCAGTTCCACCTGTGAAATCTAGGTTGATGGAATGAATATGAAAAAAGTTAGTAAGTCCTTGATTCTAACCTGCTGGAACTGGAACTCGGCGCCTCAGCGTGCAATCCGAAACAAGTAACAACACTAATCGGTATGCAATCAAATTTAGTTCACACCCCTACAAGTGGCCATAATCAATTCGGAAGCGGCAAATGACAATGATAAGAGCAGAGGCTGTGCCTGTAATGTCCAAAGAAATCACGAAATCCTAGCATAATGGAGCATTTTTGGTTCTCGAGGTTTGATTTGGTTCAACAGAAAATTCTCTTACCCTGGACTGAACTTTGGTTCAGGTTTGGTATTTTCTGAACCTACCTGGGTTCCGGGTTTAGTTCAATTTCGGGTTTAAACCAATTTTCCGAACAGGGATTTGCCAACACTAGGAGTAGCCCTTGATTTCAGCTGGAGAGCAACATGCGCAATGCAAGTCAAATAAGGAACACTGTCTCCGCTTCAGTAAATATGCACATGAGCATTGTTCAACCTGTTCCAGAAAGGTCTCCCAACTCTAGGACTGCATAGTGCTGGCAAAGTTCGGTTCAGTTCGCGTTCAGGGGACTTTCCTCTGAACGCCAAACCTGAACCCAACGTTCGGTTCGGGTAGGCACTGAACCTCGAACCTGAACAGGTGTTCAGGTTTAGTTTGGCGTTCGGACGCATTCAAACCTTTGCAGAAACCGGGCATCTCGGGCAGCATAGAAGAGGTTCAAATCGTTGTTTTTGCCCTCCATGAGCCAGTATCTGTTCTCCTCGGCAAGTATTTGGCATTCCAATGCCATATGTAGCGAGTTATTCGGCGAAAGACTTACTTGACAGATCTACGCCGGCCAGGATCTCAAGTTTCGACATGAGGATCATAGCAGAATTCACCCCAAATAAATGCCATAGGGTTGGCTTGGCTTCGTATCTGGATATGAGCCAGAACAAAAATCCAAGTAGACAGATTCGAAATCCGGACACGAAACACGCAAAAAGGGGTGTTTTACCCAGTATTTAAATTCTACCAAGGGCATTCCTGCTTGCATTTTGGTTCTGAATGGCGTTATTGGTTTGTAATGATTTCAGAAAGTGATATGGCCACCCAGTACCAAAATCCAACCAGATAGATTCAAAATCCGGACTCAAAATAGCCAAACATTGCTGTTTTACTCAGTATTTAAATTCTGACAGGGGCATTGCAGCTTGGATTTTGGTTCTCAGTGTCATTATTGGTCCGCAACGATCGCGGAAAGTGATATGGGCACCCAGGACCAAAATCCAAGTAGACAGATTCCAAATCCAGACTCGAAATGGCCAAAGATGGGTGTTTTGCTCAGTATTTAAATTCGGCCAGGGGCATTGAAGAGACAGATGTGTTTAGAATACAAATTTAACTCATTTTGCATCCAAAATTATTATCGTGAGGGTGTTGGAAGTGCTGTAAAACCTTGGGGTAAATTCAAACTCCGATGTTTATGTAATAACCGCGACCTCCATACACCTGTCACCGGGTAAACTACAGACTAGTTTCATCGGACCCCCACATTAGACGTCGTAGTTTACGGGATCGCACTCCCGCCCTCTATCAATGTCCTAGCAAAGGCGCGACTAAATACCGGCCGGAAGCTTTACCAGCCCCACCTCCAAACACATCTCTTAACCCTGGTGAACTACCTAGCGAGGCAATATCGAGATGGGCGCTGTATCTTTGAGCGATAGGCCTGGAATTGGGGAAACAGCAGGGCAAGTTGATATGCGATGGTCGTAAATAACTTGTTGGGATCGTTTTAAAAAAGAAACTGGCCCCGAGGCGACCATCCGCTTCCAGCTTTTGACATATGGCCTGAGCAATAGCTGATTTCCCTGAGCTTGCAGGGCCATGGAGCCAAATAACATCACTGTCACAGTCATCTTTGGGCGACCAGCTGCGAAGGTCCATAAGCACTTCTCTTCTTGTCTCGGGATGGCATTTTGGCTGCGGATATCTTTCTGCGGAGTCAAGGAAAGCGTCGCTGGCTGAAGCATGACGCAAAAGTTGTAGACATGAGAAGCATGGGACACCCCATGATACGGGCTGCATTATTCTTACCTGATTCCCGGTGATCCAGATACTCATTGTGTTACGTTCTCGCTGATGAACGTCCCTCCTGTGAGAGTATATCCTCTTGTTGCGGGTGCAGATTCAAGCTTGAGGAAATCTCGACGACATCCGGTTCCAGGTGCGCACCTGCTGCGTTTGGGCCGTGAACGGTTGAGACAACAGAGCCGCGTCGCGCGGTGCCTAAGCGGGTACATCACCGGTCGACTGGTGAAGAACTCAATTAACGTGCTCGAGCCGCTGCAAGCGGCTATCCTCTCTTCTGGCCGGCAACAACGGGGGCCGAGTTCCAAAACTTCCAATAAAAGAGGGGAGGAATGCCCACTTCATTCGTCTCGGCAGGTTCCACAGACCAACTGAACTACACGCATATGGGGATCGATCTCATTGTCATCGAAAATCTTTCACACTTCCTCATTGAACACGCAGGAAGCTTTTCCAGTGTTGTCACACATTCCTTTACCACACCGCCTTCCATATTAATTCAGAATTGTGCATTTCTGGCAAGTTTACCGACCGCATGGATACCTTATTATTCTAATTTCTTCCCCAGACAATATTTTTGGCGTCATGCCAGCGATATGTCAGTCCAAGACTGAGAATCATTGAATATTTGATTCTAACCTACCATACCAGATAGAAGCAGGTAAGCCCGTCGAATATGTCTCTACCATATTACTGGTGTGAAATTTCACGAAATTGAAACCAAAAAGAAGCATCTTTCGTGAAACCAACATCCAAACTCTCTTAAAAGTTAAAACAAGCAATATGTTGGGCCTGCAATTTCAACGACTGCTATGGTTACTCACTCGAGCATTATATTATGCAGAATGGAATCTGACGAAGGCCATTTTGGGATTTTGTTCTCATGGACTCAAGTTGGCCACACACAGAGACAGCACATGAGCAGCGTCTTCAGTGTGATTTCAAACTTGATCTTGATTTCGAAGACTGAGAAACTTGCTGTGGGGTTCTGTGAAATTTCCGTAGCGTAACACGGGCACACTGCTAGTATTCTTGTAAATTAACCCAGTTAAACATACATACTTAGTGTCTAGTCATATTGTAGCCTTGCTCCAGTGATATTTTCCTTGCCTGATCGTCCTTTCTCAATATTATTGCATTCAAGTGCGTCAGTGAACAACACCAGATCTTCATTCATGTGAGAATATGGTCACTATGAGGCGATATCAGGACTGACCGGAAGACTTGGCAAATCGCACGGCAAAAATGCCCGCATGCGTGTGTAAAGTCAATGTTCTATCGCACTTGCGGTTCACGCTGAGCCGCTGCACCGCTGCTGGCATGGGGATGAAAGCTAGGGAAGCAGTTGAGTGATTGCTTGGACCCGGCTGAGCATCTTACTCGGTGTGTTCGTCAGTCTGGGAGACGTCTCGTGGGTTGACACAGCCAACTCAATAAACTGTCGGTCGTTCCCCTTCCACTGATGGTCGGTCCACGAAAAAGTCCTCACGGGCCTACAGATTGCAAGGGATGTGGGCGTTAGTCAACCGGTAGCCCGCGAGCCCCACGCACAACGTCAGCAGTTGCCTCTCCTGAGGATCTAAAATCACTTCGGGGGAGGAAGCCGAAGGGGGGACGCAAAGACAGCTTTCGAGCGTTTCGTTCGGGGCTTATGCTTCGTTGGGTCGGCGGGCGCTGGTGAGACATGGATGGAGGAGGGGCAGGGCATGTGAAACGGTTGAGATTCTGATTGAGAAAATGCGGCGTGCGCGGGTAGAAAGGTGGCCGGGAAGGAACTGGGACGCGCCGTGCCGTCGTCGAATGCGGCGTTGGGGAGGGCTGCGAACTGCGGTAAACGCGGCTTTGTATTAACTTGAGTCCATATAGAAGGAGGCTACTCACGTTGTCGCGTGAGGAGCAACCCATGCCGTCGAGATCACTCCACTCAAACTTCACACTGCGGAAGGAATTGAAGAGCTGGACGCGTTGTTCCTGCGGAGGTGATATGTACTCTGTAACGGTGCAATGGACTCGGCACGACAACGTACCTCAGTGAGCTCAAATGCCTCAGCTTCCTCGAGCTGCTGCTCGTTTGCGAGCTCAAGCAGTCTAAGTCTGCGGAGGATTGCGCGGTCAGTCGCCAGTGTTGTGGCCATAACTAAGAGATGAATCTCATCACGTGCAATAACTACACGTCAACACATCAACTGAGCACGTGCAACAAGCAATTTTCAATTGACGCTCAAGTTGACGCTCATGCGTTTGAGACGCAATCCGGGCACGTCCCTGGAAAAATATGGGCTACAGTAAGGGGAAGCTTGCGCTAATACAGAGTTTCTGATGTTTATGTAAAGACAATCACAATTTTTTTTTTCGGCTCTCGATTTGGCAATTCCTAAACGGGAGGTAAGCGGTTCGATTCCGAGCCGGAGCGTTATTATTTTGTACTTTTTCTGCGCCTCTTCACATAGAATTCCCTTGAAATTTGGTGTTCTTTTTGGCCCGGAAAATCTTCTTTTTTTTTAGATAGGTAGGTAGGTAGGAAGGTAGGTATCATTACATACACGGCACGGTCCGAATAACGAACGCCGGTTTCCAGGAATTTTCCCGACCTGGCCAGTTGTCTTGCCTCTGTCATGGCTTCATTGTTGGAAACAATCTGCCAAATTGTTTGCGTGATGGTGTGCTCGGTTGGTTGTGGGCTGTGTGGCCCACCTGATGAGTTCAAAAGAACGAAACCAACCAGTAGGAAAAATAAAATGCCTTCATTATTTCATATGTACAGTCGGATCGCTCACAGTGCATGATGTCATAATGTATACTGCTCATAATGCATAGGTTTTGGGGGTCCTATGGAGACGTGTTCATAATGCATATGGCTCAGATTTAGGCGTCCACCGACGCTATCCATTGTGAGCAATAGTAGACTCGTTAGGCAACACGGTGAAGGGTACGGCGAGGATGTTTGCCGTAGGCAAACGGCACAGTGCACTAAGGTACGTATACCGCGGCAGATTGGTCACGAGTCTAATGTATTAGAATTCATCTCGCTTTTGCCCTTTCTGTCGTATGCCGCCGATTTGAGTCCCTCGTCGCCCCTCATGTACGCTTCTGTGTATTTAGTTCCTCGTCGCTAAGCTATACAAGATAGGTGCATATTCCATGTTCCAGAAGGCACTTCGCTGGTGGTCAAAATTTCCTATGGATGCCAACTGATGGCAAAAGTTGCTTTTGCTGATGAATCCGATTTATCATCTAACGTTGGTGGGCCACGCTAACAGACATTCAGCTGTTCTTCTGCCGATATTCCCATTACAACGCCATTGGATGTACTCTTTTTTCCTAGTATTCTACAATTTCCAGCCCATCGAGGGCGCCGGTAATCTTGCGGACTGGTCGGTTGGGGGTGGAGTCAACGTCGGGAGGAGGCCATCATAGAGTGCAGGCAAGACGGCGTGGGATGGGGAGGCCGAAAAAAATGATATTTTAGAGGTGCGCATCGCGCATCCAGCGCGATGCGGGCCAGCGTTACGCTGCCGTGACTCGCAAATTTCAATCGCGCCCTCCCCACCTTCCTCCGTGAGTAAGAATATCTCGTTTTGATTCATTTAATATCTAGAGAGATGGTACGGTGGGTCAAATCGACGATGGTCTCCTGACACACCCATCCTCCCCGGGCTCCCGTCGCGCAACCAAATCGCGAACGAGGCGCCCACCCACGTCGACCTTAACCCCCACCGCAACACTCCGGCCCAGGTCATCGCAGGCCTTGCAGGCCCGCATGATTTCCCAGCCGCTGCCGCCCCGCGCCAGCCCAACGAGGGGAAATTCCGCGCCTGTGTCCTATCGCGGGACAAACAGCTCGAGAACAGTGACAAGCGTATCCGCGCTCTGATCGAAGCCAGCCCCCTCCGCTACCTCCTCCTGCCCGTTTTCCTTCGAAAACCTCCTCCAAGACGTCCTTGACAACGTCCCCGCCGCGCCTGCGGACGTCGCCGGCCCCAACGACATCACCCCCTTCTCCCTCGGGCAAGATGGCCCATCCTACATCTGCAAAGGCGGTCACAAGACCTATGCCTCTCCCTTCTGCGTCGCCATCGAAATCCACAACCCCGCCGTGGGCGGGCCGCTGGGAACACATAAATGAATGCGAAATATTGGGTCATCCCCTCGATTCACCTTTGCAACAGCTTCTCGCATAGAGCGACCATTCGATCCGCGTGGGCGACCGAGATGCGATCCAATGTCTCGAAATCATTCTGGGCAGCCTGAGGATACGCTGCGGCCATCTCGCTTGTAGCTTCGGTGTCCTGTTTCACGAGCTGGATTGTCGGCTCGGTGAGACCAGGCGGAGGCCGTGGAATCGGGCTGCGAGAGGCTGCGAGACGGCAAAGACCAAGAGATGATGTTGTTTGGCAGTGATCTACGACAAACAACGGCTACGATCCCGATGGGGAAGTGCAGGATGCACTGCGACACCGCAGAGAAATCCCAAGATGCCATGCCCTGTGTCCTTTCCATACGAATTGAATGCTACTCCCAAGGCAAACGGTTCAGAAATGAGCCCGCAATAAGCATTCTGGTAAAATTTGACCAAAAAAAAAAAAAAAAAATGGGCCGTGCCTAACTTCTGCAAAGAGCTGTAAAATTTGATGAAAAATCAGCCGCGCCCTAAGTTCCGCAAATGGCTGTAATGCAGACTCACTATTAGTGCTTGTCTGCGATGATCGTAGCACGCTTTAAAGGTCAATCCTATGCAGTTAAATATGGGATCTGAATAGCTCCCAATGACCGGAATGATCACGGCTATCCATTGCTGGCATGTGCGCTCAGAAAATGGCTATAGGACTGTGTTGGAATTGAAAGTGTTCGAAAACGCAAAGTCACACATTTCAAAACGTCAAGCAATGCAATAAGGTCACGCTTTTCAAAATGTAAAGCACTGATTGGCCACTGGAGAGGTCAATATTGCCTCCAAGCAGGATCTGAATGGCAAAAGTCACGCATTTCAGCCTTGAGCAGGATCTGTATAGCTCAGTATGACCGGAATGATTAGGACTATCCATTGCTGCCGCGCATCACCCTCTTTATAAAATTAAGCCTGTCTGTCCGAAGCCTTTTCAAACTCCGCCCGGTCCGCTATCCACAGTGGTCTCTCTATCTCCCTTTCATGCCGCCTTCTCATCATTTCCATCAGCTTCTGTTGACCGGTATCCGCTGTCGCCTCTCTATCTCCTTTTCATTCGGTCCTCTCATCATTTCTATCAGCTTCTCTCTCCAACTCTGGAGATGAAAATGCCTTCTCGAAAATGGGGTCTTATCAGAGTCTCCGCTGATGCCGTGTACCGCGGCAACTTTCTGCCGGGTTCCGGAAACCTCTTTCCCACCTGCCCACAGTCAATCAATCATTCGGCATTGTTGGCGCTAACATTGACAGATGGCTCCCACCGCACCAAAACAAAGGTGGCTGCGGCGAAGTTTGTACTCTCTTTTCGCCCGCGCGCCTATAAAAGCGTACACAAAGCCAAACTCCGCTTAAACCCTTATTCAAGCGCCGGTTTGCCCACACGCTTAGTATATACAATGCCAGACTCCGCACGCTCATTCAAGCGCCGGTTTCCCGGGCTCATTGTGCACAGGCGTGCGCACGCGCTTTCACTACGGTGACTTCGGTTAATCCATTGTCACCAGTTTCGCACTTGAATGTCAGTGTTAAACTTTCGAGGTGAATTTACTTGCTATTTTATCAATACCACCCTTGCTTTGAAGGATTGGCTGGGGGGAAAATTCTAAACTTGACCGTAACAGTGTAACCTGACAAGACCAGAAGGTTCACATACTTATTGACTTGCTTGAATACAACTTGCGACACATGCACCGCCAGTGGTTTTGGGATAAACCTCAATTTCATTATATCCGACAAAAGACTTCACACAGGGGTAATTTCACAAAGATAGGTGTGGGCTGTTCGATGGCTTCGCCCGTACTTTACTTGCATGATTAACTCACCAAAAAAAAACCAAAGAAACATCATTGATACCACTGCATCTCCTTTGCATAACAAATTATGTCTCTCCATATGCCCGACTGATTTTATTATCTGTTCTCTTATGCAAACAGTTGTAAATCCAGGATCTCCACATTATTGAATTTCTGTGATCAATAAAGGGGGAGGGGGACCGCTCCGCGGTCCCCCGAGCACTTGTTCCTCAGAAAATGGCTCTCGGACTGCGCTGGAATTGAAAGTGTTCGAAAATGCAAAGAATTGCGGTGGGGAGGGACATCACGGGTTTCAAAATATAAAGGAATGCAATAAGGTCACGCGTTTCAAAATGCAAAACACTGAGTGGCCGCTGGAGGTCAATATTACCTCCGAGCAGGATCTGAATATGTAGCTCAAAATGACCGGAATGATCAGGCTATACTCTGGGACTGCGCTGGAATTGAAAGTGTTCGAAAATGCAAAGAATTGCAGTGGGGAGGGACATCACGTGTTTCAAAATATAAAGGAATGCAATAAGGTCACGCGTTTCAAAATGCAAAGCACTGAGTGGCCGCTGGAGAGGTCAATATTACCTCCGAGCAGGATCTGAATATGTAACTCAAAATGACCGGAATGATCAGTCTATACTCTGGGACTGCGCTGGAATTGAAAGTGTTCGAAAATGCAAAGAATTGCGGTGGGGACATCACGTGTTTCAAAATGTAAAGGAATGCAATAACGACACGTGTTTCAAAATGTAAAGGAATGCAATAAGATCACGCCTTTCAAAATGTAATGGAATGCAACAAGGTCACGCGTTTCGAAATGCAAAGCACCGAGTGGCTGCTGGCTGTGGCATCAATTGAATCGCACAGATTGGACTTCTGAGCACTATGGAAGCAGTTTTGCTTCAATTTGGCCTGGCCTAGGTGCATTAGAACGGTGGGATTTTTATGAATCAATTCACCACTCAGGGCTTGTCGATTGGACCAGAATTGGTCGAGATATGGCCCAAACAGTGTTCCCAGCCGAAATGGTGGCTGTGGCATCAATTGAATCGCACAAATTGGATTTCTGGGCACTGTGCAATCAGTTTTCCTTCAATTTGGCCTGGCCTAGGTGCATTAGAACGGTGGGATTTTTCTGAATCGATTCGTCACTCAGGGCTTGTCGATTGGATCGAGATATGGCCCAAACAGTGTTCCCAGCTGAAATGGTAGCTGTGATGCTGGGGCATCAATTGAATTGCACAAATTGGATTTCTGGGCACTGTGCAATCAGTTTTCCTTCAATTTGGCCCGGCCTAGGTGCATTAGAACGGCGGGATTTTTCTGAATCGATTCGTCACTCAGGGCTTGTCGATTGGATCGAGATATGGCCCAAACAGTGTTCCCAGCCGAAATGGTAGCTGTGATGCTGGGGCATCAATTGAATTGCACAAATTGGATTTCTGGGCACTGTGCAATCAGTTTTCCTTCAATTTGGCCCGGCCTAGGTGCATTAGAACGGCGGGATTTTTCTGAATCGATTCGTCACTCAGGGCTTGTCGATTGGATCGAGATATGGCCCAAACAGTGTTCCCAGCCGAAATGGTAGCTGTGATGCTGGGGCATCAATTGAATTGCACAAATTGGATTTCTGGGCACTGTGCAATCAGTTTTCCTTCAATTTGGCCCGGCCCAGGTGCATTAGAACGGCGGGATTTTTCTGAATCGATTCGTCACTCAGGGCTTGTCAATTGGATCAGAATTGGTCGAGATACGACCCAAACAGTGTTCCCAGCCGAATTGGTGGCTGTGGCATCAATTGAATCGCACAGATTGGACTTCTGAGCACTATGGAAGCAGTTTTCATTCAATTTGTGTTCCCAGCCGAAATGGTAGCTGTGATGCTGGGGCATCAATTGAATTGCACAAATTGGATTTCTGGGCACTGTGCAATCAGTTTTCCTTCAATTTGGCCCGGCCTAGGTGCATTAGAACGGCGGGATTTTTCTGAATCGATTCGTCACTCAGGGCTTGTCGATTGGACCAGAATTGGTCGAGATATGGCCCAAACAGTGTTCCCAGCCGAAATGGTAGGCTGGGCCATATTGAAGCAAAACTGCTTCCACAGTGCTCAGAAGCCCAATTTGTGCGATTCAATTGATGCCCCAGCATCACAGCCACCATTTCAGCTGGGAACATGTTTGGGGCATATCTCGATCAATTCTGGTCCAATCAACAAGCCCTGAGTGGTGAATCGATTCAGAAAAATCCCGCTGTTAGGATGCACTCAGGCTGCACCATATTGAAGCAAAACTGCTTGTGCAGTGCTCAGAAGCCCAATTTACACGATTCACCCCAGCATCACAGCCACCATTTCGGCTGGGAACACTGTTCGGGCCAGATCTCAATCAATTCTGGTCCAATCGACAAGCCCTGAGTGGTGAATCGATTCAGAAAAATCCCACCATTCTAATACACATAGGCTGGGACATATTGAAGCAAAACTGCTTCGACAGTGCTCAGAAGCCCAATTTGTGCGATTCAATTGATGCCCCAGCATCACAGCCACCACTTCGGCTGGGAACACTGTTTGGGGCATATCTCGATCAATTCCGGTCCAATCGACAAGCCCTGAGTCCCAGTGAAAATCCCTTATGCCGGAACTTGCCGCCATCTGCCGCCATCTGCCGGATCTTTGACCAAGCCTGCCCACTTCTGCTGCCATCCGGCAGTTCACTCATATCTTTTTTAATTTTTCTTTAGAATCAATTTTCCGACAACCTGAGCTCCGCAAACTAGTTTCAAAAATGTGTGGGGTCCGTGCGCACCAGATATACCGGCAGTTAAAACTGTCGGAGTTTGAAATGCCCCTTGCTTCCTACCGCCATCATCCCGCTTCCCGTTGCCCCAACCCAGCTCCCTCTTCCCTCCCTCCTCCAGCCTCGCTCCCTCATTACCTCCTCTGCTCTCGCTCACGCTGACCCCTCCGATCCCGTACACCATGAACATGCCTCCATAGGCCCTCGAACCATACAAGGATCACGATGCGAGGCAATGTGGCTTTTCGACGCGTTTGACGCATAACTGTTCCCGCAGAGGCGTCTTCTAACTACAGATCGTTCCTTCAATGTCTTATCTTTCGCTTGCGCTCCTTACGCTTATACCTCGCCTTAGCCGCAATCATCCCCGTGTCGCGCATTTCGGACCTTCCACTGAGTCATGCTATTGATCATCGATATGCTGGTCCGGGTGAGCATCGCACTTTATCTTCCGCGACTTCACGCTACTTACTGTTCCCGATATCAATCTTTTGCGCCACGCTACACAAAGGTAATAAGCTGTTTTCATTCTGGCCGTCTTTACTAAGCAATAACTCTCAGGGCGAGGTGTTTTCCGTCTTCTCGCATCGCAGGGTGAAGGTTTTATGGCTGGCATGGTACGTTAATATTTTCTAACTATTACGCATGCCTCATAATCCTGTGAATAGGTGGCTGGGACTCCGGAAGCGCTGGATGCAGACGGCGATACGGCAGAAGCAAAGCAGTGGCACGGTCGAGTTCTTACCGTGCACGGGTCGCGTCTCCTCGGTACGCCGTCCTCTTCTTCATTCATGCTACTTTTCCACTCACTCGGATTCGATATCAGCCCTGTTCTGCAAGCTTGGGCAGACGATGTTTTGTGGTACGTATACCTCCAATGAATTGCGCATATACTCATACCTGGTTCCACTCGGCATCCCCGGGCCCCTCTAGTCCGCCTGACGTCGCTCACACTGTGTCTTCGAGAACATGCGGTACATTTTTCTTCCTCCTCTTCAGCCTATCCCGACGCCATCTTCAGAGTCCTATTTATTTGTGAGTTCGTGACTGGCCTTGCACGATGGTGAGTTGTGCTGTTGTCAACTGGGATGTGCATAAACTCACTTCTCACTAGAAACTCGAACAGGTCGACGCGCTATGCGATCGCAGCAGCCCTACGGGCCAAGCAAGCGAGCGGGAGGGGTCTATATTGTGGAGGAGCGGACTTGTATTTAGAACCTTGTCGTATGTAGCTGAATAATATTGATTTGCAACTGAAATGAGCCGAGGAGGCAAAAGGAAACACTGAATTTCGCGGGGCATATGTAGGCAGACTGCAGCAGCGCTGAGCAGAAAGTCGGCAGAAGTTGGCAGATGACAGCAGGTCGAGCTCAAAAGCTCATCTGCCAGAGTCTCATTTCTATGCTGCCATCTGCCCATTTATGCCAGCCGTTGGGCTGGCAGATTTGGGCAGCTTCGGGCATACCCAGTCATAAGGGATTCTCACTGGGCCTGAGTGGTGAATTGATTCAGAAAAATCCCGCCGTTCTAATGCAACTAGGCAAGTTAAGTAAGAGAAAAAGATATCACCTACAAAAGTTTTTTTCAAAGGGTCAGCCAACCCTCGCCCCTCCCCCGTGGGAAATTGCCTTATATAGCCGTCAAATTAGCTGATTTCCGCGATTTTTCAGACGTAGGCATCATCAGGGCATCTGCCGGTATGTATTCCGTGGGTCAGACATGGAAAATATGCGATGTGGAAGAAGAAATTCTCTGCTCGAGTTACGCCATCGAACATCACACGTGACAAATTACTTGATTCGGAATGGCTGTCCATGTCGTAACAGCTGTTATCAGCCCTGGTATAGGAATAATCTTTTGCTTTCGGTTTTAACTTACGGTTCATTTAACACCTCGGGACCACGATATTCGTGTTCAGCAGATAAAAATGCTCCAAATGCAACGTGGTTTCAAAATACCGGATAATTGGACCCCCTTGGATACCCACATCCGTGCTGCACCTTGTGGGCCAATATACGCGTCCCAAATGGTGTGTTATATGCTCCTCCGTACCCTCCTCTTGTTCTGAAGACCTTTTTGGTGTCTACAGACTACGCTATATGTACCGGCATATGCACGCGTAAGTCCATCCTTTTTTGCTCTTCGGAGGTGTTCGGGCCTATTATACATGGCTCAGTGATTCCTAGTGATTCCATGCGCTCGGATGGCCCAGAAAATGGCTAGAATTCAAGACTCGGCACCTCTACAATTATCGACACGTTATTGCACAGCTGAAAAGTTCCTTTCAGGGTCCTCTACTGGTTGCGTGACATCTTGGATGGTCCAGAGCTGATTACTGCAGCTTTCTTACTCATGTAAGCACAGATCGAGTCTCACTGAACCAACAACTCACTCTGCTGTTCCAGCAGAGTTGCAATGAGTTCTCCGGGCCGATCGCAGTTGCGCAGATGGACGGGAAGATGTAGGGGGAGTTTCATCGAGCAGCTACTTGGACAGGTACTGCCCAGATGTGTGCCTGTCACAACGCGCAGCAGTACACAGCAGTAAGGCTGTGCACATGGATACTACATGTCTAAAATAAGTGTCCATGAAACAGAACAAGAGAATGAGAATGCTGGAAGTCCCACACTTCAACACTCCCCCTGAATGAGAGCAGTCTCATTGTCTCCCCCTTAATCCCATCATGTCTCGCAGCCGTTCTACCGCTGGCTTGGGCAGTGCTTTAGTCATGATATCTGCAAGTTGATCCTCAGTTGGAACATACTTTACATCAATGACACCAGCTTCAACCTGTCCACGAAGCCAATGGTGTGCAAGTTCAAGATGACGCATGCAGCCATGGTGCTCTGGATTCTGAGCAACAACAATGGCAGACTGATTGTCTATGAGAAGAGACGATGCACCAGTCAACCCATACTCTAGCTCTCCAAGCAAATGTCGCATCCATGCAATCTCCTTGCCAGCATCAACTCCTGCAACATACTCTGCCTCTGTAGTGGAAAGAGACACAGTTGCGTGCAGTTTGCTTCTCCAGCTCACTGGACCACCAGCCATTATCACGATGAAACCACCAGTGCTTTTCATGGTGTCTTTATCACCACCATGAAGGCCCGCTACCAAATATGACAATCGATTCTGACCAGAAACGGAAACTTACTTTAAATGAGTTTTTAAATAATGCACCTTGCGAAAGAGATGGAGGATTTGATTCTTCAAGGATTGCGGTACAAGTTGTGGCAAGGATTGACAGATCGACTCCAGCTGTTCCCTGTGTTGGATCACCTTTTGATGCTTTCACGCTGCTCTCATTCAGTATCTTTGCCCTTACACAATTGCATACCTCCTGAGTTTCTACGAAGCTGTCCAAGACTGTCATGGTCTTCATGCTCAATGTTAAGATTTGACAACACAGTGCAGAGGACTGGAAGAAATCTTACTCCCATAAAATCCGGTCAGTATGTGGACTTGGATGTTGGGGCCAATATTATTCCCTCGCCATTCATTCTGCACATTGGCACAGTCTGGTAGCTGGTAGATACACCATTGGGAGATGTGTTTGGGACAATTGAGAACAGTGCTCAGATGAAAAGTGTTCCATGATCTTACTGCGAAGAGACTCAACAGAAGGCTTGTCATTGATCAATATGCTCGAGGTATGAGATTCCAGTATTGTAGTGTCTTTCCAGTAGAGACTAATGGCAAGAAAGAAAGGCTTCCAATGACTTTCGAACGAATTAACAAGATCAGCGATGGATGCAGAAGAATGAAGATCCAGGTTGGAGAATGCAAGGGTAGAAATATGGGATCTCAATGCAGCACGCAGTTTTGACGTAGTTTGAATAGATAGGTTGCGCAAAAGCCGCACGGCCGCATGCGGCTTTTTGTGCATTCTGCAAAGCCGCATGCGGCACTTCTACATATCTCTCGCTCTTTATTGATGGCCGGGCCGCACATATGCTTTTATGCCGCAGGAAGATACACAACACCCGATCCCGCTGTGTATACTCGTGCTCGACAAAAATCTTGGTGCCGGTTGTTTCTCGATGTTGGGTGTCCCATTTATGGCCATGAATTCCCCGACTTGTTCTACACCGACAAGTGATAAACCGATGCTCGAAAAAACATTTGCCTCACTCCGAGCAGGCGTGGTTCCAGTGGAGAAGTACAGTCATCTCGGCACAAACTTAAATCCCCGAGCCCTGGCCATCAAGCCATTTTGAACCCCGTGCCTCGGAATGGACCGGCACAATGCGCTCATTCCCATGCATTTGCGAAAATATCATATATTGGGTTTCTTCAGGGTTTTAGGCTGGTTTTGCACCAAAAGCTGTCTACCATGCCAAGAACATGTCCTAGCAACGTAATATTCCAGGACAGACAGCATATATTGCTCAGAAACCATGTGATGGAGCCATACGACACTCTGAATGACTTTGTATGCTTTAAACATTGAGTGAGTATAGGGAATTCTGCTCGGGGACCCTGACAGGGGTAAACATATGGCAGGTGAGACATGTCGATATTTTTTGACTCTATCACATTGTTCCCTACATGTCGAAGTATGTAGTATAAAAAAATCAGCTTATTACAACAACAACTGAGAAGAAATTATTGCCGGGTCTAAAATTTTCGGTGTGACGCGTGACTGTTTCTATTGTGGAGGTAGAGCAGGAGCCCTGTTTATTCCTTCGTAGGTCGAATCTCTGGTTTGGGTAAAATTCCAAAATCTGAGACCTCAGATCAGAGGAAAGTTCGGATAAAATGCGACCATAGGCAAGATACCTTGGATCAAAAGTTCGGATGGCAAGAGGATCCTGGGGACCATTTCGGCTGGGAACACTGTTTGGGCCATATCTCGACCAATTCTGGTCCAATCGACAAGCCCTGAGTGACGAATCAATTCAGAAAAATCCCACCATTCTAATGCACCTAGGCCGGGCCAAATTGAAGTAAAACTGCTTCCATAGTGCCCAGAAGTCCAATGTGTGCGATTCAATTGATGCCACAGCCACCAATTCGGCTGGGAACACTGTTTGGGCCATATCTCGACCAATTCTGGTCCAATCGACAAGCCCTGAGTGACGAATCGATTCACAAAGATCCCACCGTTCTAATGCACCTAGGCCGGGCCAAATTGAAGGAAAACTGATTGCACAGTGCCCAGAAATCCAATTTGTGCGATTCAATTGATGCCACAGCCACCATTTCGGCTGGGAACACTGTTTGGGCCATATCTCGACCAATTCTGGTCCAATCGACAAGCCCTGAGTGACGAATCGATTCAGAAAAATCCCGCCGTTCTAATGCACCTAGGCCGGGCCAAATTGAAGGAAAACTGATTGCACAGTGCCCAGAAATCCAATTTGTGCAATTCAATTGATGCCCCAGCATCACAGCTACCATTTCGGCTGGGAACACTGTTTGGGCCATATCTCGATCCAATCGACAAGCCCTGAGTGACGAATCGATTCAGAAAAATCCCGCCGTTCTAATGCACCTAGGCCAGGCCAAATTGAAGGAAAACTGATTGCACAGTGCCCAGAAATCCAATTTGTGCGATTCAATTGATGCCACAGCCACCATTTCGGCTGGGAACACTGTTTGGGCCATATCTCGATCACTTCTGGTTCAATCGACAAGCCCTAAGTGACGAATCAATTCAGAAAAATCCCACCGTTCTAATGCACCTAGGCCGGGCCAAATTGAATGAAAACTGATTGCACAGTGCCCAGAAATCCAATTTGTGCGATTCAATTGATGCCCCAGCATCACAGCCACCATTTCGGCTGGGAGCACTGTTTGGGCCATATCTCGACCAATTCTGGTCCAATCGACAAGCCCTGAGTGACGAATCGATTCACAAAAATCCCACTGTTCTAATGCACCTAGGCCGGGCCAAATTGAAGGAAAACTGATTGCACAGTGCCCAGAAATCCAATTTGTGCGATTCAATTGATGCCACAGCCACCATTTCGGCTGGGAACACTGTTTGGGCCATATCTCGATCAATTCTGGTTCAATCGACAAGCCCTGAGTGACGAATCGATTCAGAAAAATCCCACCGTTCTAATGCACCTTGGCGGGGCCAAATTGAAAGAAAACTGATTGCACAGTGCCCAGAAATCCAATTTGTGCGATTCAATTGATGCCCCAGCATCACAGCCCACGGCTTCGTTCGCGTATTTCACCGCCGCGATATTCCGTCTGTACCCCGAAGCCGATCCTGACCGCAGATATTCGCTCGCAGAGCTCGAGGCACTCGCTTCCGAGTTATCGCACACGCAGTCACTATCCCGCGACAGCTTTGCCCAATTTTATCGCAGGTTCTTCGTTGTGTCCACGTTCTTGCTTGCTAAAGATCGTCTTTCTGCGGATGAGCAGAGCCGTATATTTGTTCGCGCCGTTCCGTCGAATATTTGGCAGCGCGCACGCTTGCGCCTTCACATTAAATTCTCCCACTTACATCCACGCGATCCCTACTCGCTAAACGACCTCCGTGACGCCGTCGACTTTGTCCTACTCCGTCATGCTCGTATTGTAGCGATCCTGCCCACTTCATCGCACGGTGTCCCACTACACCAACACAGTCTTTTCATCATAGTGCACTCAATTCGGCACGGAATTTGACGGCACCCTTGCTGGGGAGATAGCCAGGCAAATTTGGGGTCAAACTGTCTCCTCAGAATTTTTTTTCCGGGCTCAGGTGCGCCCAAATGATAACAAACAAATGCAAAATATGTTTTGTATCCGGTGCCCGGCCTACGAATGGGGGAGCTTGCCTAATCCGAGTTGATGTACATAAATTATTATTATTCCTCGAATACATACTGAGTCAGATCCATCCCATAAGTATCTAATTCAAACCCAAGATTGTGTCCTCCAACATTTTCATTGACTCAGTGACCTTTGGCCTCTGCAGTCGACTCCCTGGGAATGCTGTCCGGCAAGCAATACCCCCCAATTTTTTAACTCGTGATATAGCTACGAAAGAAAGTCCGGATGAAAAATCTTTTGGCCCAAGATCAATCACTGCCTTCTGCATAGTAAGTCCTTGGCTTTTGTGAATGGTGACTTCCCAAGCCGGGGTCAGTGGTAGTTGAGTTCGTGTAAGGGATTTTCCAGTCCTCTCATCCCATCTTGAGGTGGCAGGAACAATCGGAACCCAACTCAAGTGGCCGGGTACAGGCCGTAACAATTGATAATGACAGAGGCAGGCGAGAGGGTCCAGCGACTGCATTCATAGGTATCCGAGAGGGTCCAGCAACTGCATTCATAGGTATCCGAGAAGACCCAGCAACAGCATTCTGGATGTGTTGTAAATTTTGATCTTCAATCTGCTTCTTCTGACAGCTAATCCTCTTGCGAGCCACTCTGGAACCGTAGAAATTCGGATCAAGAGGCATGATATCTATCAATGTTCTGATTCAGAATTCTTCAGCTGCATCGAACACGACATACATATGAAAGACCTGAGAGAAGCACGGAGATTCCGGAAAGCAAAGACAGACAGAATTTAGGCAAGGTTCCCCTTGAGCTGGTGACCCCTTGAATCTCTTCCCAGCATTTCACTGTAGAAAATTTTGCCGCTAGACAGTGCCAGGGGAATTTCTTCCCAAAACTTATTGACCCTCTCCAACACCAACTATGCACCAAGCTCGGCTACGCGTTTCACACGGTGCGTAACACAGCTTACCCTCAAAACCCCTCCGCACCTCCGCAGGACTCATGCTGGCTCTCGTCAACCCCTGACCGTCCCGCTCGCGCTCACGTCCGAGCTGTCAACCCCGCGCTCCCTCCTCATCATCGTCCGATAATGACGTCGACGACGATAATCTGTTGAAGCTCGGCGACGAGAAGCACGCCGATGATGCAGAAGCGGAGGGGGACGAGAATTACAAGGGTGGAATGAGCAAGAACGACGCGAAGGCGGGCGGTGGATCCCCGCACAAGCGCCGTCTGAGCCGTCTGATTCCGTCTCAGTGCCAGACTCGCTATTCGAGCTGGAGGAACTACTAGATGACGACGAGTCACTAGGTTCACTTCCGCTAGAACGATGCCGTCTGCGGCGTTTCTTATTTTTCTTGCAGCGCTTTTTGCGCCGCGACTCGTCCGGATCTCCACTGCTGCCTCCGAATGCACTATCAGTGTCTTCGGAGCGCGTGTAATTCGTCTCCGTACGATATGTGCCAGACTCAGAAGATTCTGAATTATCAGAATCTTCAGAGTCAGACTCTGAGCTTGACGACGAACTGGACGGCGAGCTACTTCCATCTGGTGTTCCAGCTGGAGGAGCCGTTCCAGGTCTCAAGTAAAATTAGAGCCTCCCTCCTTTTTAGGAGGTTTAGGCTGCTTGTTCTTCGAAGAAGAACTGAAGCCCCTAACAACGACTTTGAACTTTCGGCTTTATTCGGGTCCAGACCCATCAGACCACACACCGTATGAGAACCAAACGGACAGAATTCATTAAAGTCCCAAAAACAAAACAAGACAACCAAAAGATCAATATACTATCATTATACTACAGATTATACTACAGCAGCGCACGCCACAAACCAAGAAATGTTCATGAATCCGACGACCCGCCTCTGGGCCTTATCCCACTCGCCCCGGGGCCCACGGGCCGCGGGGCGTTTCGGCGTCTGAGTCCTCCTCAGTCGGCGCTTGAGGGAAGGGGGGACGCAGGGCCTGCTCGCTCCGTCGCCGGGAGGGGTGGGTACCTCGTCTGCCATGTCCTTGCCCGTGTTCTCGTTCTTCCTGGCCCTGGCCTTCGACTTGGGCGCACCGGCGGCAGCTTGAGTGCTTGTCGCCCCCGCCCTCTTTGCCCGCATGCGAGTGAGGGGCGCCGAGGGACCAGGAACCATCCGGCTTCACTCTCTTCCGCCGCGGCTGGGCGTCGCCCTGCCCCTTATCCGCCTCGGCAGGCTCGTCGTCGGTCTCCTTTGCCTTCTTCCGCTTGTTCTTGTGCTCGACATCTGCGCTGGCCTTGCCCTTCCCCTTCCCTTCGGCGCTCTTTTCCAGAGATGGGGAGCCTGCGCGGTCATCGGCAGGGGGATCCATCTCCACATTGCCATCCTCCTCGTCCACGATGACAGTTGGTTTGGCTTTGCAGCGCGGTTTTTTGAGCGACTTGAGGGTCTCCCGGAGGCGCGATTCGACCTCGTTGTCGTCCTCCGCGGTGCTGGCATCGCCAATGGCGGCGGTGATATACCCTTGAAAGAAGTCAGATTAGGCTGTGCAACAAACTTCGAAGTACGAAACACACCAATACGCTGCTCGGGGGTCATGTATTTTTGTGCCACCTCGCTCTTCCTGAGCCCGATCATCGCTAGCAACGTGTCAATCGTAAACTTGGCCATCATCTGAAACACGAAGGTCCGCTGAGACTGCCCTTGGCGGTGAATGCGACCGATGATTTGTTGGTCGAGGACACCACTCCAGTTCGCCTCCTATTGGAGAATTAGTGCGTGGTGGTGGGAGGCTAAAGGAACTCACGGGAAGGAGGATGGTCCGAGCAAACGTCAAGTCGAGGCCGGTGGAACCGACATTCGAGAAGATGAGGATGTGTTCGTCCGACGTCTTGAAGTCGTTGATGGCTTTGGTCCGAGCCACGGCACTTAGACCGCCGTTGATGACGCGGGTCTTCATGCCGCAGCTGTCGAAGAAGGACTTCATATGACGATGGAACTGGGCGAAGACAGTGAAAATAATAATTTTCTTTTCCACGAGGTCGCTGCCCTCAGGGAGAACCGGGGCGACAGGTTTCGTCAAGCTGTAGTCGGGGATGTTGACGACGACACCCTCCACAATATGGTCGCGGCTGCCATGGTGTTCCACGGGAAGCACGTTATCGGCGCCATTGAGAAGGATGTTGTGGCAA
Organism: Mycena leptocephala; assembly: GCA_029378395.1. Lineage (NCBI taxonomy): Eukaryota > Fungi > Basidiomycota > Agaricomycetes > Agaricales > Mycenaceae > Mycena > Mycena leptocephala. The sequence goes on from JARJLF010000010.1 coordinate 674,194, forward strand.
AGCTGTGCCAGCGCAATGATCTTGGTGATGTACTCGCCCTCCTGCAGATTGTCGCGTGTGATGAGGTCATCGTGCTCGCGCTTAGGTGGGAACGCGGTGTACATGCGCGCCTTGAGATAAAAGTTCTGCCAAAATCATCAGCCGTTGGAACGGTTCCAATGTCAGCGACCTACCTGCAGATTGCGTAGCCGCATATTCTCAAGCTCGCCCGTGGTGTGCGCCTTGTTGTCTTGGGCTTCAAGGATATGAGCCTCGTCGGCCTCGTGGCTAGTGAGGGGGAATGTGACGTGGACTACGGTCAGGGGCGGGAGGGCGACGCTGATGGGCTCACCCGCGTTGTCGCACGACGCTCCGGTGCGGCGAATGCGGTACGGGTTGGTCAGCTGAATCAGGTTTTCCACCACACCGTTGAGTTTGTCTAGCTCCAATCCTTCGTTCTGAGCCAGATTGTGCTGAGGCGACAAGCCCCTAATATTCATCAGCTGCTCTCGCACACAGATAGCCACTTACATATCTGGACTAGGAAACCAGCACCTCAGGCCCTCAACCGGAAGGAAGTTGTAGGTCTGAATTCCCTCGGTCCTATCGGTAAAAATGGTTGGTTTCACTCTCAGAAGGAACCAGTGAGTCCAGAACCTGTAATCTGACAGAAACAATCAAATATTCGCGTACGAGGAATCAGCCTCACCATGAGAGGGGATGAGCCGCAAGGAGGGGAGTGAAACAGAGCAAGGAACATTATATCTAATTATACAAATGAAGGCAGTCACGTGTGAGGCTTTCCAGCCAATCAGGTTATATTTTGCGTTTATCCAAGCAAAGACAAACATCTTACCTCACACTGTCTTGGGTCTCTCCGTCTCTCTCTCTCGCTCTTGGCACGCTCCGATAGTTTGTCCTGTGGACTCTTCTGACAAACATGACATCCGGGACATTCAACTAAACACAGTGTTCCTCTGACCACGACATGTCGACGAATAGACAAGCTGTCAAACTGACGTACGCACCGCTGCGCTCTCTCCATATCTGTAGTTATTGGAGTGAGCATGTAATTTTAACTCTAAATTGAAGGCTTTCTTTACTTGCTTCTGGATGCCCGTGTATCCGAGAAATGTCTGGATCTGTTTACTGCACGCACTTTTGTCGCATCCCGCTTTTTCTCTGGGCGTGTAATGTGTGTTCTGTTTTCTCTCAGTTCTATCTCATGCTGCCCAAGCATCCCCCCTTTTCTGCTCCTGCTGATATCTGTGATGTGTGTGTGAAACTGCTTTTAATGTCTCATGCCTAACTTCTGTGCAAAATCGAAAGCATCTTCCAGCATTGTAATTGGAAGTTAGAAAGTTATCGGGATATGATCTTGAGACGTCAAGCTGAAGGTCATTACCACTGACTTTTGATTCTCCGCATTCAACTCCAGTTATTCTCAACCGGCGTGCAAAATGAGATCCTGCATTCTGGCGAGATTCCCGGACAGCGGGCCCTCGATCACATCATATGTGTGGTACAGAGCCCGGGGCTCACTGGCGAGGTTGACTGTACACTTATTCATCAAGTCCAACCAATACTACAGACTGCATGAGTTAGGACAACAATTGATACTAATTTCACTCTTTCAAATGAATCGAGACACGGGGGGGCACAAGGAACCAACCTGTGGTTGGTTCCTTGTGCCCCCCCAAAGACAGTAGTGGATATGGTGATTCGTTGAAACGGGGTACATGATATACAATTCTGCGGGTTATTAGTTTATGAGAATTTAATCCATCTTTCTGTCTTGTTGAATGCCAGTACAACTAGATCTCTGTTGAACTTGGTCCTTGGTCCGTGCGTAGCACGGGTTCCTGCTAGTGCCCTCATAAAGCACCAGAAAGAGAAGGGAGAATATTGTGAGACGCACATTGGCTGTATGCGGAGTTTCAAATAAGTTAGATTCCACCTGCATGGGAAAACTTAAGTTAACTTGCGGCACGTCTGCTGAAAGGGGCAAGTAAAGTTGAAGTGAGTTCCCATAAGTTACTTTCTACGCACTCGGAGCCGGGTTCTTTCGGGGCCGGTTGGATCCCGCACTTGTATAAAGGGCAGACTGAAGCCATGGATAATCATGCCATTCGGGACCTAGCTCTTTATTCCATCATCTTACAAAGCCACTACCGCACCCCCCAATCCTTGAGTATTGCACTCCTGGACGCGAGGCTTTGTTTGTGAGAGAATAAAAGGCTCGGATCACTGGATCGAGTGCAACCTGCCCAGTTACTCCTGGTTCGGTTCATGTATCCGCTTTCGTCCGGTGGCACCGAACTCCGGATTATTGGATTGAATACAACCTGGCCAGTTATGTCCGATCCATGTATCCGCTTCTCGGTGGGTGGAGCGCAGCCTGCGCTGTCGCTTTGCGACTGGTGATAATGTGAGTTTCTTTGTAGTCGTCCTCCGGACGCCGTTTCCGTGTCCCCAGTTTAGAAAAGCTTCACTGATTAATTACATTTGCCAGGCTGTATTTCCACCCTCAGGGTTGGAAAGTTCGAGTGATGGTGGCCGAGGCTTGTAGGTATGACTGGCGTTTTCCTTCAGTCACCATACTGATATTAATATTTGCCCCAGCAGAACTCCTTCAACCTGGTTATTCGGACTCGAATGCCATCCACCCCACAGGGAATTATTCATCACCGGCCTCCCTTCACCCAACACCCAATCAGAGTGGCATTCCCATCCATGCCCGTCTCCCCCGCACAGGGCATCAGTCACCCTGGCAAGTGATTCTTTCTTTCGTTTTCTCTCAGCATTTCATGGATCTGAGCGGCGTAGCTAACCCCGAGGAAGATTCCGCTGACCTGTTTCTATTTCTTTCCTTGCTCTCTTGAACGAAGATCTGATTCATTCCCAGGCACATGACCTCGCCATTACGTTCAAACAATCAGCCCAGGCAAGTCCATTACATTATTAATTTTTGCTGTCTTCGGTTTCTCCGCGTGTATTTCGAATCTGAGGGGCGTAGCTAACCCTAAGATTCAACCATTCCCCCTATCCTTCGTCTCAATCGATCTTGAACAAATCACTGAGTTTTTTATTCTATCTAAGTGAATATTCGTCGATGGGGATGGCCGTTCCCCCCTTGGATGACCGTTCCCCCGGGCTGCAGGTAGACAAGTGCGTACTTCATCACTAATTGACTCAGGACTACGGCCGCATTCGCGGATGTCGATAATTCCTTCCTGCATCTCATGCTTTTTTTTGCAGTACGGTGATTTATATATCTCCAAATCCGAGAAGGCACAAGTAGACGCTCTGTTGCAAACAGTCGATGCCTGAGTAAGGAGCCACCCGAAAAGTAGAAGACGTTTTATTGCTTTTTTCTTTCTGGCTCCCCCCATCAAGCAATGCGATTGGGCCGGAGTCGTCGCGGTCTGCCACGTTCAAGATGCCCTCAACGCTTCTCCATCTCGCATGGATTCGGCAGCTCGCTGTCCGCTGGTTGAACCCACCAGTCGTCGACGTACTCGGGCGAGGCGCATATACGTCCCCTTTAACGCGTGCAGGTACGAAGGATACCGGGTGGATCCATAGGGACCATTCTTCCGTTGAGGGGTTAACGACCCTCACCCTACTTGCGGGTGCGATGTCCCCCTTTCCGTATTGCTCTGACGGGCGGGGAACTCTGTTTTCTGCGCGCCCTCCTTTCTCTCTCAATCCTGTGCAGTCTCTAACTCCTCGCATCCTCTTGCACCACTTCCAGGGTCTAGATCGTTCAGTAACTTCAGTTGGCCCGGGTTAGTCTTTCTTGTGCGTGGGGAAAATGAAGGATATATATGGTGGCAAGCAATGATATAGGGACATAGTGCATGTATAGATCCCTCAGCGAGGTTGGCCAACCTGCCGCCCCCTTGTCGCGGGGTTGAGGCTTGCGATCCTTGGGCTCCTGCAGGTCCAGAGATTTACCAAGGCGGCTTAAATGGCTAAATAACAGCGACAAATCCTGTTCGGCGCAATGCTGGCTTAGTTGAGCACACCATAAACCAAAGTTGCTTCGGGGCAAACATGTAAATACTTTTTGCACCATATACATATTGGCCATAAGCTTAGAATTTTTCATAAGGAGATTCATCTCTGATCGTCACTGGGATTCGGCTCGGTTTCGGCCTCCTCTTGGTTATTCTCATGTAACAACTGCAGCAGTCTCTTTGATGTAGGGCACGACTATCCCCTAGTGGGCATGTGCATTTTATCTGGATATCTCGACGGCGGGGAGGAAACCCCCTCAAGGGCCCCTACTCGAACTCGCTGTCTTCAGCGTCTGAGTCTGAACCGGAAGATGATTACAGGCGACGATCTTTTGTAAAGTTCTGCTGCAGCACAAATCAAAGAAAAATATGGGAAAAGAATGGCCCCTATCAAAAGAAATATACCCGATTTTTTGCCAAGAATACATGTAGAATATGTCAAAAATAATTTTTGGGCCAATATCCTGCCCATATCGAGTGCGTGGGACACTGTCATGTATATCGACATTCTTCCGGAGGGTGCGCCGGACGACATCGGCCTCATGATAGTAAGACATTCTTTGGTAATTGTTTTTTCAAAGCTCCCCACACCGGACTGCATACAACCGACTTTTTTCGTCTCGACTTCTATTGCGTTTGACTCCAATTCGATTGACTGCTGAATTTGTTTCAACTACTTTGAATTTTAATGGATGCCGCTCAAATATACGGCCTTGATAGCCGTAGCGTAGCACGGGTTCATGCTAGTAGAGAATAAAAGGGCACGTTGAGTAAAGGCTTCGGACAGACACCCGTAATTAAAGAGAGAGATGGACACGTCTGTCGGCAAATTGTACAACGTCTCTTCATTTTTTTTTTTTTTTTTTGAACAGATGTACTCCATCGGCCACGGCTTTTCATCCCAACTTTGTCACTCTATCACATCACGTTGCTTCGAGTCACACGCCATAAAAGTCACCATATCTCTGTATTCAATTGTAATATTCCTACTGTGTCTTATGAACCTCGCACCCGCGGCTGGGTAGGACCCTGAATCTAGACACTTTCCGGCTTCTCACTGCCGACTTCTATAGCTTTGGTTCTGTCTGGGGAGGTGACAACGAAAGAGGTTAAATGAAGCGTGTAAATCCGCGCGCTAATCAGACGGAGTTTAAAAGCTTCAGACACAGTGTTTAGGTCCACTAAGCGTAGCTAAACAGATATCTCTGTTTGGCCGACTAGACTCAATCTGTTGAGATCTGCGAGACTCTGTCTGGATCTGTCCAGGTCTGTAGAGGTCAGTCTGGGTCTGCATAGATCTTTCAAGGTCTGTTTAGCCATCTATACAGAGCCAGACATACCAGAGTATGACCTGAACCACAGTAGCCTGGTAGAAATCCGGTCTCCTTTTAATATTTTCTATGATCTTGGGTCACCTCGGCCGGTTTGCGTGGTTTGTTGGCGGCCTTTCGGGGTCGGTAGATAATCAGAGAGATACTATAGTCAAGATAAAGATGGATTAGATGGGGTTGACGGAGGATCTAGAGTGCGTGTAAGGGTCGTCGAAATATTCATCATACGTCGGCCCCTGCACTAACCAGAAGCTGGGTATTCCTCTGTTCAGGTTTTAGACAGCTCACCGACGATGTTCTTGCTCTGCAGAAAAGGGAAGATTTTCGTGCTACCAACTGTTATTGCCGTTCATTTACTTAGTTGAACTGAACTGAACTGAATTGAACTTCTATTCTTGCCGTACCTGGTAAGGCTCCAACCATTTAGTTTTCTTTTGCGGTCGAGGGTAAATAAAATGGGAATGGTGTACTACACCGCAGGAACCGTAAAGCCGGCATAACAAGAGCTATAAAGGACCAGAATTGTGACTAGAGCCTCCGCTGGGCACTACATTAGACCCAGCAACTACTTACACATAGGAAGTACCATTGACTAAGAGATGAAGGTGGCCGAGTCGTGTGTGTCGGGACTCGGGAGTCGAAGTGTCGAATGTTTTGACCAGTACCTTGTCAAATTGTCCGAGTTTCAGGTGTCAGGTTCCGCTGCCTCCCGCCGCCGCAAGACATGGATTAAATTAACCGTCGCCGCCACTGTACGTACGGGATGCGAGCTGGCGTTTTTTTTTCGACCCTCTGCTTGTCCTTTACCTCCTCTGGCCTTCCTGGTCGGTTTTTCCACAAAATGCCCAAAGATTCCACAAAGAGTGCAAAGCCTGCCAAAACGCGTAAATCCACAGGTCCACTGTCTTTCAATGTCCGTTTTGCCAACGTATCGACGGACGAAGCCGCCCAGGGCCTCAAACGAGCCTCTGACCGCAAGAACACGACAATACCGTCGCGCAGCCTTGCCTCAGACATCCAGATCAAGGAAGTATGGTGCTACAGGGTGAAAGAACACGACCGGATCTCGCGGTTCCTTCTCGGAATCATCATCGATCTGCCAATTCCAGGCGGATATCCTCCCGTTCGGCTCGTGCGCGCTGTTCGGGCCGTCCTCGATTTTGTCCCTATTGCGCAGTATCCTCTGCATAGCACGGAGACAATTGACCTTCTGGCAAATGCCCGCGAACGCTTTCACAAAAACAAGGGGATTTTCGTGAATCTTGGGGTCCGCGACGACTTCAATCTGCCGAAGCTCCACTTTACGCTCCACTTTACGCAGAATATTGTGTTCTACGGCACGTCCGACAACTAGAACACGGAGAACATTGAGCGTCTCCAGATAGATCTTGCCAAGGGCTTTTACCGTGCAGGCCACGGATCCGAGTACTAATTTTTGTCTTTTCTGACCCGAACTAGAAGGTATTTGAGTTAATTTTCGAGCAGATATTCAAGTTGAACTGACCTGGAATGCATGTATACTTAGCTTAGCCCAATGGTATTGTGTGCTTTGAACCACAATTATTGTTTTGAATGGGAAGTTCACGAGTTCGAGGACACAGAAAGTTTCACATTGATCAGGGCTATCCACTTCTGGCGAAGCAGACGAAAAGGGACACAGAAATTTTCGTATTGAGCAGGGCTATCCATTTCCCGGAAGCGCAACTCAGAAGGTGGCCAAGGAATGTCTCACGAATTTTTCTTTAGCTGCAAGTGATCTGTCCCAGGAATTGCCGTTGCTATTGATTCAGATCGGATGGAATACGGTGCTCACAGCACTGCTTCCATTTAGAATGAAGTGCTTCAGAGCCACAGGCTCAATGCAGAAACGGGAAATCTGAAGGGAGAGTTTGCTTAGAATCGCGCTGGCTATCACCTCTCAATCAAGCTCGAGAAATTAGGTCTCCATACTAAGTCACATCTTGACGCCTGGACCGACGGACGGTGAACTCGACCAATAGGCCCAGTTTCCACACCTGCGGCGGGCGCCCGCCTCATAACGTCCTCGATAACAGAACAGATGGTGGTCGAATCCAAGCTGGCACAACATAAGACGCGAATGTATCGGGACGTAATGAGGCTAAAAAGAATGGCTTGAAAAACGAGAAATCCGGGAGTTCTTGCTGGAGCTAACACAATAGTCAGTGGCAATACATACGAGAATCATTATTCTGACCTTCGGGCCAGCCACAATCTCGAACAACCCCATCACAAGCTCAAACTCGGCTTCACTGATAGATACCCGAATGAATATCTCATCTGTTTCTGCCGATGGCATCTCTTGAGCAATTTTCTCTTCAACGCGACACTGGTAGTTTGTGTGGTCAAGCCACGTCTTGTCGGCCTCGTCCATGAAATATGTATAGTCATGGTCGAACAGGGCTGCAGAACATGCTTCGGAGATTGTTTGCGTGGACTGAAGGTATGTCTCGGTGTCCATCCATCTATTAGGGGAGCTCAAAGTAAACTTCGCCGGACGCTTTTTCGCTTTTTCGCCGGACGCTTTTTAGTCAGGTGATTTGTTACTTTTGTTTCGATGGTCACATCAAAGATGCCTCATCACCAACGGCATTCGATGTGTTGTCCTCATCGTCGGCGCTGATGTCGACCCTTCAAACTTTGGTGTGTTCTCCATGGCACTCGACGTTCTGGTGGTAGTATGGGGGTTTCAGCTGCATATTAATGTATATTTTTTGGTAACTAAGTGAAAACATGGCCCTCAATGTCTCTCCCGACGTTGAGCGGACAGGCCCGACGTTGCCCGACATCGTGCCCGACGGTTGCGGCGAAGCTCGGCGCGACAGTCATTCGTGTGAATCACCGTGATGTGACACTTTGAGGCCACGAGGAAATCACCTGACCAAAAGGCGTCCGGCGAAAAAGCGAAAAAGCGTCCGGCGACGAGTTACTTTGAGCTCCCCTATTACTTGGATACAGCTCTGCGTAATTCTCGACGAGCTGAATGGAGCCAGGTATAGGGATCCGCACTGTGCTGGTGGCCAAGGCAGCCTGCAGGTGATGTTCCTCAACACCCTACAAGTTAGTTGGGTCTACAGATGTAGCCAGCCGTTACTCACCGATGTCTCATTTTGACCGATGTTTCCAACAACCGAAACTTGGAGCAAGTCTTGCCCATGGGAATCTTCCCGGTTTTCCGAATGCGCTATAAACTAAGGTAATCCGACCCGAAATGAGTGAGATAAAAGGGAATCGGTCGCGGATTCCAAAATGTGTCCAAATCGGGAGGCTGTAAAGGATCCTCAAAAAAATTTAAGCCCTTATTTAAGGCCTTAATTAAGGACTTAACGTTTAAGGCCTTAACCTTAGGGCGAACACTGCGTGATTCCCTGTAAAACTCAACTAGGTCCCAATTCAGCCATTTGTCGAGCATATCTTCGGGGGTTCGGCGAATATCGATTTGGAACGACTGTATCTTCTATTTATTCAAGCTCAAAATTCTGAAATCTTAGCCATAAGAAATCACTTCAATGACAAAACTTTGGTGCGCAAGTTAATTTGTCGTCGTGCACGTGATCACCCGCACGAATGTCGACGTTAACTTGGGAACATTCCCGGCGTTCTAAAATGATTATTTCGACGGATTAGTCACATATATTTATCCTAGCTTTGCCTCCACCCATTCTCTCAGCCAAAACTATGCAAACATAGTTCACACTCAATTGTTGGGTGTAGCCGGAATTTTCCCGGAATTTTTCTTTGTCGGGTACGGTTCCTTAACAGGTTGCGATTGATTCCGCCCGGTCTCCGCAGCACCGCCTCCCTCGAGTATGGAGAGCTTCAGTTCCCTGGCTTAGGAACCAGGGCAGCAACGCCAAATCTGATCAGACACTTTTGCATAGAATCAAGCCGGCTATCACCTCGCAATCATGCGCGCAAAATTGGGTCTCCATACCAGGTCACGTTTTGACGACGCGTGAATTCTGGAAGGTGCCGATTTTAACCTGAGGAAGAGATGCAATGTACTGTTCCTGGACTGTATTCTGCTCCCCAAATGTGTGAAAACTACCATTGCTAAAAATATGGGTTGAACTGAAATAATTCAAGTACCGGCGGGGAACGACCGAAACCCCTCGCCTCACTGCGCCGTGCTTCCTCCGCCTCCGTCTCCGCCGCCTAAAGCCTGTGCGGGGGTGGCGAGGCAGTAGCACGCTTATGCGAGTGTGACTGCGGCTGCGAATGCGAGTGTGTACGTAAGACAGAGACGCTCGCGTGCCACCCGCCCTGCACAGGCGAGCTCGAGGGAGCACGCCGCTGCGTCTCTGCGGGCGAGATAGTGCCCTGCTGCGGTGGCGGTAGTGATGGTCCCCCCTGTCTCTGTCCCTGGGGCTGCGAGCCGCTCTGCTGCCTCAGCATTTGCGTCTGCCCCTGCGTCTGGTTGGGCGAAATCAAATTCATAGAAACAGAGTGACAATGAGATTCGGAGTGCGAAATGGCAACGGCGCGCTTGGGCAGGAAGCTCGCAAGCCGCGCCAGCTTGGGGGAGAAGCTCGCGGAGCAGCCCGGGGTGGCGGGCTGGGTCTGAGTCTGCGTCTGAGAATGCGCATGTGGTGTCTGTGCCTGTGGAGGTGGAGGTGTGTGTTTTTTCAATTGTAAGTCCAAGTGTTTCGGGGCTACAACACACCACTATACAAGACGTCCTCCGCTTCGCTCCGGTAATTGTGGGTTCGGGAATCATCCGGATTCAAGGAAATCGGCCAAGAATTGAGTAAGAACGGTCAATCAGAACTCGTCGTTCGAACGATGGGTTGAATTTTAGCGTCATCAGATTCTGTGATTAACCCTCTGTGTTTGGTATGCGTCAAAAGCCCTGATTAACCGCTCGAACGCGCTTAAAATCAAGTGAATCCGTCACGAATTGACGGATGAATGAGCTTGGGAATCAGGTGTGTTTAAATTGCTCTTTCTTATAAAAAAAAATAGGGCAGCGTCATTACTTTTGCAAACGGCTGTAATAGGGCAAGAAGGGTGAAGCTAAGGGTTTGAAAAAAAATCTACCTCATAGAAAAGCGCAGCAACAGCAGACGAACACCCTTTGTAACTGTCCTGTGATCCTGCTAATCATGCTGGCTCTTCAATCAAGTCCCCGCACTGCCAGGATCTCCATTAGTAACTGCTCTCGGTTAAAATGGTGGGTGATCAGTCGGTGATAAATGAGCTGTGGGGCATTTCCGTCAATATTCCTTCACTTAACAAGGACCCAACGGCCTCCACAAACCCTGTATGTTGAGGCTTAAGACCGACCAGGATCAATGTAAAGGGTTAAATTTAACACCACTTTAACCTTTAAGTTAAGTTAAGGGCTAATCCTTAATTCCAACACTGAAACAGGACGGGTTGGGTTTCCACGTGAAGAGAAAAGTCACCGCGTCGACGTTGAACGTGGGAAGGGATGGGACGAGCCTGAGTTCGGGGGGGACCGGAAAAACGCATGTATACCTTGATGTATACAACACTTTATGGTATGCATTGCGAGCCGAAGGCATCATCGTACTTTTACACTGCCGCAGTCCAGATCATTTTGCAAAATTTTTATATTGCATGTGCCGGCGGATTGCGGGTCTTTACACTCCTACTTAGGGATGGACACAGGTACGGGTTAGGGTACGAAGTGGTCAACCCGGGAAGAGATTTTCGCCCTTTCGCTGACCAGGACTTGACTAGGGGACAACCAGAGGGGACGGAGGACTTTTGACCACCAAAACTACGAGGACAATGGGACAGGGAGGACATAGGTAAAGCCGTGCTTTACCATGTGGGACACCCAAACTGGGGGGGGCTCTGACTTAGGGAACACTCACCGTGATTACCAGTGGGACATCATGGAGGGACATTGAACCACGAGGTACCAGGCAGACAATAAGGGTGTGGGACACAGTCGACATTCCGATTGAAGTTGTGGCCATGGTGGGACAGGGAGGAGAGCACGTCTCATGGGACCTATTTTGCTCCGATTGTCCTAGATTTTTAATATGATGGACTTGGACGTATTCCGGAGGGCCTGAAATGCCGGTATTTTGAATAGGATTGATACTTCAAATACAGTCCTATACTAGGAAGCGCAACGCTCTGATTGATCTGTCAATATCTCGACCAAAACATGTCCAAATTGCTCAGTCCAAAGTGTTACTTGAATCTTAGGCATATGCATTCCATGATTCAATTTACGCTTTGGAGGTAGGGTATGTAGTTATGGAGAACGAGGCTGATACTTTAAAAACATCGAAAATGCGCAGAAGCGCAACACTATTGCCCCATCGATTGTAGTCCCGGCAGTGGTGAATTTGAGTCCGGGACTAGAATATCCATAATCAGACCCCCATAGACTGGCGGGATGTCTCCATAGCCCACCATAGACCAATATAGTCCCATATAATGACCTATGTCTCTTCATAGAATTTCAGATTTGCCTGATGATGGGGCTTTCCAATTATTGTCGCGCCCGTCCGAGAGGCGCTTCATTCCGGCCCTCGGCTACGCTACGCGGGTAACCAGCAAGGTAACCAGAGGCCCCCGGTCACTACCTTTTGTCCCTGTCCGCCCATAGAGTAAGTCAACGACCCATTTTCAGGGGTATTTTTTTTGAACCAGTGAGCGCCGGAAGTTTTGAACCATCTACAAAGACGTGCAACCGCCATACAAAGACAAACCTACCATCGGTTTAGAAAAAATGGGGTTTTTGCGGCTATCAAGGCCAAATTACCGTCAAAAAATAGAGTAAATCAGTCGAAATGTTCGAAAAAAAGCGGACAGGGTCAAAAGGTAGTGACCGGGGGCCTGTAACCAGACACTAGTCTAGTTTTACTTGCCGTATGATGGCCGTAGGTCAAGCTTCCGCCGCGGTTGCTGTTCTGTCCTTAGTTTGCACACCACTCGCATATAAAGTGTCAGGAAACCAAGCAGGCCTTCCAAACTACCAACCTGTATAATCAACTCAATTTATTTCATTGTGGTTCCGCCGGAAACATAAAATCTGCCCGTGTGAATCTGCAGCACAGCCACATTCTGGTACTGCGAAAAGGTGTGCCGACCTCTTAAATCTATCAGTTGAGAGATCCTTATGTATGCGTTGTGATTGTGTAGTGGAACCATGTCGTTTTTGGTTCACCTAGACCATTATTGCGACACTGAGGTCCAATACCGTGATTCCCAATTGGGCATGTCCCAATCGGGAAGCCTGACCTACGGCTTCGGGTGCGCCAGTGAAATCAGACCATAATATCAGGTTTTTTTTGCCCCTCAAAATCTCCCAAAAAAAAAAACCTTCTTGATTTTATGGTCTGACTAGGGAGACTAACCAGATCTGCTGGTTACCCTACGTGGTTACTTTTGCTTTTTTGGGAGCATTTTTGCCCATTTTCGCCCAAAATGGCGAACTTGAGAGCCTCCGTGTGAGCTCAAATGAGTATCAAATCAAGTCAACTAAAGTTTGAGTATCCTTTATTTTTCAAGTACTTTCATGCTGTAATGACCGATTTTCGATAGCAAGCCAGTCTAGAAAGTTGATTTTTCAGAATACACCAAATATTTTCATTCCGCGACATTGAAGTAGGTTGGTATGGTTTTTTCGATGCAACCAATCTTAGAACTACTGAATGTTTATGGCGCAATTTTGTTTGAAGGAATTCGACCATGAAATGAGCTCAAACCGGGGCTCGGCATTAGAGCACCACCGGCGCGGAGGAGGTCCTCGGACGCGAGCATTTCACCCACTACTCAACAGGTCAGAATAACGTTCGTAAACACCAGAACGCTTGAGATAATTCCGAAGTGTATTGCGATGGATCCTAAACTGTCTGCAAGTGTCTGAAGAGTTACTTTGCGGTGACGGAAGATGGCGTCTGCTAGCCAGACGCGGCTTTTGCTCGGCCAATACAAACATATACCTGTACACTCTCCGTCACTATATTGCACTCGAATCATGCCCCCTTCGATATTTATGATAAATAATCAACGATGCAAAAATAAGCACCAAGTTGAACTACATTTCATGGCTGAGTCCTGGCAGAACAACGAAACACGCATGTTCAATATTCATGAAGTTTACTTTTAATCTAGATGCTCTTTCATATGTTCTCTCAAGGCTGAATTGCGTTTCAGGTTCCCTGAACGATGCTTATTCGAACTGGGAGCAAAAATTCTGAGGGGGGACAAGTGTTTTGCCATTCGATCACCAGACATGGTCGGAAGCTGCCTGTTTCGTGCCCATTTAGTATATACATCCTAATCCTGTTGCGTAATACAACAGTGAGGCAGGACACAACTTATTGCGAGGTTTACAAGTCCACAGAAGGCCACGTCGGATGTATCCGGCGGTTGCGTCGGAGGTCACCGCCGTGGAGATTATTTTATTTTCGCTGTACGGTGCATGGCTTTTGGGATCTGAGTTCAGTATTTGAGCTGTTCCATCCAAGTTCTCTAGCTACTGTAAGTGGCACTCAAAAAAAAAGAAAATGCACTCACTAAGTTGAGCGTATCTGCGAGGACACCCATATGAAATGAATCAGCGTGATTCACCTCTCGAAGTGACCAGAGCTCCAGAAAACTGATGTAGTCCTGCAAAAAGCAATGTATCGCGCAGCTGAGGCAATCATGCGAGTGGCGGATAGATTGAATTGAGGAGGTACAAAGCCCATTGAATTGCCTTGAAGAAAGTGGTACACCAGAGCAGAGGAAGGATATAATGCTGGACGCTGGTAGGCCAAATACTCCGATGGAGGTGAGTGCTCGAGCGGTGGGGCACAAGCGAATTACAACCATGTCGCATTCACCCTGTTTGTTATAACGGATTGAGCAGGATGACACTCAAGTTGTGGCGAGGCGGGGAAAAATACCGATAAAATAACAGCCAAGAGCGGTACCCAAAAGAAACGAGGACACTGAGCGGCGGAGGCCTCCCCAGCATATTCCACAAATTTTGTGAGGCACTTGAAATGATAATGGGTAGCCAATGCCCGCCTCACCACTTTTGACAAAATTTAACCCAGAAGAAATGTTGTGCCACGATGAACGATGTTGCTGGGAGATCAAAACGAGCTGAAACCTACGACCTGAATTGAAATCTCATCATGCGTGACTGTCGCCGTGAGAGGGTCGTGACATTGGAGGCCAGGTTGACAGAAATCGTCGCCCGAAATGATTCGCCCGCATATGGGATTGCTGGTCAACGACATGAGCATTTTCCCGCAGCGGAGGAACATATCTCACGTGTTCGGATTGCCTTTGACGTATCCCGGCCAATTGTCGTACATGATATACGAAACGGCTGCTGTCATCGAACTATTGTTGTAAGTATCGCCACAGGCCCCTGTGCTCTGCTCGCTAGAAAAAGAATTATGTGAGACTTGAGAGAAATTTGGAGGTTACTGAAGTGCTTACTACCACGTCATATCTCCTTCATGAGAATTAGCATAATACGGGTTGGAATTGTCCGTATAGACAGGGAGGGGGGCGCTCTGATTGCTCGATTGTGAAGTAGTCTCAACTTTAACTGTTGCAAATTCAAAGAATGATTTTCTCTTCTTCAAGTTTCACTTCACCAAAACACAACTTCCGGATGATCCTGTCACAACCCCGGTTCGGCTGGCCGCAAGTGTGGTCTTCTCAAGGAAAATCACTCCTGACGTACATTGTGCCACGTGTGGGTTGGAATCATTCATTCATTCAAATTCCATTTAGAGTGCGCGCAGGCCCTGGGGGCACACAGGTCACAAACTGGGTCACAAATTGACTTGGGTGTAGGGCCGTGGCCTTGCCCGGCAGGAACTCGTACTTATCTTGTTTACACTTCCAGGGGTACCTCCCGAAAAAGCATGTTCTGAAATTGATGTGAGCACCCAGAATAGGTTCGCAACGACTGCGACTTGGATCGAGCTGTCGTTACGTACAGCGGAAGATCGGCCCGTGGAATGCTTGAAGGTTCCTTTTCCCTCACGGAACGGCACAGTCCATGGCACGACCGTGGTGGCCGTTCAACGGACCCACAGTCGGGTCGTTCACAGTAGCCTCTTTTCTCCCCTTTTTTGCCCCCTTTTTTCTCCCTTTTTGGCATTCCTTCGGTTTTTCTCCCAGTTTTTTTTTTTCCTTTTCCATTTAGACATGCAAAAAGGAGTCAAAAGTGAAAAAAACCGCATCCTACATGCAGAATTGGTTGAAAACCAAAGAAAAAGGAGCCAAAAAGGGCCGAAAAAAGTCTACTGTGAACGTTCCGATTTGCCGCTCCCTTTTTTGCTCGCTTTTTGACTCCTTTTTCTTCAGATTACTGTAGTATTTCGTTCAAATCGACACTGGGTGTGACGCGTGACCCAAAAAACCAATTCGACATTTCAACAACAGCCAAAATTTGGCGTGACACCAGCGAAATTTTCGACATCGAATCAAAATTTTGGCTTTTTTGGGTCTTACGGGCGATTTTGAGCCCTGTGTGACGCTCGGGAGGTTCGACAAACGGCCGCGTGATGCGTGACCCTTGCCAAATTTCGATATCGACAGGGGGTGCGTGATGCGTGACTGTCGATTTGAACGAAATACTACAGTATGCATACTGTACATTGATAGCACACCTTGAAGCCTGAGACGTTGGAGGACGATAACTGCCGCTAGCAGCATGAGCACTGGTAAGAGACTGGATGAATAGACAGTTGTGGATGTGAACGCGGCTCTAGGACTCCAGCCGCCGTAATATATAATCGATTCCGGCATTTATCATCTCGTCATTCAGCCAATGAGGACCACCTTGAATTAGTCGTTGTCTTTTCATTTCCGCGGCCCAGTCTCGTCTCTCTGTGGTCCTTCTCGCTCGCTCCTTCTCCCCGATTATTCGAACGATTATTTCTCCCAGGGTTGGGTGACATATCAATGATTGAAGGAGACTCTGTACAACTGTAAGTTGCACCATATGCCCTCGCTATAACGTCATGGTGATTTTTCCAGGGAGCCTTTGTGGCACTGGCATGACTACTCCGGGAGTCCCCAATCCGAGACGCAAAAATTGAGGTGTCAGTTGATCTGACTCGCGACTAGCTTCGAACGACACAGTAACCATATTAACTTTGCTTAAGTAAAGCGTGTTGAGACACATGATGAGGTTGGATCTCTGGTTTGGTCAAACAGTGTTCAATCTGTCTGAAAGTCAAAAAGAACCTATAGTGGTGGCGAAAAATAATGCAACAGGGTGTTCTGAGCCCATTTCTGGTCCCATCGCCTCAGACCAAAGAGTGGGCATCATCTATGGGTAATTTTGAGAGTTTTGAGCCTTTTTGAGCCACTTACCCCATTGCCATATATGGTAACTCAGCTGAGATTGATTTTTCACGTATTTATTTTTCGCAACTTTTTTTGAGACCATCGTATATCAAAAAACTGTGATATGGCATAAAAGTACTTGCAAATGTGACCCCAACCATATTATACATGACCCAAATTACTAGTGATTTGAGTCGTAATCGCAACGGGGCCCACAAGTTGGTCATTTTGGCCAAAAAATGGACACGGGCGTCTGCTAGCTGAGCGAAGACGCCGCCAGAACTGGTACTTCCAAACGGGCAAACATGATCAAGGTAAAAGAGGTTCATCCAGGCACGGGGTTCAAAATGCCATTGTGAGGCACATGGTTCAAAATGGCTCCCTTATCCCTGCGGAACGCAGCCGAAATAAATAAATTATGAGGCACGGGGTTCGGAATGCAGGGCGTCTATTCAAAACTTAAATACGTTAAGTGCTCTCTTATCCCTGCTGAACCCGGCCGAAATACATTATAATGCACTGGATGGTGGGTGGTTCGCAAGGCTAATGCCGATCTGCAGCCGGAAGCAGAGTCAGAGTCTGTCCCACCAGCACCTCCTACGAAAGCCAAGCCCAAGCAAAGCCAGATAGGTCCCGGGTTCTCTCTTCAATCCTTGTTCGTTATTCACTCTTGATCAGCAGCGTCTGTGGAGCATCTGGTCCGCAGCTGCTATGCGATGGCAAAATGCGGTACAGAAATTGACCGCAAACAGACGTCCCAAAATGTTTTACTGCCCCCATGTTTTATCTTAGTCCCTACATACTTGTAGATACTTTTATCAGAGATAGATTTACATAGAGTTGCATGACTTGTTTTGGCTGAGCCGGCCGTCTCAGGAATGGATAACCCTAATCACTGCGAACATTTACAGCCATTCAGATGCACTGGGTGGCATTATTGCGCCTTATAGAGCCCAATTACTGGTTTACATTTTGAACTGTGTGACCCTATTTAAATAATGGTCTAAATTTCACAAGGTAAACTACCTAGTATGTAATAAGCCGCCCAATCTAATCGTACTCCCGAGTATTTGAGCGTGTCACCACAAACATATCCTCTGGGTGGCAGACGGGAAATTGATATGCAGAGTCAGGCTCATTACGCGGTACAGTCTTAAACTAGGAAGCGAAACACTACGTAGAAGCGAAACAGCGCCCCGTTCACTACCTTCGAGGGGCCAAATGGGCGCAGATTTTTGCGAGCTGGATCTTCCCCTTCGAAAAGTCTTTCTAGTCGAAGGAATTAACGAAAACGGCCGTATTGCGGCTGCCCGGTACAGTTTTTTTTGCCCCATTGTTTGGCTCATGTTCCCGGCATCATGGATTGGGGGTTTACAGGCCCAGAAAAATGTGATGGAGTCTCACTGGAGTGTTTCTAGAGCTTAAGATCGTGATTATTAAGGTCTCCGATCCACAACTTTCAGGGTCAGGGCGAATCGAGCCAATTCGGAGTGTTTCGCTTTGCCGTTATTTGTGCAAATTTGGCCTATAAGAAACATTGCCCTCGTTCTCGACAACAACAGCACTGAATGCTGCGATTCATACTACTGGCTTGTAGCCCAGAAACCATGGAATAGATTTACAAAAGGATCTAAGGCGCTTGACCCATTGTTGAAACCATAGAGCGCCCCCGGCCAGACTGTTTCGCTTCCTAGTTTAAAACTGTAAACCTGACCCAAACTGATGCACAAGCCCCCATTCGACCTTATCTCCCTGACTTGGTTCAGCTTGGTATTTTTCCCAACACCATACACCATTAGATTCGCGGATATGATATCAAATCCTGGTACCTCATCCGCATCCTCGGTTTCCCCCAGAAATCTGAACTAGGATGGTTGTGTTCGGCGGATCCAGGCAAGCAGGCATGAGTAAAAGCGAGTCATTAGACTCGAAAGGGTGAGACGGTGAAGTGAAAGAGGTTGAAGTGAACATCTAAACAGAGCTGAGGAAGGCGACTGAGATACTCGCATGTAGACACACCTGTTTTTTGGAATCAACACTCTAAACAATCACAGAAATGCCTCGTTCAAGGTCAACGTTGAATGGTAAAGGAGGCAGAGGACACGCAAAGAGAACAGTGGTTGCACACCGGCGAGGCAATGGTGTCGCGGGAAATCAGGAGCACACGCATACAGAGGTGGCCAGGGTGACACATGGGATGGCAGGACACATGGAGCCAGACGAGGAGAGGAGAATGTGGTGAAGTCCCCCCACGCGCCCGGACACGAGGATGGGAAGCCACGTCGAATCTCTTACGCCCACGAAACTGATCAACGGGCTTCTGGCTTGCCGCCATATCAGCACGTCCCCCGGATTCAGTCCAATGCTCACCTTGTGTTGGAATAACCAAGCCGTTCCCAGGATCATGTCATCACCCTCTTTATAAAATTACGGGTGTCTGTCCGTCCGAAGCCTTTTTAAACTCCGCTGTTCATCTGACCTTTGCTTCGATCCGACATTACCCCTTTCGACATTCACCATCTTTATCACCCTCTTTATAGAATCGGGATGCCTGCCGCTGCCGCTGCACCGCACAATCACCATTCATCACTTCTCCTTCAGATAAACTTACAGTTCCCCGCGGATCCCCCGAAGGTTTCCGCAACATCAACTGAACTCAGTTCAATGCAGGGTAAACTCAGTTCAACTCAAGTCTCCGTTACAGACCGTTAGACCAAGGTGATAGTACAAAAATAATCTATCAGAGAGTCAACCACTAGCGGAAGAGGGTCCTGGGCCGCGAAGCGGCCCAGGAACCGCTTGTATCCACTAAGGTTAGCCACGAGAAATTCTCGTTGTTCAGAAATATCTTGATAGCTAAACTGCACGTTCACAGTGTGGTTCAGCTTGGAACGAGATCCCTGGACCCACCGGATGGCTGAAAATGCTGACGCAGGTGAGACTGGACGAGGACCATTTGAAATACCTCGACCACTGTTTCGTCGATCAGGTCACCCGTGGAAAGCACTTTTCCACGCCCTGAGTGAGACAAGGAGTTTCTATGTCAACTGTAATATTCACAACTGCTAAGTTGGGAAATTGGCCTCGAAGCCCAGAGAAGCCGCGAGTCAACATCCGCCTGATCGGCCTCAGTCAGCTCTTCGATACGACGGGCTATGCAGGCTTTACAGCGACTCTCCCAGTGATAGTTATCATTCCCGTAGTGTTTATCCCCCTGAACAAAATATTCTGAGCCCCAAGAGGACATGTAAACGTGTAGAATTGGCAGAAAACAGTGTAGAACTACGCAGAAAGAGCCACAGTAAGGAGGAAGGTCGTCAAAAAGCGGTTTGTGGGTCCACGGCCGATGCAGGGCCAAACTTTGGCCAAACTCGGCCAAGCCGGCCGGCCTGGTCAAACCCTTTTTGATCTTGACCCGGCCTCCGCCAATACTGAGAGGCGGGCATCAGGAAGGGCGGCGAGCAGCGAGAAGCAGGGCTGGGTGGAAATACCGCGCGTGCCGCGCGACTGCGGGGAACTGACGCGGCAGTGCGGGGAATTGACGCGGCGTTGGCGCGGCACTGACGCGGCGGTGGCTGTGTTATTGCCGCGGCAAAGGGGAGAAGTGTCGCGCTGCGTCTAGCTCCTTTCACAACTTATTTCTGATGTCTAAATAGCTCCTGGCGACGTTATTTAGTGTCCATGCATTCTAAGAACACCCCAAATCCGTTGGTGAAATCAGGTGAGCAACCCTACACAAGTATCCCAATCTTTGACTAGATCTAAGTCAGCCGACCAGTTTCACGTCAGAAAAATCCAGCAAGTATCCTGAACCCATTCATTTTGCAATAAAAAACACAGTATCAGGGTTCAAAGTAGAAGAACCGTAGGGGACTTGATTTTCAGTCGCAAAATTAGTCAGTTCACTGGTACATGTACACTCACGGCTTTGTGGATCGTTCATTATCGCGGGAATGAATGACTTGTGTCTCCTGGGCTTCAAGGTTTACATTTGGATCGGGCCTAGTGATATCAATCACAATGTTAATTTTCTTCTTCTTTGCATTGGGAGTGTGAAGTAAAATTAATCCATCTCGACGCATTTCTGTCATAAAAAAATACAAATATACTCCAAGCTTCACCAGCATTAGTGAGTGCGGCGATAGCTGTGTGTATACATCACGGTAATCAAATCCAGGAGGTTGAAAATAACTAAGACTAGCAATGTTGGATGTCGCATACACGGCAACAAAAGCACAGCTGGGAGCACGCAATGGAATGTCAGTACTTTTATTTCACGAGTATTCAACCACCGCCGTGCGTATCATACTTGTGTGGATATATTGACCAGGAGTGCCGCAACATTGCAGACAAAAGTGCCGCGGCACCTCAGATACATTGTTTCAGTTTCCTATCGTCTCGTGGTGAAATCAGCCGGTTGTTCTGCGGACAAATATCTCTCCAGGCCAGAATTTGAATCAATACAGTATGAACTGTTTGAACGATGCGGGTATAGTCAATATCGTTGATAAAGAATTCAGGGGCTGGAGATTTCTCTCGAATATCTTGTGTTTGTTAGAGTATACTCATCATCCAGCCACAATTGGACCGAGTAAGTGTTGCCGAAGTTTAATCCGATTTTTATTTCCACCCAGCTAGAAGGAATCCGTCCGAGTCCAGTTCTTGATGCATCTCATTAATATCCCTAGCTGTGCGTACTTCCCTGGAATATGTAGAAATTGAGGAAAGAAGTCATACTCACTCAGGCCCCGGATTTGAATGATTACCGGTAGCAAGATCCCTGGCCTGGGCTTAGAGATGAATTGCAATATGTGCAGGCCATGGATTTGAGATTCAAGAACACAGTGTAGTTGAACGATGCAAAGAATGAAATACATTCGATTCTCACCCGATACATGCTGCGGTCCCAGTCTTGAAGTTCGTCTTTCACTCGAAGGTCAGTACATACCCGCACCTCACCGCACTGTCCACTGGAACCATAAATTTTCGGGCATAAATCCATAAGAAAAATTCAAGACTGCTGTCTGCACATGGGTTGACTGGTGCTATCCTCTCCATATTTAGGAAGCGCATCATGAGATGTACCATAAAATTGCCAGTTTGAACCGTGAGAACCCAGAATATCCTTTAACCATACTTCCGAGTCGATGCAACCAACCTTCGTGTCATGCTCCGCCCACTTTCTTTATTCGTGTAGGAGTAGCGAGGAGGTCGACTCAGGTGGCATTGCGGCGATTACTGGTCGCTTTCTTTGAGAAACCTGGTAGATTGCGAGGTTCCCGGCTAGCCACCTGAGTATCTATTGATGTCATTCAACATTTCTGCACGCCACATCCTCATCCCTGCGAGTAATATATGTTCTTACTCTCGGAAATGGGCCAGTTCAGCACCCACCCAGAGCGCTCACTGATCGACATCCTCTGCGCTCCAAGGCAGTTTCGGACTCCTGAGCATGTTTCAGGACTGTACTGTTGAAATGCAGCCACCATATATCAGCTGTTCTCTCAATCCTGCAACCAGCTTGTCGGAAAAATCGAATTTGTCTGATCAGGTCCTGACCGCGCCTGACGGACTGATCAGGACTTGTAATGGCTGATCAGGTTTGGCTGGGAGGCATATCAGGTTGTATCAGGTTCGTATCAGATTCTGTCAGGTTCCCCCTTCCCAGAGGATGAAAAAACTTTTGTAAAGATAGCAAACACATAGAGAATGTCCCGTAGTTTGGAAATGTGTTGAAATAATTAGACAGAGGCTGTTGAATGCACTCAAATAATCAAATTTCTGAGCACACCCGGTGGCCCGACCAAGGTACATAACTCAGATGATGTCCTTTGGTGGTGCATCTCTCATTTTAGAGCGTGTGCCCAGTAAGTTAGTGAGATAGTCAAGTTAGAAATTTAGCAATTGTAAGAATAAGTAAGTGATTTGAACCTCATAGTACTGACTACTTAAAATAGAGTAAGAACCTCCGAAAGGAGGGTAGTAATTTTGGAATTTCGTCTGATTTTGTCTGATCAGCCATTATCAGGCCGATCAGCGGTCAGATCTGATACAATATTATAATGCATTTTTCGACCCTAATCAGACATCGAAAAACCTGATGGCCTGACTCAACATGATATGACCATATCACCTCTGATTATACAATTTTGATTTTTCCGACACTCGAGTGGTTGAAAATATTACAGCCGAGTATATACCGCAGTGGTGCCGCGGACCATCTCAGATTTTTTGGATACTACCTGCATAGATTAAAACACACCTCTCCTATAGTCAGGGTTGGAAGAGAAAGTTGCACAGATCTACCTACCCTAGATTTTATGTATTGAAATCCCAGAACAAATCACCGAATGGATTATTTGAAGATGAACCACATCCAACCAGCTAGAAACACTGAGTCGAGAACGCGGGTCGTCCGACATGCAGAGTGCAACTACAATGCCACAGAATTCCCGAGCACGTTCTTTGTGCTGATATTCAATCCGAGCAGCAGGATATTCAATACAGTATGTCCACGTGCATATCTCACAAAATTAACCATGCGAAGGACCATTGCAGCTGGAGTTCGAAAATCATAAATGACTAGCGTCGACTATCGTAATAGAAGGGACCCGGAATCAATCGCCGTTTCCAACATGGTTTGGCGGTGATTCAATGCACCTCTATCCAATTTGACTCCTCCGTCCAACGCACTCGTGGCGGGGTCATCAAAGGGCTTTATACGCGATCCTGGCACCCATAGACCGCCTGGAAATTATATTATCCTGAACTAAGTCATACACAATATTCTGTGCAGTGGTAGCCCTTGATTTGAAGCGAAAACAACATTGTGATTCGCCTCTGCATCAGATTTGAGCAGAGAAAACACTGCCGCGCACTGACGTGGCGCTGCGGGGAGTTGCCGCGGTAGTGCGGGGATTGGCGAGGCACTGAGGGGAATTGCCGCGGCACTGCGGGGAACTGCCGCGACAGTGCGGGGAACTGACGCGGCACTGCCGAGGCGTTGACGTGGCAGTGCGGGGATGTGACGCGGCGGTGAGGGGATGTGAGGAGATATGGGCTGAACAAATATTGGTATCTTGTGGGTCTTCAAAGCTCCTCAAATGTGACTTGAACGTTTTATGATGTGACAGCGAGGTCTGACTTCATTTGTGAAGGAAAGCCGGGAACTCTTGTCATTTTTGAGATGTCATTTGGCTTCGGAACTCTTCCAATTAATGTCTGCGGTTGTTGTATAGAGATTTCCAATTTGATCACTGGCAGCGGGGCGCGGAGTCTATGGTTGGAATCCATTTTGGAACAAGTCCGACATATGGTTGAAAATTTATTCGAAGATTTTCTTGCTCTCAAGGTTGTATTTAACTGTAAGAACACTTCTCCCACATTAATTGAGCTTTCCAGTGTTCTGTGGAAGGGAATATATAGCGTACGGTACTTTCTCCCTGCCGCGGCAATTGCACAGCCACCGCCGCGTCAATTCCCCGCAATGCCGCGTCACGTCCCCGCACTGCCGCGGCAGTTGCGGCATTTTCTCCGGGCCCCGAGAAGCAGGCATGTGTAAGACAATGCACTTCAAATACCATCTGGAAAAGAATTCCAAAAGTCATTGGAGCAGTAAGATGGACGAGAGCGAGGGGGGATAAGATGGATCCGCTCGGCGGCTCTTGGATGACGTGCCCGGGGCGCACTCGACCAGGAGGGGGCACGGTGGTGTAGTGGTCCATCGTGCGACGTGAAACACGTCACCTGCTTTACGGCCTTTTTGGGGAGCAGGTTCAAACCCCCCCTACGACCGGAAAGACACACTTTAGACACTTTCCGGTTTCTCACTGCCGACTTCTCCCACTTTGGCTTTGTTATGTCCGACTTTGGCACTGTTTGCCTTCCATCTCTGATAACCACCAGTCACCTGTCATCTTATCCCCCTTACCACACCATCGGATCGCAGCCCGAAAAACACCCGGCGGCCCGCACATTCCAACTCCGCGCCCATACCCAAAAATTCGCTGCCGTCTCGGCCGTTGCAGATTAACCGTTCTTTAAGCAAATGGCTCCTCGGCTGTGCTATTTCCCCATATATTCTTGCTCTTTCCCTCCTCCTCTGCCCATCCTCTCTGTCTAACTCCTTCCAGACCACCTTTGCTGTGTTTTCTTCCCACTGCGGCCCGTCTCGTGTCCAACCTTTTGTCCCCGTTTGTACCAATCATTCATTGCTGCCCCATTTGTATGCCTACAAAATCTGGCAAGTCGCTCGCTGCCTCTTTAACCAACCTAGACCAAAAAACCAGTGGTTTAGCAGCTTTCCGTCCAACTGGGATAAAATTGTCCTGCTGATCTACCGCAATGTGAGCCGCAGCCAGACGCAGTTCGCAGTAGGCTGCACTGCCAGATTTGTATCATTTCACCAACCTTGCGGCCACGTACCACCCGAGGACTCTCCACACATAAATAGGGCAGAGCCCCCATCTTTGCTGGCGCGGCAATTTCTCCCTAGATTCGCCTGTCCGCCCTTCCTTCGGTTCTGGGAACTCTTTGGATGCCGTTAATTTTTGATTACTCGGACGGTCGCAATCGGTGCCTGCTTCAAGGTCTTGGGTCTCTGCTGCCGTGGTTGCCTGTCGCTAGCGTTGAAAAACGAACGCTGCATTTCTGTATTGTCTGATGGTCCTTTGAATGTGTCTGCTTCGACCTATCCAAAACGAGGACGTTCCGGAACAATATCTTCCGCTTATGCGAGTCCAACAAATATCTTCATCTACGTTATTCAAAACACGGCTTTTTGGGTCCAAACAGGTGGGTCTCTCTGCGAATCAGCCATTACTATCTGTAATACTAGTTCGACGGTGCATATTTCGGGTGTAGGTTTCTCTCAATTGGCGTGTCCTCAAAGTCACACGGGCCCGTTCAGCAGCGGTAACTATCCCATTGAGTCAGCGGTGCGTTAAATATCCACTTGGTCTGTGTTGGCGTGTTCAGCAACTGTTCTAAATAAATCTCCTCCCATCATTGCACTCTGGAGGTGCGTCCGGTTCATGGTAACACTCTTCTTTATGATGTTGTGTTCAACTGGCAGCTCCGGAGCGCATTTACATTATTTCAATTTTGGAGCGTTGGCTAGGGAAATCTTGATTTCTGGGTGTGTGGATCCTGTAATCCTTTGTCGCACATTCTCTGGTGTCGCACAGACTGTCTCATGTAAATCCACACCAATGAACAGATTTCATCATCTCACTGTACAATAAGTACCAGAGCGAAGCGAAGGCTCGTCTTGTACGGCATTATTAGGCAGTGGTTTACCCCAGTGGAGGTTGCCTGGGCATTTCGACGGGGGCCGGCAAAAGAACCAGAGACATCACTACACAGTGCCGAAAAAGGGAATTCGATCAGTCTGGGTCTGGGATGGGATCAAAGGGGCCGAGCGGCCGGCGGCTTGTGTGTTGGGGGGTGGCTTGGGAACAGGAAGCCGGAATGGGAAGCTCAGAGGGTGGGAATGATCAACCGATCCAGGTCACCTGGTGGACGACAAATATATCTCTTCACTGTCCCGGCTTTGCGGTCGGGTCAGGCAGCGGAATTCCGCTTCGTGCCTGCTCCGTCGTGGTGCACAAAGTTTACAGCATGAACGATACAAATAACAACCAGTGACCAGATTAGATTACGAGATAAAATTTGTCAGCCTATATATCTACCATATGTCTTCGACACAAAGGATATAAAACAAAGATGCCAAAAAAAAAAAAAAAAAAAAACTCGACCAGGATGTAATGCCAGTTTAAGTGGTCTGCAGAGGAACATTGAAGAGCAGTTGTATTCAGCAAGATAGATGAAGTGGCACAGTGAGGTCTCGATCGTGCGACGTGTATGATGGATTGGGCGTGTGCTAGCATTGGCGACGAGTCCGTTCATTCTGCACAGGCAGAGGGTAGGACTTGGGCAAGGGTCGTCAGGAGCGATTTGTGGACAGAGGAAGCCCAGATGAGGGGAGTCCATCATGGCACCAAAAAGAGTGAAGACGGTTAGTCTCTTATAAACAGACGCTACAGCATTTTTTTCACTCGTATGTACCTCGTGTGTTGTAGTCTGTCGATTCCCCGATCGGTTTGATTGGCGATCGACCTTATTAAGTAATCTCAAATTTCTCGGTCTCGTTAGCGCGTTTGCAACGCGACTTTGAGTATTTTTGCGTCGGAATACCATGCAGGCCACCGGATTGAACAAAATTTCCACCCAGTTCTCGTGCACCGATGTCGAATCCTAGCGGCGGAATTTTGATGGGCCGATGCCTGATATTTATGTGCACCAGGAAGATGGATTGAAAAGCAAAATATGAAGAGACAGTTCTCTTCTAAATGTGATTTTGGGAGACTTGGCTTCCTAATTTTGGTGCCTAAGTCTAAATTGAGTCGTTCGAATCGCAGAAGACCCGTGAGAACAAATTCAAACTCCGAAATTTATGTAATAACGTCGATCTCCAATCAGGCCCCACGCGGTTAACTACAAACTAGAAAACGGTGGAATCGACGATTTTCTCGACCCGACGCTCAGAGGTGTGAGTTACCCCTGCTGGTAGGCATTCGGGGGCACATCCTCGAGGGTTGCCATGGGTATCGAGGTCGTTCGATGATTTTCGGTCTTCGATGGTGGTGGTAGCGCGACAACCAAACACTGCTGCTCCGGAAGCCACAACACGCCGGCTACATACCCAGCCTCTGGCGTCACGAACTACCGCTACTTCAGTCAGTCTCGTTTTATGTTTATTTATTTTCTTCCCTCCTCCTGCTTGCTTCCGGAACTAATTAAACTTTACTCTTATTGCAAAGGACAACTGCCCAACCACCAGCGGCACCGCCCTCTGGACTTGCCCGTCTGATAGGAACGCGGCATACACGATCACGTTCTGTCCTCCCCACTCGCCAAGCAGCGAAGAGCTGTGGCATTAGATATATTTGTTCGGTTGATGTGATTTTTGGATATGCTATACCTACAAGTATTTCGGAGGGCGTGTCGTCCTTAGATAATGTTCATCCTTCCCAATCCGCATTTAGTGTAGACCGGGAAATTGATTGATTTGGAGTGGTCAATACATTTGAATCATGAGATATTTTTGCAATCTGGAGACGACATGCTCTCCCGGATACATGTAAGTGTCTGCGTAGAAGCCTCGAAATTTGCGGAAAAGAGCAAATCCCAGGCCAGCGACGGATTCTTGGGGCAAGTGCCCTCCGGAATCGAATCCAAATCGATTGGTTCTACTTTCAGGGAAAATGGTT
Organism: Mycena leptocephala; assembly: GCA_029378395.1. Classification (NCBI taxonomy): domain Eukaryota; kingdom Fungi; phylum Basidiomycota; class Agaricomycetes; order Agaricales; family Mycenaceae; genus Mycena; species Mycena leptocephala. Next base: position 702,094 of record JARJLF010000010.1, read on the forward strand.
CAGAATTGGGCTCACAGTGGATACAGTTTGGAGTGCAGTATTGATTGAGTTCGATAAGACACATACATAGCCAGAAGTGGAGTGTCGTGTAAGGTAAATTTCGGTACCACCAAGCATAGGTCTAGCCCGACATTCACGAGTGCCAGTAATGTGGAGATGGGGAGGTGGGCATAAACATCGAGGGACACCGTGTAACTGAATTATAAAATCAAAGTGAGATTGAAGGCCCTGGACGCGGCAGGATTTGAGAGGGTGAAAACAAGATGAAAAACTCCATGGTCTCTGAACTAAAACCGCAGAAAGGGGCACGCATAAACCTCGAGGGATGCTGTGGAAAGAATGGGTAAAGACAAGATGGAAGATTGAACCACGACGACATAATAAGAGTTCGGACAATGAAAATCGGACCCATGGGTCTCCGAAGTAAATAGACAGATGTACTCAAAGCTGGGGTTGAAATTCGCCGTAGCAGAATTCCAAAGTTTGACCAGCGAGAGGTGGGAGATGGACACAAAGCTGAGTCCTTGTTACTGTATGTAAATTGAAGCAAGGGGTCGAATACAATCAACGCCCAGAACGCAAATATAGCCCTGAGCTTCCCGCGGGCCAAGCTGAAAACCCCGAAATGACGTTATTCAGGGGGGCGAAAAATTTTGAGACCAAATACATCTGGGACTCAACCAGGAAGGAGAAGATGGTGGAGACCAGGGACGTCGGGGAGTATCTCGGCAACAAGGAAATCAATTTCGCCCTGATACCATGGCCTTTGGATCCATTTCCTAGATGTTTCGATCGAAGTTCACCGCCTCATTGTTTCCGTCCATCTCAGTTCCAGGTCGAAGCAGTGGATCAGTACCTGGAAGGATTACCTTCAACACCCGGCAGCATACATAACAGGCTCTGGTTCGCATTTGAAAACGACGGATGGATAGAGCACCGAAAAGTCCCCGGCTTCAGTGGAGGTAACGATTGCGGCCTATATTTCTTTGAGCCTACGCAGTACACTAACAGGGACCTTCAGCATTGGATATAATTGGCAAGCGAATTAGGTACGCTCAAGAGGCCCAGATCATTCGGACATCACTCTCCCCGGGTTCCATCTTCACCGAGGGGCAGTAACCATATGAAGTTTGCTTAATCAATGCGCGTCTCAACGCATAATCTGGTTTGATGGATGATTTGTTCAAACAGCTGTTTAAACTGCAGAAGATAAAAAGAGGGCCACGATGGGATTCGAACCCATGCACAGGAAGGTCAAGTTATTGGAAAAGAGGCGCAATAACCACCTGAGCCAAAGTGCTGGTGCGGTGATCAATGTGTCAGCCTAGTCGAAGAAGGGTGATTCCTTTTTCAGTCCAAGAAATTACAAGTCCACTTCTTTTGAAACTGGGTACTTGCAATCACCACTGTGAGTGATTATCACTCCTTGGGTAAATGCTACAGACAATGGAAGGTCAGCAGAATTAGATGCAACTCTTTGAAACACTAGTACTAATTTGTAAATGAAAGAAAAAAACAGAATCCGAAAGTCTTCACGATTCCTGGACCAAACAATAGGATTAACTCTGCTTCTGTTCTGATTACTTGAACAGACCCAGATCCATTTAGAGTGTAAACAAAACCCGGGTTCACTTGAGAATTGTTATGTTTAATTCATGTACTGACATACAGAGCACGATATACACAATCCTATATGAAACCAATGGGTTGCGCAGGACTATAAGATAGAACTGAAATTGAGTGAAGAGAATGATAATCCCCCTCCCCCGGATGTAAGAAATGTGTGAGCTCTCAGCAAGTACATCAATGCAGGATGTGGTATGTTTATTGATTAATTATCTTTTCCATCAATGGAACTTTGGATTAGAGGTTATCGTCCTGAAGCTCGAAAATTGAGTACTTTCTGGAGGTCGTGAGTTCGAGTAGAACACTGATCGTATTCATATTCTTGGGAGTGAATATGAATATATTTTGAATATATTCAAATATATTCTGAGGTAACTTCGGTCGGAAAGAACAGGCCTTGAATAAGGCAATAATTGCTCCGGAGGTCGTGATATAGTCATTGTAGAGTTCAACGGCCCTTCAGAGGTCAGATTTTCTCGGGAAAGAGTAATTTCAGAGGTGGGCAAGCTTCCGACGTCGAGATCACAACATTTCTGATGGCGTCAAAGAATTCAGCAGTTAGACCAATGGGCCGGAAGGCGGCAAACACAAATCTGAGACCCATTGCCGAGGCGCCATTGATGACCCCATTGGTGCCGGCTGAGGTCTCGGGGCGGCCAAAACGGCGCTTTGGGGCGCTTAACTGTATCCAAATATTTCGAGTACGGCGGGGCCCGTATCGTATCATATTCATATTGTATCGTATTCATATTCGGCCGTATTCATATTCTGGCAGTCGTCCCTGGGCCGTATCGTATTCATATGTATTTGAATATATTCAAAAAATAAGCGCGCATATTCAAAATCTTTGCCGCGATGCGCGCTACCACCATTCTGGCCTTTTGGCTTAGATCAAGAGTCACTGCGAGCAGGGCTCTGTCCTGAAAAATTTGAACTGAACCTCGCCAACTTAGAGAACAATTGCTAACCTCGTCGAGCACAAGCTCAGTGGGGCTCTGCAATCAGTCGACGGGGTGCCAATTGTTCTGTGAGTCAAGTGGGGCAGTGAAAAATTTGAGGAAAAAAATAAATAACACTTGGATAAAAGGCTCCACGCCAGAGGAAATGGCAGCGCCAGCGAAGATGGGGGGGCTGGGGGAAGCATTCCCCCAGTGCGTGGGGAAAACTTGACGTCACGGCCTCGAATATATTTGAATACGGCTGAGGCCGTATCATATTATATTCATATCGTATCGTATTCTCCCCGTATTCATATTCATGTGCCGGGCTCAGGCCGTATCATATTCATATTTTTCTGAATATATTCAAAATATATTTTTCCGTATCATATTTATGGCCAGCACTATCTGGAAGCTAGCCTCTGACCGGATAAAAATAGGGGGTCGCGGACGGCGGCTAGGTCCTGTCCGGACAAACACTTGGGTTCTCAAGGGTGTCGCTGAGGGTTGAAGGTAGTGAACGTCCTCAAAATTCAGAAAGCATATATGTACTGCTCCATATCTATCCCGATTGAGGGCAGCTCGTTGCAGGCTTGGACGCAGTCCATACTAAATTTTGCTACACCCAGGAGGCAAAAATCTGCCTCAATGCTTGTGTGATTTGAGCATATCCGGATACCCAGTGTTGTTTACTGATCATTAACTGGTGAGTAAGGGGTTAGCATCGGTGCCGGAAAGGGTATACTTGGAAAGAGCTTTTGCTCGATTATTTATGAAACACGGTCGAGTTCCGCAGTCACTCGAAGAAGGCGCCATCTTTTGGACTTCGGCTACACAATGTTCAAAGATTTTGTCATCACACTACTGAGAGCACACTCGGCAATAGGACGGATGGACCGCTGTAGTCGCGTTGCGCAGACATGTGGAGTAGCTATGACGGAAGTGGAGCAGAAAAGACACGCGTCGTCAAACAAAGGTAAGCACAAACGAAGCTGCAACACTACATCACAACCTGTATACTTTTCTGAAAACGGCTGTATGATATCATATTCCGAGGAACTTGAAAATGGCTCAAAGATTCCCTCGGTCACCGCTTGCAAGTGCGCGCAAGCAGTGACCAGCTCACATTGAGCCAGCAGATGCCAGACTTGATTTAAGAATGAATTTTTATGGACAGCGTTGAATCTTCATTGCACTAGATTGATGAGTTTCTACTGGAGAGGAAAGTGCTTTCAGCAGGAATATCTTTTGGATTTAATATTGTCCTTGAATTAATGAACAGCCGGCCGTGCTATTATTGATGTGAGGTACAAGCTAGTCTCATATACAGATGCTACAACAAAATGGTGCTCGTCCCTCGCATGTTGTACTCTGTTGAAAACCTCGATCGAGCGACTGGTGGCCGACTTATTACAAATCATAAAACAATTTGGATACTGGTATGCATTCCAGAAGGGGTTTTTCATGAATGCGAAAATTGAGCAACTTCTCCCGCCAAATCGCGGCAGAGTTGAAGAACCCCGGTTCGGACTTTTGATGGCTCAATGGATGACAAACCTGGTCTTTTTATTCCGCGAGAATGGAAGTTGAAAACAACGGGTTTGAAGAGAGATTTGGGTTCTGACATAGATTTAAATGGCCTTTGTCTCTCGAAGTTTGGGGATGGAAGTCCTTGAAGTTCTAAATAGGCATGCCAATGATTAAATGAGTTTCTATCTACCATTTGATCAATAGAGGCGCGCGCCTGCGAGAGCGCTGCGTGCTCTCTATTTTGGTGCATAAAAGGATTTATCCTCATTATTTAGTTTTTTATTTTAGGTGGTGGGTGGGGCCGAAGACGACACAGCAGGAAGTGCAGTAAGGCAAGAGGAAGGGTGAGTGAAGATGGCCAAGTTGCAGGCCCCATACCTCAGTTTCAGGGGGACAGACAGGAGACAGGGGACTGGGTTTTTGAGATATTTATTTATTTAATTACAGCTATTGGCAGTACCGAAATTTTCTGTTTTGGGATGTTTTCAAAGAATTCCCGATGTCTCAGTCAGTTTTTACCTGATTCACATAAAAACTAGATAGATCTACTCGGCTAATTCATGCCGAATTAATGATAGAAAAAAAGTGGCGATAATAATATATATTCAGTGACATGGGTTTGCGGGGCATTTTTGCGTATCAATGCAGTTTAGAGGCATCTAGGCACATCCAAATGATGTGTATTTTTGCCCGGTAATGCTACAATACGTTCCGAAACATGTCATAGAGTCAGAATCCTCAACAGTCCGGTCTATCATGCTTGTAAACACATCGGGACAATGGGCATATACACTGCAATCAGAACATTATGAGATTTGAATCTAGCACTGAACTCATTGCAAATTGGACTCTATGACATTTTTCGTAATGTGTTAATGCCTTCCTTGACCAAAATATATCTTGTTTTAACAAGTCTATATGTCTATAGACAGCATTGATTCTCAAAATACCCTGCAAACCCATATCACTGAGTATATATTATTTTTGCCACTTTTTTTCTATCACTAATTTGGCATGAATTAGCCGAGTAGATCTATCTAGTTTTTATGCGAATCGGGTAAGAACTGACTGAGATATCGGGAATTCTTTGAAAACATCCCAAAACAGAAAATTGCTGTTCGCGCCTTCGGTACTGCCAATAACTGTAATATCGAGAATCCCACTGATGGCATCAGGCCAGGAAGCTGAGAAAGGGTTTCTTGAGTGTACATTTGATTAATTTTGAGGATTTCGTTGATGGGATCAGTGATGGTCGTGATGCCCGCTATGTATATAGTGGGTTTTTGTACCTGCTTCAAAAACATGTTCGTTGCTTTTGATGAATCCGCAAAAGGAAATGCTTTTTACTATAAATGGTTTAATTTGTTGACAACCATCTGTCCATCACTGTCCACCCCACTCCTATTTGTCTACCGATCACATACTTTAACTCCTGCTTCAATCGCTTTTCCGCCCTCCCACTTCTGCCTCCCCCTCTTGGTAGCTACTGTTTCTCTAACTTGACGCTATCTCAGTCTCCGGTTGGTCTCCGGCTGCCTCATAGAAGGACTTGCTGCAACTTCTGGCGGCATTGCCGCGATGTTGCCCGGCTTCAATCTTCCCGGTCTTCCCACGCCCCAGCCATCTGCACCTGCACTTGCACCAAATCCAGTTCCTCACCTGCGCTCGATGCCTCCGTCTCCTGTCAAGCGTCATACTGTTCCGCTAGATCGGTTTTGCGAGCTTTACGCTCTCGATGCCGCCGATGCGGCTCTCTTGAAGAGCGTGGGATTCCACCCCGGCGATCATACAGGGCCTACCCTCGACGAGCAGCTCACGAAATTCGGATTCACCTATTTTAGCTGGCAGAGAATTCACGGCGCCAATCTCCGTTTCAAGGCAGATCTTGCCAGTGGTACTTATGATTGATCGTAATTCGCTATGTCTGTTTGTTGCATTGCCTCCACTCGTATCGCACTATTCCTTGTTCTCTTTACAACATTGTGTAGCTATCATTGCATTACCAAATGTATCCGGCATGTCTAAACCATCCCTCTGCCATTTCTGCCGTGATGCATGATGTTGACTCCAACAACGCCTCAATGGGATCCTCTGCCTCGTGTATCATCTCCCCATGTCGGCGTAGATAGGCTTTCCCTGTCATAATTGGTCAGTACTGGCACACTACGAGACTTGGAAACGTACATGTTGAGAACGACTCTTCAATTGGGTTGAGGTCCGGAGAATACGGGGGCAGAAAGAGGATCATGATACCTGGAAAGATGTTAGGGAGTCTTTTGTAAATTGGGAGTACCTCACTGCACTGTACCATTCTCGTTCAAGACCTCTGTGAGCAAATCCGTGTGATGGATCCTGCAGTTGTCAAGAACCAAAACACTTTGCGCGTCAGGGTATGGCTTCATTTCAGGAATCTGTGAGCAATCAGCAAAGGTCCCATCAGTAGCAACAGTTCGCGCACCACATCTTCGACAATGAAATCAAAAAACTCATATGCATCCATTGATCCCTCCATGATACGTGTCGCGATGTATCCCCGTGTGCTCATGGCTGCCGTGAGAGTGTAGCGATCATCGCGAACGAATTGGTGCGAGTAGATGGCAGGCTGTCCTATTGGAGATCGCCCGTAGTGCCGTGCGAGCGTGCGTTCATCCTTGCTTGACTCATCAACCGTCACGAACTCCATTCCAGTCCCAGAAAAGGTGTCAGGATCACGGATGCAGCCTTTGAAATCATCCCTCCCCGCATCAATTCGCTCTTTCGCAATCTTCTGAAGCATCTTTCGCGTGAGACCAGCCCGGACCAACGTCGCTTGCAGTGCAGATATGAAGATCGCAATGTCGTGATGGATGGCCAAATGCCATTGCAGTTCATCAAGCATAACAGATGGATCATGGAAGAATATCTCCTTCACTGCAGTCAATGCTGCCAGACTGACAAGACGTTCGCGGCCGCGGAGTGGAGATGGTGGTTTTGTAACACTTCCGAATTCCTCGAGAATTGTGCGCCAGCGGTAGAGACTCCGTGGTGAGACATGGAATGCATAGCAAATGTCTTCACGAGACATCCAGCCTCCCATAGCGTGAGAGAACGTTCTTTGAGGTCTGGGCTGATACGACGGTTGCCCATGGCGGACGTAGAAAGAGGAGAAAGCGAATTTCCTTTTTGGGAAGGCTCAAAATAAAATCTTGTGATTGTCATTATTTTCAGGATCGCCTGTAATCAAACAAACTAAATGCAGTAGACTACAATACAGTAACAAAAATGAATACAATTAGAAATTCGAAATGAACTTGAAGTCAGTAAAGGTCAATAGAAGTCAGTAGAGATTTTTAGATTTTTCTGTAATAAGAACCCTCCATTATAAGCCCTTTCCAGGCCACTTAACATTATAAGCAAGCCACCTTATTAGATTGATAAGCTAGACTAGACTAGAGTAGATAAGCGAATGAGAAAGTCAGAGCGAATCTGACGAGTATGCCAAAAATTGGGAGAGTATCGGTTTGGGAGAAACTGACACTGTCGAAGAGCGAGAAGCTCAACGACCCGATCCAGAACGAGAGCACTCGGTCGGCAGCATGAAGCCGGGCGAGAGAGGCTCGGAAATTCTGATTCCAGATCGCGTGGTCAGTTTCGTACACAAGGAGCTCTAGGAGATGAAGCCCAGAAACCCCACAACCGGAGCAACGCTCCCAAGAGCAAAGCTCGCTTGAAGGGCAAATCGAAGAAGAGACCAAAACCCCACACAAGGAGTGGAGCGAAGGGAGAGAGAGGAGGTATGAATAGATGCCACCCCATCAGTCTGGAGTGGTGGTGCAATATGCACGATGTCACCCAGACCAAGCCGAACAAATTCAAGATGCGGAAAATTATAACGTAGATCATACGCTCGGCGTTAAGATAGAAGAGCTGAAAGGCCGCCTCCAGCGAGCCCCGGGGATCCTGGAGTGCCTCCCGACCCACTTGCACAGATGATCGCCAAGCAGATCGTGCCAAACAATATTCCCGCTTCGAGAACTCAAACATGCCGATTGGCATGCCCGACAAAGAAAAATGAACAGAAAAAGGGTGGGCACCAACTGAACGACCTCCTGGTGATGGAGGTCAAGCATGCACCCAGGTGCATGCCCAGCAAGAGAGATAGGTGGAAGAAAAAGAGCCGCCGCACCTCGGGGACCACCCGGAAGTACAGCAACTCTTATATAACTATAAATTCGAGAATCGAGTACTCAGCGAGCATCCTGGCCTCAAGAATGAGGGGGGTAACATCCAATAACAAGTAGACTCTTGAGAACCGAAGCAGGAACCAGTAGGGTCGCGCAATGCAACAGATGACCGTGAATATGCACGAGATGAGACTGGCCCCCCCATCGGGCTGAAAAGACTTGCGTCTTGAGACAAGGAGTCCAGCAAAGAGTCCAACTGATATGGACACAAAGAACCCGTCGAAAAACCGCGTGCGAGGCGGCGCCGGCCAGAAGGACGAGGATGTCGCGAGCAAGGGGTCGAGTATCGCGTTATCGTACACACTGATCAACTAACGTAAAGGGACCCTCCCCCCCCCCCCAAATGCGGAAGTTTCATCAATTGCCGCTCGCTCACCAGGACTCGTCTCCTCTCCTCTCTCATTGTAGTAGGGCTCCATTCTAATGCATTCTAAGTCACACACCTTCAGGTGCTCAAACTGAGGCCTTGTTCCCTTCGAATGTCCTGAGTTGGTTGACCATTCCTGCTGACGAACGGTCAGAACGTGACTTATTACGAAAGTTGATCAGTGTCGAATCCAACGATCAACGACCCCTTGGTCGCGAGCACAAAGAAAAGATGTGACTCATGACATGAAGTCACGCATCATGTGCCCGGGATGATCGCGTCTGGTCGTCCTGTCGTCTAGCTTATCTTACGCTTGCTCTAGCCGGAGCAAGCTCTCGTAGATCCAGCTAGCAATTCCCCTGATAATCCTCTCCGTGCCTTACGGCCTGATAAGCGCTTATCAATCCTTATCTGGTTCGGCGGGTTTTTCCGACATAGGTGGCGGCGCTTTGAGCTGAAAATGAAACAAGGGAGTGCGGAAGAACTGACCCTGCACGTCTCACAGCCTTTCTTAGAACACTCGGCCACCAATGGCCTATTGCTCTTCTCGGCATCGGTTATTGTCATTTGACAAGTATCGCAACCGCCGAGGTTCAGCAATTTAGCGGTTCTTCGCGTTCGCTTCGCTGGTACGGTCGGCTCTTCTACAGCCTCCAGCAGCTCCCTCCCAGTTTCTTCCGGCGTCTTTTCTCTTTCTCCCGGGAGCACTGCCAACTCGAAGGAATTGTGGGCTTCCATTGGTGTGTCTGCTGCTGTCACGTCTTCTGCACTCTCGACTGACGCTGGCACAATCTCTTGAGGCACGGTCACTGCTGGCTGTGCATGACTACCAGTGTTCTCCGAGGCCTCGTCCAGTGATCCATCGGCCTGTACCGTCCCCGAATCCGACATATCGAATTTTTGGAAGGCTATGCTTTCCACGTGCGTCTGATCCGCCACTCAAATCGGGGTGACTGGCTTTGCCTTGCTTTTAATATAACCCCAACAGAATCAGTTGCATCATACCATGAAGCCAAATTCGTGACCATTGATATGTTCTTTCTTTGCGGAAAAGTCCGCCGCCGAGGCACCGCACACTGCATTTTGCTCTCAGAGGTCACGGCACACATGCGGAAGCTGGGTGTTGTCCATGAGCAGGATTGTTTGCATGCAAGTTCCGAATTGAAACAACTACTGAGTACTAAATAGTTTTGAATAACATTTCTGGCGATGTATTTTCAATGTTTGAACAACATTGTCAGAAGCTTCTCAAGACATATCTCAAATGTTGGATCTTGAAGGTTTCGACAATGTTCAGGTGATCTTTTACAAATGTTGGGCCAAACATTGTCGTAACATCAATCGCCAACGTTTGACAAACTTCAGACACGATTGGCGGTGTATGTTTGGCGCGCTTTGGGGCTGCGGTCGTTGCCGGGGTCACGTGCTTTTCAAACGGTCTTAGAACGGTCGGCGCTAATCGGTCCTGGGGACCGTTTTGCGATCACCCTCGGAACGGCGGGGTTGCCCTACTGGCGCTACCGAGCGCTATGTAACCATCCGATACAGTGCGGCGGCGGAAGAAAGACGGGTGCCTGAGTAGTAGCCGGAGAAAACATCCCGATGCAGTGCGGCGGCGGAAGAAAGACGGGTGCTTGGATAGTAGCCGGAGACAAAACATCCATTCCCCTGCCGGCCCCTGGTCACTTCACACTAGCTCCGTCCGCCGTATGGTAAATCAAGCCGGAGACGAGGCTACTGGGTCCGTCGTAAGGTAAATCGGGCGGAGTCTGAGAAAAAATTTTGACCTAAGTGCCGACCCACTGTCGATTTTCCCTCAATTTTGTGAGCCTCAAACGGCCGCAAACGGGCGAAATTATCAGAAAGAGCACCCAGAAGCCTAAAGGAGGGTGAAAGTACCAAAATCAAGCCAAAAGAATTGCCGAAGAAAAAATCGTCTTTATTCCGTCCGACTTAAGGTAAATCAACGACCTAGAGGCCGAAAATCGTAAGGTAAACCCACGAAAATTTTGAACTTCAGGCGGACGGAGCCAGGGATAGTGACCGGGGGCCTCCCCTGCATTGAAGCGTGAAATTCGCATGCTCACCGAGATTGATATTGATCAAAATTCCCTTTAAGGAAAGAAGCGCTGTCGAAATCGTGAATGAACTCCTTCGATCGTCACTGCCGTGCGAGATTATCGAGGAATTGAAGTACGGCGCGCTTGCATCGCGAGGATTCCTACCTCAGACATGCATACTATAAAGCCCATCCCAAGGCCCCACTTTTCTGCTCCTGACGTCCACTTCCACGAAGATCTCCGCTAGGGCCCCAGCATCTCAAGCAATGTTGAGCAGTGAACGTACCTACGTCGACCTTCTCTTCCGAGCTTCTCGAAAGTACGCAAGCTGGGATCCAGAGGTACGTTCGCTTTAATAGATCGGCGACCTTTCGCTAACGTCAATCTCAAGATAGTGGTGAAGGTCGGAGACTGGGGGAAAATAACGCGAGGAAAACGGGGTCTAGCATTCTGGCGCAAAAACGGCACATTCTTGAAGGAGGGCAACATTTTTCTAGATGGAAAGGCGAAGAAGTACAACATTCGGGATCCCGTCGAATACGACGGCGGTGAAGCCGCGGAAGGAGAAACGTGGGTTGTCTCTAAGAACGCTGAACAGGTCGACATGGCGGCTTCGGTTGGCGGGTGAGTTAGTTATTATTCTCGAGTAAAGGTTGGACTGAAAACGCTAATTTCAAGAATCTCCGCCATCACGCAGTGCAAGATCAAGGGCGCGTTCAAGTTCTCTTCCGGCCGCGGCGCAATTCTTGTGATGAACAAGGACACAATATCCGCCATCGACCCCCCAGGAGCGCTCAGGAGCCTTCTTGAGGACACTAGCATGCGCGGCATGGTCGTCGTATCCGAGGTTCACTGTTGCTCCTCGTATGCCCGTCTACTCATCGCTCAAAAAAGTGGGACTGTTGCGCTGGGCTTGAGCATCGAACCTCCGGTGGCAGGCGTCGCGTCGGCTGGCGCGAACGCTAAGTGGGTGCGCGATCGCACCGGTGGAGATTTTAGATCTGGCCACAATCCGAAGGGAGATCGCAAATTTTATCCGTTATTCCGACTTGTTACCCTTACAGAAGAAGGACCGTGCAACGGCACTGATTAGAATAACTAGTTACTGTTAGTGCTACCGTATGCAGCTCTACTAGACAGAAATGGACATGCTTGTGCTGGTCACTTCCCCGCCGCGGTCCGATTACCAGGTGCAGCATCGCGGGATCGGCATTGGCCCTACGCAGATCTCGTGGTCCTTGGACCTTCTGTCAGATTGAAGTGCACTGGATGTTTTAACAGCAGAATGAATACATATATTTATCCTACTATTGAAAGCGAGTCCAGCATTGGCGGGGAAGAAAGCTTTGCAGGCGCAGAATCCCTACGAGAAGCATTAGTATGCACATAGGGAAAGGAGAAACGTGGAGACCTACGCGCGGTACGCCGGAGCTGCGGGTTCCCGTGATTCTTGTCCCAGGTCGCGTCCTACCGCGAGGTGGCTGACAGTCGGAGCTGCAGAAGGCAAGCGTGGGCGAGCAGCTGCGAGGGATGCTGAAGAAAGGGGTGGGCAGTGCTTCAGCAAGGGACACGACCTTTTGCATGCTCATGATGTCCAGGGTCTATGGTGCAGGCCGGTCCCGCCATAGGCTCTCAAGAGCTGGGCACCGTACCCACACAGGAGGGGCGGAAGCCTATTTATCTTCGGCGCGGTTTAGCGCGCTAATACGTGTGGCTGTGCCATTCCGGAGAAAGCGGGGTGTTTGAGATGCTACTATTCCACCTAAAATTTCTGGTCCACATGTTTGTTTGAGAGAGTGTTGTAACCTACCCTTTGCTTGACCGCCCCCGTAAGTTGTCACTGTAAGATGTCTTGATGAGTTGCTGATGACTTTGTCGTGTTAGGGCCTCCACACAACCGTGCGCTCCCGATGGCATCTAACATGAACCTGACGGCCGGCAAACAGAGCACCCGCATCGCGCCCCCAGAATTGCCAGTGTCACACGTGCGCGATGAGAATAGGCCTTCTCGCCTTAGAGGCCAGTTTGTTAGAGAATCGTACTGCTGCCCGCTCAGCAATGGAAGCTCGCTCTGGTCGTCGAGAAGAGCGCCGCCGGGCCAGTGTACCAATGCCTTTCCCCATGCCCCCACCGTTGATCGACATCACAGGTTGGCGCTGCAATCGTTTCACGCCCCTCACGCACGGGGACTTGTGGAAAGGAGGCCAAGGGCCGCCAGTGCAGCTGCCGGCAAGCGAACACCACAAATGTGGCATCTGCCACCATGTCAAATCCCACCCCGTATCGTAAGTCGCACCAAGAACACCTGCGGTTGGCCATTACTAACCATATCGTTCGAAAGTTACCTTTGTGGACACAGTCATTGTTATGTTTGCATTCACCTGTGGTTGGAGAGAAGCTGGAGCTGCCCCGAGTGTATCAGACCCATGGCTTGCGAGCCTTTCCGCCAGTACTGTAGTATTTCGTTCAAATCGACACTGGGTGTGATGCGTGACCCAAAAAACCAATTCGACATTTCGACAACAGCCAAAATTTGGCGTGACACCAGCCAAATTTTCGACATTGAATCGAAAATTTTGGCTTTTTTGGGTCTTACAGGCAATTTTGAACCCTGTGTGATGCCCGGGAGGTTCGACAAACGGCCGCATGATGCGTGACCCTTGCCAAATTTCGATATTGACAGGGGGGTGCGTGACGCGTGACTGTCGATTTGAACGAAATACTACAGTATGCGGCAGTCTCCTACCCAGCCGCGGTTTCGAGGTTCATCAGACACAGTAATAGTATTTTTAATCTAATACAGAAAAAATGAGTAAACGGAAAGATCGGACCGAATGTGATGTGACAAATGATGTGACCTAAGTTGGGGATGAACCTCTCCACAGCGGCTGGAAGAAAATATTGGTAAACAGCATAGCCACAATTTCGCGAAATACCTTAGAAATACCTCAACTGCCCTTCCTCATTTGAAATAAAATGTTTTTGGTCCCTTGGGACACATATAACATCCTCATAAGCCCACCCAAGAAGCTTGAAGATTGATATTGACCTTGACAATAGTTGCTGCAGCAATTACCAGCAGAAAGCACGGCTTTTGGCGGATAGTCTCGAAACTACCTCAAGTGAAAATTGCTGGACCACACAGGGGGACTATTAGTCACATATAAACTGCATAAAAGCTGCGAAGTTATTTTATTTCGAGTGAGGAAGGGCAGTTGAGGTATTTCTAAGGTATTTCGCGAAATTGTGGCTATGCTGTTTACCAATATTTTCTTCCAGCCGCTGTGGAGAGAGTTCATCCCCAACTTAGGTCACATCATTTGTCACATCACATTCGGTCCGATCTTTCCGTTTACTCATTTTGTCTGTATTAGATTAAAAATACTATTACTGTGTCTGATGAACCTCGAAACCGCGGCTGGGTAGGAGACTGAGTATGCGGAGGAATCGTGGATTGCAGAGGCGTATCCGAATTGGAAGGACAATTCGCACGTAGATTATAGCTGGGACGGGCTTTTGTTCCCCATACCTCAGTAGTTATTTGTCTGCTGACGCATTTGGATCCCGAAAGCATAGAGTACTCAGTTGTATTCCGGAAAGTTGTGGTGTGCGGAAAAGTAGCGAGTCAGAATCTGTGTCCGCCACCGACTCCTTGCTCGTGGGCGAGCAGGAAGAACTTGCTGAAGTCTTGATGTCGAGTACAGAGAAGAGCCGAGTGGCTGTGCTGTACCCGCTCTAGATTAGATTGATCGACATGTGACTAGTGATGTTCGGGCTTGGCTTGGCTTTGATACCAGGGCTTGGGCTTGGCTTCGTCGGGCTTTGGCTTCACATTCTCAAAGCCAAAGCCAAAGCCCTGGGGGAGGGCTTGGCTTGGCCGGGCTTTGGCTTAAGCCAGAGCTTCGGATATTTTTTTCAATGGGCCTGTAGTGGTATGTAAAAAGTCGGATAAATACTCACATTTAGCTAGATAACAGTTGGAGCACCTGAAGATTCTCTCAGAAACCGTAATATCGACAGAAACCGCCCGCAGTCAAAGATCAAAATTTATTGATGTCTGCAGGCTCATCAGCAAATTGACAAGTCCTTTTGCCGGGGCTTTTGGAACCTTTTCTATCTTTTGCCTTTTTCGTGTCTTTTCTGGCAACTTTTTGTGATGCTTTTTGAGCTTTCAAAGCTTTTGGTGCTTTTTGTTTTTGTCAGGGATAATATGGTCTGGGAAGTCACCACTAGCAGGATGCAATTTAACGTTGGGTATGCATTTCGGGCTCGAATTCATGAAGACCAAGCACTGACAATAGAATTGACTGAAGCCACCAACCGGGTTCTGGCCACTTCCTGCGAGAGTTCTTACAGGTTATAGGCTAAAACTTGAGGGTGTGCCCAATCAAGTACTGCTACTCACTATCGGAGCGATTTAGAGCGATTTCTTGGACAGACAGATGAAAAAATCTTTTTAAGAGGCTCTTGATTCGCGTCGGATGGATAGCTCAAGGCAAGTGTAAATTCTTCAGGGAAATTTTGGTGAAATTGACGTCGTCTCCGGAGTCGTGCACTGTGAAATTTTGACTGGAAAAATGCATGTGTGAGTGGATTTCATGCCACGGTCAAAGCCCGGGCTTCAAGCCCTGGCTTTGGCTTCACAGACTTAAAGCCAAAGCCAAAGCCCTCGTCAAGCCCTGACTTTGGCTTGGCTTGGCTTTGCGAAGCCAGGGCTTTGGCTTTCGGGCTTTCGGGCTTAAAGCCAAGCCAAGCACATCACTAGTTCTTCGAAGACATCATAGCCTCTCCATGTACGACAATGGCTCGTAGCACGTTGCAGGTAGGGTGGCGTGCAAGGAGGTCAGCTGCGTCGTCCTCTGTGCCGCCCACCTTGCGGACGAGGTTTGCGATATGATCGTCGGATACCATGCAGGCTTGGACAACCTGCTAGCGCTGGGTGATAAGTAATAGGGCCCGCAAAGCAGTGGTCTGTATACGAGCCTCAAAAGCCGCCGCCACGGAAGGAACTACTTCACTGCGACGTCGAACACATAATAGGAAGCTAAGAACAATATTAAGTGAGGGAGGGAAGAAAGAAGGTACGGGAGATGGGACCTACCAATGTGACGCCAAAAAGCCAGTAGGTTGGTTGGCGAGGTCAGCGAGGAAAGCTGCCCAGCAGAAGAGGGCGCGATGCCAGTGATCGAACCTACAGACGGTCCAATTAAGCTAACAAGAAATCCAGTGGACCATTTTCTTCGGAAGTGCACTTTCTGCCAAACTTGAAGGGACTTGCACTGATAGTCGGTTAATAATAGGTCGAATATGAATTTGGGGGTCAAAAAAAATCTTTGGCCATGGCAAAATGGTCCGAACTCTGCCTCCACCCTCCTTTGGTACAGTGGTTCTACATGAAAACACCGGAATTTCCATATATGGTAACTTAGATCGTGCCATCAAAAATACAGGGACGAGATGCCCTCCGGAATCGCCATGTGAATCGATCGGTTATATTTTCAAGGGAATCGGCTAAGATTTGAGCTCGCAACAACAAAAATGAGAAAATTTGACCAAAAAAAAAAAAAAAGCAGGCCGCGCCCTAAGTTCCGCAAAGAACTGTAATTCAAGTACTAACTGAGTTTACTAACTTACTACAAGTGTGAGCACATAAATGAATGCAACTCGGGAGAATCGAACGCGCGACCTCATGATTACAAATAAAATACAAAACAGGAGACCTTCATACTAGACTAAGGAACATTTGTGGGTGTATAAATTTGGTGAGATATGAGGCTACGCTACGTTTCTTCTACCTTTCACAGTTACCTCGGTCCCCTCGCTACCGACCTCAATGATGGTAGACATTAGGTTCCCTAGTAGTGACAATGATATTGATAGATAAATGAAGTGTTACTCTGGTTAACATGGCCGAAAATGGGGTGTATAGGTCAGTTGTCTAAAAATAGACCCAAAACGAAAGTTGTAGAGCTCAATCACAGCTATAAGACATCTCTAAGGTCATTTTCCCTCAAAAGCCTTTGTCAGCTCGTAAAACGCAAAATACTTTTTCAGACGCGGTGGTTTTCAGAAACTCAATGCTTTGAGCTGAGCCCAGATGTGCACAAATACTGTCAGAAAAGTGAAATAGGATCCATGTACTATTCATGTCAACACCTAGCATTGTGCCAAATGCTCTGCTGCTACCTATATTTTCTGGGACCTACTACATAGCACTATGTAGTTCCAGCCGGTCACTATAGACTATATTGTTAGACAGCCATAGAACGTGATAGCTGTAGCAGCGACTTTCATAGCTCTCCATAGCTCTCCATAGCTCGCCATAGTGTGCAAAATTCCTTATAGCACCTCATAGCACCTCATAGTCTCCCATAAACACCCTACTGGCTATGGGGCCATTTTGGATTTTCCTGATGTACCCGGCAACAGGACAGATGGTCCTTGGCGATTTCGGCTTGCTTCTGATGTCGGTTATAGCGCAGGTGGATGACCGTCTCCTTTAACTCATCAGAAATTCGCTGTTTGGAGGGCATGGCTGGGTGTAGAAAGACGAAGGTGTGCCGACATTGGATGTGGAGGGCGTGTGGAGCGAGCGACACAGCAGCAAACAAAGGTAAGCAAAAATCGAATGGTGATATTTTAGGAAACCTGTACATACTTTTGAAACTGGCTGTATTCGTTGGCAGGCGGGTAGCGAGCCTACCACTGGGTGGATTCCATCACCGCAAACACCGTTGTGGATGCTGGGCGGTCGGAATCGGAGTCCTGAACCCGACGGTCTGCTACTAGGTATTTTCGGTGAATACCTGGAGGATTTCTTGACCTTGTAGTTCGAGGGCCGGATCCTTACAATACAGGCTGGCGGGGCAGATATCTGGCAGATCGGCGCGCGTTACTGTGATGACTTTCAGTGTTTTAGCTGATGAGGATTTCGGGACTACCTTCGGGGTAGATTTGGACTTGGAAGGGGATCGGGGTGGAGAATTTGCGACTGCGCCCATTACATTCAGCTGATCAAGGAATTGACCTCATTTCGTCTGAAATCAAAAGCTCTACCTTCTTCGGCACCGGTAACGTATCAGCATCATCCTCGTCCGCAACAGGTGCGAGGGATTTTCTTTTTAACAGGGTGGATTGCATGGCTAAATGTGGAATTACGAGTACTTATGTAATCGTTCATAATCATCCGAAGGCTGATTTTTCCGATAAACAAGGTAAATCCATTTTTTTTCGTGCCTAAAAATCCATTAACAAAGGGGAGTGAACGAGTCGCCAGTGATGAGGATTCGCAGCCACCCCAATGTTGCGCGACATCTCAATGTACGCGGCATCTCAATGCTGAGTGTATTCCGCCCCGCTCCCGTGCCAGCTTCCATTCAAACGTCAACCACACATTGTTCGTCCTGGCGCCCGATTTCTTCTGGGTTAGATTTTCTGAAAGTTGGCGACTGGCGAGAGGGCATATTGGATGCTCACTCCGGATCGCGACACCTCAAAAAAATTGTGGAATCGCTCCTAGACCTGAAATAACGTGGGCGGCTTTTCAACCGAGTTCCGTGTCAACCAAACATTGTTCGTCCTGCCACCCGATTACTTCTGGGTTAAATTTCTTCAAAGTTGGCAAGAGGGCGGGCGTATTGGACGCCGACCCTGAATCTCAGCACCATGGGTCACCGACTTCATGAACGAGTGTGGGCTCAACTGTACTGTGGACTTCTTGGTGCTGCGTCAGTCTTCATAAAATTGAGATTGCATTTGCACTGATTAAAGTGAAGATTAGTACGGTACCAACACCACTTCGCAGCATGAAGCACACGAAACCATACTTTGTCTGGATTCGCGAGCTCGCTCTTCCCCGGCGAACAAACGTGAGGGGATGATGCCTGGATCACCGAGGGCAAGTGCCTATACTTACCTGGTTTCACGTGTTTTATAAAGGCCTCCAGCCTTTCAAATCAGTACGCCATGAATCAACACTCGCTCATATCCTATAGCCAGTGAAAACAGATGGAATGCCTCGCTTCTCTACACTCACCGGGTTGCCCTAATATTCCTTTTTGTCAAGAGAGGATCCGGGACGACGTGGGGCCCAGGTTCGTATATTTATCAAGTATCTCCGGCAACTTCAGATAAAGGCTGGTCCTAAATGTCGGAGTCTCACCCTTATCTCTCCTTAGCTCATCTAATTTCACTTACGTGGCTGGCATATCCAATATTGAACTGAACTGAACTGAACTGAAGTTCTATTGTTGCTGTACCTGGCCTGAGGGCTATGCAGCAGTACACTACTGGAGTAGGTACGTATATCTAAGTTGGGGCTATATAAAGAGACCGTTTTCTAATTACTAGAGGAAAAAATCAAAGGCCCGAAAATCGGGCCAAAAACAGCAACAAACACATTCGTCTCTCAGTGGCCATTCTCTGCGGATTTTAAATGCGAACGACTCAGCTCAAGAGTTCCTTTAAGCGGTACATTCATCTCCACACTGTGAGACCCAGTCTGCTCTCGTACAGCCAAAAACACCCCAATCGGAACCAAATGATCTTGAGCTAGTTAGAAAAAATCGGGCGACGAAACGTCCTCCGAATTTTCCGTCCAAATCGAATGAGCCTACTCTCAAGGCAAACATTTGAGAATTGAGCTCACAATCAGGAATCTCGTGAAAGCTTACAAATAAATAAATAAAAACGGGCCGCGCTCTAAGTTCCGCGAATGGCTGTAAATCCCGGTTTATAAAAGATTTACAGCTATTTGCGGAACATAGCGCGCGGCAAAGACCTTGTTTGCGACTGATAATTGCATCGTGTTTTGACCCCCGCAAGGTATGTAGGGACCAAGAGTCTTATATAAATGCCGGCAGCCCTGAGGCGATCCTGAGCGGGATAACGGAGCCGGTAGAAGCGAGAAAATTCTGGCCGGCGACGACAGTGGTTCATAACCAGGATAGTGAATGTGACCTATCCTTCCAATCTATCACACATTTTGGAGTTCAGAATATCAAGTGGATTTCCCTACAATCTATATATTTGAAGTATGCACCATATTCACTATCCCGGTATGAGATGCCCTCCAGAATATGGTAAAGTACATCGTATCAAAAATATAGGTTAATCCGACCATTATTAGTATTGTGAGACCCAATCTGCTCTTGTACAGCCAAAAACACCCAAATTTGGCCCACCAAATGATCTCGAGGTAGTTAGAAAAATCGGGCCACGAGATGCCCTCCGGGCTTTCCGTCCGAATCGAATGAGCCTACTTTCAAGGAAAACGGTTGAGGATTGAGCTCACAATCAGGAATCCTGTGAAAACTTACAAAACAAAAAACGGGCCGCGCCCTATGTTCCGCAAAGAGCTGTAACAGCACCATTATCCGTCGGCCATGCTACCTATCGTGCTGGAAGCCGGTTTTTCATCCCGCTGAATAGAAAATTCAACAGCCTCTCGGGCATATTCGGCCTGTCCAGCTGGTCGACGATACTCCTGGTAGCTCACGTTAAACAGGGACATTGAAAACTCAGTTGTCGATTACACCCATTCCAATTTCCGTTCAGTTTCGGGATATACATCTTCCAGAGGCCAGTACTTGCTGTTAACGGCAAGCTCCATTACGGTGCAAAATCCAGGTTGAGGCTGACCTCAGAATGTTCAGATAATTCCTGCATGGCCCTTCAATTACTGTAAATTCATTCTGCTCTGATTCTGCCGGACATGTTCAATGGTGTATCGGGCATCTCGGGCGAATCGAAATTCACGCAAAGGTTGTACTTCTGGAAACTTCCGGCATTGTTGACCATTTCTGCGGCTCGTTTATTTTATTCTAGTCCCCTTAAATCCGTCCTCTTTTTTTTTTTGACAAATATCCAACCCGGCTGTGTTGACTTCAAAAACCAACATCGCGGTGGAACCAAATTCGGAGAACCGTAGGCCGTATGGATCTGGTGCTCCACCAAGTTCCCCAGTTCCGAAAGGTTGCCGTCCACGTTCGTTTGCAAGGCGTCGAACTCAGCAGTGGGCAAGAAGTAACATCTTGACAATATCGTGGAGTCGGATGCAAGAACCCGAGATCGCTACTTCATTTATAAATAGAGCTTTAACAGTTGAGTGGAGTCCTGCGCGCAAATGTAACATCTCGACAGTGAACTGTGGAGCCAAGAGCTTCTTCATTCGCACAGGTGCCATGTTTGTCTAGACAAACCACGTCTTTTCTTATACAGATATTCTTTTATGAGCAGGAAAGCATCTCATGATGGTCTAGCATTACAGCCGTTTGCGGTACAACAGGCACGGTCCGTTTTTTTTTTTTTTCTTCTGTTTTGGCAAATTTTCACGAGAACAGCTGCCCTGAACTCAAATCTCAACCGCTTCTCTTAGAAATAGGCTCATTCGATTCGCATTGAAGATCCGCAGATGATGAGATACCGGTATTTTTGATCTCTTTACGTAATAGAATTACTTCCGGAAAAACTTGATTTTGAGTAGGACACTTGTAGCACTTGGAATACTGCCCCGATTGGGCTAGTTCTTGGATATGTTATACATATGATGTGGCCCTGGACAATGTGAATGTTTGCGGAGCTCAATGCACTCAAAATTCCATTGACAGCTCTACTTATTGTAGTGTCTGGATCTCTACTTTGCTAAAGTGTGCGCTAGATCACAATCACTTGGCATATAGCCTAAATAAACACAGGGTTGTCTGGGGCCACATCAGATGTATAACATATCCAAGAGCTAGCCCAATCGGGGCAGTATTCCAAGTGCTACAGGTGTCCTACTCAAAATCAAGTTTTTCCCGAAGAAATTCTATTACGTAAAGAGATCAAAAATACCGGTCTGAATGTGTACAATGGCGGCGGAGATGTTGCCGAGGCGGTCCCACGTTGAATTCATGCCTTTGGCCTGCAACAGGTTCTTGGAGAAAATTTTTATCAAGTCTGAATCGGAACATGGGAGGGATTACAAACCTTCAAATAACCAATAAGGTGTTCAATATTAAGATCCACGGCCATGCAATGACCGGGTCCCCGTCCTGAGATACAAATGATCATATTGTCGTGCATGATGTTTCTGTAATAAAATCTCAGCAGAAGTTGAGTTGCAGAGTAAAACCAATCTTACGCATATTCGGGTGTCCATACATACTTCAGATTCTGCAAAAAATGCAGAATCTCGGTACAATACTTGTTACACCCGGATCCACGGAACATCATTGCCAGGTGCGGAAGCAAGACTTCAACCCGGCCGATATCACCATCGGAAATTGCACGAACCAAGACAGCAACCATCAGCAGATCCCGAGTTAGTAAACGAATATTTTGGTGCGCAACGTCGTCTTTTGGATCGGCGGGTGCTGCGCGAGGTGGTGTGGAAGCGGTAGACTGCTCAGAGTCTGAACCTGAACATGATTCGCTAGAGTCATTGTCGGACACCGGCTGAGCATCAGCCGAGCTTGCGGCGGGCATGGGACTCGCGTAGTTGGTCAGAATTCGGGCAGAAATTTCACGGAGCTGCTGAGGAGTTGGTTTGGATTGCGCAAACGATTGGAATGATGTGCTGCCGCATTCTTGTAACCAAGCATTCAGAAGGATCCCGTCAAGAATCTGCATCAAAGCGGCAAGCAGGGAATGATAGTCGGGCTGATCGTTACCGAGGCGTGCTTTTTCCATCAAGGCGAAAAAATACGCCAGACTTCCGGCGTCGTTAATGGTACCACGATGAATGGGTAGGATAGCCCAGACCAAATTTAGGCACAAATGAAATAGGCCAAAACCGAGCTGGAACACCTCACGGCGTTCCCATGCATCAATGTCTTGTGCACGCAGAAGTTGCGCCGAGCGGACACGGGAATTTGTGAGCTGATCATGAAACCCGGGAATAGCGTACTTGCCAAGCGATTCAGAGGTTCGCTTGAGCTGGTGGATATACACTTCATCCTGGAACTGCAGATTCCCGCGTGTGGTAGCTTCTTCAGTTGTTGAAGCGCGGAGCGGGCGCTGCGGAGTTTTGTACCCAACAGGTATCGGGCGCCGAGGTTTATACTGCAGGTCCTGCCGACTCTCATCGTCGCCTTATGTAAAGTAGCGGCACAAAACAAGCTCTACAAGAATCCTCCATTCGATCCCCCATGCACATGTCCCACTGCGTTGCAAACCCTCCCGACGGTCCCCGAACCCCCTGTGACTGCAGCGGTTGCCTTCCGGAGAACATCGAGCCTCCTAAACGACCGAAACGAATCTCCCGAGTCAATACGAACATTAAGAAGTCAAAACGCCTCTCCAAAATTCAAAAATCCCACGGAGTCGAGCGTCTCATCCAACTCCGTCTTGAAATTTGGCGAAATTCGGATCAAACGAAACTTTGGATGTGATATCCTCATCACTTCCATTCTGGATAATTTTGCTCTCCTCGACACACTCGAACACGTCGCAACCTTTGTTGGCCATAATCCCTATCTCGCAGGACATGCAGGACGGATTTTCCAAGTACTTCAAGTCGAGCTTAAGCCGCAAATCGTCGCCATAGCCGCCGCACGCAAGGCTGAAAATAAGGCCGCACGAAGTAAGGCCCGGGAGCTGACAGAAGAGGATGAGGATGAGGGTGAGGATGACGGCGAAGATGCGACTATGGCCAGTGATGCTTGCGCTTCAGGACTGCGGCATGTATTTTTCTTTGTCTTTCTTTCTTTCTTTCTGACAAAAAAACGACTTCACATCTCCAGAGACGTAACAGCAGCCACCGTCAACTCGCAGCCCATTCAGCCATCTCCTCTCCCTCACGCAAAGCGAACAGTAGCAAAAAAAGCGAAAGCAACGTCAGTAAAAACTATGCCGTGCTTGAGTCGATATCTAACAAACCTCCAGTCCAACTCCATCCGTCGCCGTAACCAGCCACTACGCAACTAGGAGCAGGACACGGGTATAATTTGGCATACAAACACTATTTCATCATTCAGAGTCTTGATCATCGTTGCCGCTCTCTTCCGCTCTCTGCTCCTCCAGGACTGCTGTCATGTCATCTTCTTCCCCTTCCATATCAATGACGAGCCTACCATCAGTATAGTGCATATTGCCGAGCGACATGGGAGCTGGTTCATCATCCTCGGAGTCGTCGGACCAGTCAGATTCATGCTCGGAATCTTCATGCTCGGAATCGTCCTGGTCCTGAAGGTCTGTGGAATTGGAGACCGTGGAATGCGGCTGTTAGTAGTGCGATGTGCCCATCTCCTCAGAACTCCGCCTTCGAGAAGGTTTATTCCAGCCTGGAAATTGTCGACGTTGCGTCCATCGGAAAAGATACGCCCGGGTGGAGATTGTTCTGGAAGCATAGGCAAATTGGGTCGAGTTGATAGCTCGGATTGTGGAGGGGAAGGAACTGGAGTAATAGTTGGATTGGGAGTTGGTGCAGGGGGTGCTCGATGAATACGAGCCTCATCCTCATCTCCCCCATCATCGTGCACAACCTGTGGCTTAGCGGAAGGAGGTAAATCAATGAATAAGGATGGTGGATTCCAAGGAACTTGGTTTAGCAATGAAGGCTTGTTTCCAGGGAAGTAGTGCTTGTCAAAGACAGCACGCTCAGATGTAACCAGCTTTCTGGTGACTGGGTTGTAGAACAACCACCCCTTGTACTCTGTAGGATATCCTACGAAGATGCACTTCTGGAAATGGCACCCAGAAGTGTCCCTCTTATCCTTCTGCACATGCACGTATGCAAGGCAGCCCACACCCGAAGGTGCGACACATCCGGCTTCTGCTTGTACCAAAGCTCATAAGGAGTGGTGTTCTCCGGAATGTGAGACGTTGGCTGTTCTTATGGAAGGAAACAAGTTATCTTTCAATTTGAATGGAGAGCTGCTTTTTGAAGCGGACATCGATGAGAGGAACCAGGCATTTGTGAGAGAATGTGCTCCTGACTCTGATTCAGCTTTAGCAGCAGTTGGAACTTTGCCTCTCGATCTAGAGTTGTTGCATCGCTGCATGGGGCATCACTCTGACATCGAAAAGATCTTGAGGAAGAAACTGGTTACTGGTGCGAAGCTTAGTTCAACCCGGAAGCCAGATCCAATCTGTGAGCCATGCCTAGCTGGCAAGCTGAATGCGGCTCCTTTTCCTTCTACTGGACATCGTGCTGAAGTGCCTCTTGATTTAATTCACTCTGATCTGAAGGAATACAAGGTCTACACCTGAGAGGGTTGGAGATATCTGTTAGAATCAGGCAAGCACAGTGGTCTGAGTCAACAGTGAGAAACTCTAATTGAAGAGAGATACAAGACTACTAACCTGAGTCAACAGTGAGAAACTGGGGACTCAGGGGCTTGGCTTTGCCATTTGACTTTGTAAAGACGGACTTGACACTGCAAAGACGGGGACCTGTGTGGATCCGGAGGGCGACAGGCTTGAAGAGGCTGTCAATCCGAAATCAGGCTTGGGGCAGAGTACGGGCTGGGAGAAGCAGTGGCGACATTGCTTTGAATTCATCTGCCGAAGATACAATGAAAGTAAGTGAGCAATACTTATAGACACCCGAGGTGCACCAAAGACCGTCATAGACTGGTAGAACACTCTCAGAGACCAAGAAAGTCACCACCATCAGGAAAAACCTCCCCAGATAATTTGAGATAATTTTGGTCAAATTATTTTTCCAAAATATAATTTTGGATAATTTTGTGAACATATCGCAGAATTTCACCGATGTTTGTCAAATATGCCACACGGGTATTGTTAATGGGCAATTAGGAGGAAGTTGGGTGAAGTTCCGACACCTGGTCTTTAGGCGGTAGAGCTGTTGGGTGAGTCAAATCCACACTGACTCTCCATTTCATTGTTGCTAGATATGGACCGGTTGCGCACCAAGTTGTGTTGGTCGGAAGCTCCTAGAAATCTCCCTTCTTAATCGGACCATAGCCACAATGGCTGGCCCTGTGGCAACTTTCAACTCATGTTTTCCCTACTGCAAGCCTAGGGTGTGATGCGGTAGAGAAGGAGTGCTCTGTTTGTGGATCTCGAAATAGTAACAATGTTTGACCTGGGCTTGAGGCTCATTGTTGGCACATGGCAGTACTTGTCTACCCTTCAACCTTTTCTAAAACAACAATATTTGTTGGCTAACAAGGGGGAATCGGGATTCGAAAAAAGGATATAGGATTCGAAAAAAGGATATAGGGTCGAAAAGTTTTTTTCGACCCTTCCTGGACCCCCCCTCCCCCCCCCTCCTTCCATAAAGGGAAGGAGATTCCCACCCCTAGCGCCGGTCCCTTCTTTCCGGTCATGTGCGTCCTCACTGCCACCACCCCAATTTGGCCACAAAATTCCAACAAAATTCACGATCTGTTTCCACATCGTCAAGGGCATCGTTCCAGTCCTGTTCAACCACTCTGTGGGTGCTATTGCATTAAATTTGACTTCATTTCAATCTCATATGGCCCACATTAGGTCTAGAAAATTAAACTGAGCACTCCTTAGGTTATCCCTAGCCTCTGTTCGAGCTCCCAACAGTGAAATTATGCCATTAGAACCTCCTAAAGGCTCAGAAAGGTATTTTAGAGGCTCTTTTCCTTCCCTGCTAACATATAGGTAGAAGTTTTTTTCGGCCCTCCCGGCCCCCCCCCCCCTAACCCCTGTCGGAAATTCGAATCCCGATTCCCCCTTGTTGGCTAATGGAAGATGTCATAATGCCTGCATATCAGGAAGATAGATAGTGGGCCCTGCCGCGCCAGCGGGCTACCCAGATTATCCCAACTTTCAAGCACCGATACAGGGGCTTTCGGAAGTTTCCGATCACCACGTGATGGCGCGAAAAAAAAATTCGCGTGTTCACGGAATAATGCAAACGACTGTAATTGTTAGATGCTGTTAGCATTGTTATGCCCTGGTTGTATCTCGTCCAACCAATTCAGGACATTCAGCGGAGGTCTTGACGCAACGGTTGCAGAAGCAGATCGACAACTTTCACGTCCACCAAACACACTACTACTTCGATCCGCTACATTTACGTCCCCTCGACACGCTAATTCGCAAAGCAGTTATCATCCACAACGATACTGGCCACAACCATCCCATGCCGACCGTCACCAAAGTATCATTCGGCCTCAAGGACACGCATCGCAAGTGAATCGAGGTGAATGGTGTCCTCGGGGCTACGGTTTCAAAAATTGACAATGGTATGAATTTTATGGGGCCTGCATTTTTTCGTGGCTGACTTAGCGTATTTTTAACATCTTAAGCCCTCAATTTGCGACCCTTAATTAAGGGTTATTAATGTTTTAAGGCCTTAGCCAAAACCTGACCCTTAATAAGCCCTTAAGACGGAACACTGTCTCAGCGTAGCGTGCTCTGAGATGGTGCCACGTCCTTTGACGGATCCGGGTAAAGGCTCCTATTGGACCGTCAACGACAACGTCGACCCGCGCAAGGGCGTCCACCGTATCCGCAGAAAGAGGTCCAAGGGTGGAAAGGGCCGCTCATCTGAGGACGACGATGTCGACTACCGCCCTCCTGATGGCTCCTTCGACGAGTGGCAGTACACGCAGCCGACACTCGACGAGTCCGGTGATCTTCGCCCGCCTCGCTCTCCGTTCCCGTACGCTTCGACTTCTGGCTACGCACACTAACTAACTCTTTCCCTGCAGCTTCAATCCCAACTTCCCCTTGGATATGGGCTTCCCGATGCCTCCTGGCTCGATGCCGACTACTCCCGAAGAAGATATCGAGCTCGACGAGAACGGACAGG
Organism: Mycena leptocephala; assembly: GCA_029378395.1. Classification (NCBI taxonomy): domain Eukaryota; kingdom Fungi; phylum Basidiomycota; class Agaricomycetes; order Agaricales; family Mycenaceae; genus Mycena; species Mycena leptocephala. Next base: position 729,570 of record JARJLF010000010.1, read on the forward strand.
TCGACTGGCGTGTTGCGTGGCTCAAGGAGATCGGGCATCTGGAGCAAGTGACGGCCGAGCAGGAGAAGGCGGGCGGCGACCCCGAGTGGTACAGGATGATGCTCTTCCTGGTGCGCTGATGTCGCCGATCAACCCCGATGCGGTCATGGTGCCGCCGTACATGGCCCCGCTGGGTGCTTCTGCTGAATTTTTACCAGTCCCCTCTGCTGCAGCAGTCTCCCCAACCCCAGCAGAGTTAGATGGTTCCATTCTTTTCTCTTTGGAGCCATTCGGAAATCCGCTGGTGGCCAGCTAACCGGCTGCCGGTCCCAGCTGCTTCTGATATGTAGTATTATGTACTCCCAAATGTAAACAGTTTGTAGAGTTTGCGGTATGAATGGAGTACGCTGTAACAATAATGCCAGGCCCGAGATTTATGAAGATTCACCGGGACTGTTTTATTGCCGCGGCCACTCGTCGCCAATCAAAGACTGGCTCCTCGTGCCCCCCCGTGAGCTGCAAGCGTTGACTCCTAGTCTCATAGTCCGAAATACAATTAACTGAACAGGAAGAAGTTGAATTGCTGGTAAAGGAGTGGTTGAATTGGAGTCGGCAAATAATTTCTGCAATTTCTGGGTAAGCACTATAACTTTAGAGCCTCTGTAAGTATAAAACTGCATGCCCCAAATGTATCCTCGGTTACAGCTGTGGTTGAAGTGCGCCAGTGAGCAGGTAGGTAATTACATTGTTGATACTTTAGAGTACTTGCTGACCTCCTGCCTTACTTTACCTTGCTACAAATAAGAAGTCAAGTATCAGTTCAAATTCATTGCAAGATGTCTGTTCCCTTGAAGTGGGCTCAAGGGAAAATCACAATTTTGTTTTTGTCGCCGAAATTCCTTATCAGGCGTTTGTGTTTCCGGTGCAATGCCGAGTGAATGCGTGTTGGGGTGGATTTGTTTCTGATGGCCGAATGCATGCCGCGTTGGGCTGGGAGAGCTTAAATGCCTCGGGCTGTACAGGGAATGCAAAATATATTGTTCTGAATAGACAGTCTTGCTCAGAATTCCAAGGGCTATCCAGCAAAAATGCACAGATGCCTCGGGCTGCACGGGGAATGCAAAATAAATTGTTCTGAATAGACAGTCTTGCTCAGAATTCGAAGTGCGCATTTCAAAATCCTCCTTGCACCTGCCGGCGGAGCGCGAAATTGAGTGTTGCCACCTCACGGAAAGTCCCGGGGTTTGTGTTTCCGGCTCCCATGAGTCACGCGGCTGAGCAATGCCGAGTGCGTGCCGCGTTGGGCGGGGAGAGCTTAAATGCCTCAGGCTGCACAGGGAATGCAAAATAAATTGTTCTGAGTAGACAGTCTTGCTCAGAATTCCAAGGGCTATCCAGCAAAAATGCGCGGTCTGAAAACGCGCCTTGAACCGGCCGGTGGAGCGCTAAATTGAGATTTGCCACTTGGGCTCAATAGATCCGAGTCGGTTGATGGTACATGCGACGTGGGACTCGGGCAGCGGGGAGTTGAGGAACCATGGGAGAGGCGTCCTTGGCAGGTGAGCAAGCTTGATTTTATTCTGCGTTCACCGTTTTTGCGACCTCGATCCCGTGCGCGACAGACCCAGGAACGGAAGTCTCGCCTTCTGCGCCTGCTCCAAAATAAGCAACTCAAAACAAGACGATTCATTCAGAGTGACCAGTCTCGAAGCGTACCCCGCTAACATCGACCCCAGGCAGTGCCCTCCCAGTGACGTTATGGACGTCTTTGCCAACTCCGAGCTGAGTGACCTGAGTGACGACGAGGCGACAGACAACGAATCCGACTACGATGTCACTGCGGAAAGCATCAGCGTCCCTGTCAAGCGCAAGCACTGCGTTCAGCGGCCTGATAGCCCAAGCACCGCCTACCCTCAACTAGCCGACGGCTTATGGCTACCCGAGCGGCTAGGGAGGCGGGCCACAACTAGCCGCACCTCGCCGCGGCTCCCCAAACCTAGCTGAACCTTGGGGGCAGGCTACCCAGACTAATGGCTAACTGAGCCAGCCGTCAGCGAGCCACAGCTAACAGCAATGAGGCTAGATGACCCTGGCTAGTCGTACAGCCTGACATAGCGGAAGCATAGCCACAGCTAGCCTCACCTACCCACAGCTAGCCAGGGGAAGTTTGGGGACCCCAGTCACTTAATAAAGGGCTGTGTAGCGTTCTTTGTCAAAATAATCGGCACTGGGCTCGAAGATATACATACCGAAGGGATCACTGGCCGCATCCGCGTTCAGGATCAATGAAGAATGGGTTCCAAGAAAATCCCATGTTCCGAAGCAATCAGTGGCGCCATCGGAGGAACCAAAACCGGACTCGTATGAGTTTTCTTCCTGCATGAGAAGGATGGCCTGGCTTCACCCCCACACAGAGACTTTATATGGTCTCGGCTCCTCGCATTCCGGCTGCCCGCGGCGCCCGCCGGGTGCGAAGTCCGGGTGCGGCACCCAAAGGAACTCCCAAACAGCTGCCCGGAATCCCGGGTTATGATTAGTTTTACCAGGGGTCCATTCGACACGGTCCTGAAACCTTCATTCTCCCATTTGGTAAGGTTTTAGTTAACCCTTCGATGGCATACTTGGAGTCGCTATTTATCTTCAGTGCTCCAAAATAAAATCGGAGATGTGTACAATGCGACCGCGACTCTTGTTTCGAAGTGGCTGCTCACCCTCTCGCATCCATTCAAAATTCACCTGGTCATTTGCGTGAACGCAGCACTCATCGTGGTTGATGACATAATGTATCTTCTCTCCGTCATTGAGCTGTGGCGCAATTTTCTCCAGGGAATCTCCCTCGTATTTATGACAGAACCTGATAAAGAAACAAGGAACTGGGATCGGCAAGACTTGAAGCCACAGATATTCGGACACCTTCCGCCAGGTGGGTCCCATTCTCCGTGCAGACGTTGCCCTCGACCATGATGGTAGCTCACAGGGTTTTGGCACCGTCGTCTTTGCCCGGGATGAAGACACTTGCAGGGCAGTTGATTTGTTTTGGGGGTGAGTTTTCTTGCCTGACGCCGATTCCCCACATCATGGTGTGGATGGCCTATCCATTGTTCCTGCATTCATGCAAAGGACGGTAGCAGAGTTTTGGAGTAATCTTCCTGCTTTCCGCGTGATGGACAGAGCGCTGCCCCTCCCACACGCAGTGTCCTCTGCCCGGATCTCTTCTCCTCCCCTTGACATCAGTACTAACCCATTTCAGCCACGAACACAATGGCCACCCATTGAAAGTGTACCGCAACCACCCCAGACTGGCCGAGGGTCTGTTCCACTTTTTCCGAAGTGAAAAAGTGAAATCTTCTCCAATTGACTTGCCAAGCACAAGGTAGGTTGTTTACCATCCCTTTGAGTGTTCTGAGGTTTTTGAACCCATACATAGTTGTGACACAGAATTGACATCAGAGGCGAGAAAGGAGCAGCAAAGCTGTAGGAGATGCGAGCGAAGTGAAGAATTGAGGGGAGCTAGACAAGCAAGGTCAAACAAAACCATCGCCCAATCAAAGATAGAATCAAACCATCATGAAGGTCGTGGAAACACCGTGGAACCCGAGGTCGCTGGATTGAGCTAGGTTCTTTTTTAAAGCAATTCACTTATAGGACTGACTGAAGGTAGGGGGTCTTGGCGGAGAAGAAAGTAGTGTTGAAAGTGAATAGAGGTGGAGAGAGCAAAAAAAAAACAGAGCCGGGAAGCGAAATTGAATCAAAACAAAGACTCAGAGATTCGGATTTCGGAATTTCGGCCGATCGAAAACGTGATATTCAAATTTGGCTAATAAGGCGCTACAGGACCCACTAACTAAAGTTAGTGGGAATCATGATCCGACATGTCGAAGGCGTGATTGGCAACGCCATCAAATGGTTGGTTGCTCTTGGCCTCTCTCTTCCATCTTCCGCGCTTCTCCCCCCGATCACAGGCCGGCGAGGGTGCGAGGCGACAACGATATCGGTGAGCGTTGAGAGCTGAGAAGTTCATGCGGAGCTGGGCTAGCGTGGATATGTCTGCCCGAGACGCGGACGAAGCATATGGAAAACGAAGGATTAGAGAGGGCGGAGAGTCATCAGTTTCATGGAGGCCCCGACCCGGTGTTGAGGTTCTCCACATCGCACGCCAGCTCTCACAGATGAGAGTGTTGATATTACGCCTGCAGGTGGTCAGGGAGATGGGGAGGTCGGGTGGGGGCGGAAGGAGGGTAGCGGCTTTGGCTGCATCATCAGCGACTTCGTTGCCATAAGTGCCAATATGCGCGGGAGTCCAGAGGTTTGTGATGGTGAGTGCTGGGAGGGACTCCATGGCGGCGCGGACGAGCTGGTCGTACTGTATACTGTGTGACGTTAAGAGACCAACTGGAGCGCGGCGGGATGTGGCGGAATGTAGAGGCGGGATGTGGCGGCAGCGGCGGCGCAGCGAGCAGTACAATGGGGCCAGATAGAGCGGGAAATAGCTACCATGGTTCGATGCAAGGACTGTGTAAGGACTGTGTAAGCTACCAAGTCCGCTGGGCAACTGTAGCGCGGCGGAGAGCGGCGGGGGTAGACAGATCGCGCGAGAATGGAAAAGCCTGTAGAGGACCAGAAAATGAGCAAGGAGACCGGAGGGTTACATTATATGAGAGCCAGAGTCGTATGATAGAGTTGGCGTAGCTGGATAGAGGGGAGGGGAGCCCCAAGGACCGGAGGGGCAGCGGGACAAATGGCGGGAGCGAGAAGCATTGAGAAGTAACTTGAACAAACAAATCACGTACCTGCCAAAAGTTTTAGGTTCGTTCCAAGCCCCGTTCTGACGATGCCGTGCGATGCCGGGTCGAACAAACAAACCAAACAGCGAACAAATAGACCAAACACGGCTTTCGTCAGCGCCCGATGTTGATCCAGCAGCTGTACCCGAATCCGAAAGTCCTGATCTGGAAGTCGGCACGGCCAGTTGGTACGCCGATGGGAACGTTACGACCAATTTTTGCACCGCTAAACAACCGCCACAAGGGGTAGGAGCCACGGAGGTTAAGGAACACAAAAGCAAATGGGTAAAATTCCGACTCCGTTTACGCGGTAACGCGTAACGTCCAAACGAGGGCCCAGTACACAAAATGGTCAAAAGGAAAGTCGCCGCCATCCAGAATAGGGCGTCGATCATGATCGTGGCAGTGCGGACCAATTCGGGTAGATCTCCGAGCCTTCCGATCGTCGCTCGAGGTGCCAGCGAAGCAAAGTCCAGAGACGAATGGCGGCCAGTGAGTGCAATTCGGTCCCGGTCACCGGTAAGTGGGCGTTTAAACGCGCTTCCCAAGTTTCGGATAGTCTCTCTCTTTATAAAATTACGTGTCCGTCTGAATCCTTTAAACTCCGCTTTTGGTCAAGTCTACCCAAATCTCTGGGAAAGCGCCCAAATGCCAGCACTGCCTGATTGGTACCGGAGCGCTTCCCACGATGTGTACCCGAGTGCTTCCCACCTTTCGTGGGCCATTTACTTTTATCTCAACACTCTTCCCACTGTAAAAATACTGTCTCATTCAGTGCCAACCAGTCCTCATGCACTTGAAAGTCTAAGCACCGCCAGCATTGCATTACTGTAGTATTTCGTTCAAATCGACAGTCACGCGTCACGCACCCCCCTGTCGATATCGAAATTTGGCAAGGGTCACGCATCACGCGGCCATTTGTCGAACCTCCCGGGCGTCACACAGGGCTCAAAATTGCCTGTAAGACCCAAAAAAAGTCAAAATTTTCGATTCGATGTCGAAAATTTTGCTGGTGTCACGCCAAATTTTGGCTGTTGTCGAAATGTCGAATTGGGGGCCTCGTGACCTTTAACCACCATCATCGGCCCTGGCTATGACGGAGGTTTGGGGTCGCGAGCTCCCCGTCGCCGGGGGCGACGTAGGGACGCTGCATGCGACCCTCCCACCGTTATGTGGGCCCTCTGCAAGAGGAAGCAGCTGGCCGGGCTGAAGAAGGGAATGTAATTCCCTTTCGGTGAAACCTCTGTGCATACCGAACCACTGCATGTGGATAGACTAAGCTTTCAAGAGCACGTCCAAGACACAGAGCTGTCTGCAATTTACACATAGAATAAGTAAGACACACGCAGACTCCTCGAGTACGACGGAAATGGGCCCACCATCGCTGCCACCCATTTTCTCCCCAAATACGGAAGGGCTGTGTGGCAACATGAGGCCACGTATGCCGCCGACGGGCAATGCATAGGCGAACCATACGCGATGCAAGCGAAGAAAAGCCACGTAGCTCTCTCTCCCTCGCCACTCTGGAGTATCCGCTACAGAACTCTACTGCCTCAAAATCTCGCGGGCACGCTCGAGACGGCTCAGTCTCGAGGCCAGAAAGAGAACTCGAATCCCCGGAGAAACGTGTCGCAGCCCGGAAATCCTCGCTAGCAACGGCCCCCGGCCAGGCGAGCGACGATCCCTTCCTCCCCAGCTACTCGCGGTCCTCATCAAAATCCAGCGCCAGTTCGCGGCAGCCGCGCTCCCGTCACCGTCGCAGCTCGAAACCGGACCCCACTGTCACCGTCGAGCCCCTCGACTTCAACGACCTCGAAGAAGGAGATGTTGCACAGTCTCTCCGGAACCCCGTCGAGCAGACCCCCCGTGTGCACCGCCGGCGCACCCGCAGCCCAACACCAAAACCCTCGCGGCCTATCACGCCCGACGGCCCCATGGACGACGCACCAGTAGCCCAGATCTTTGACCCTGTGGCCTTCGCCCGATTGACCCCGACCGGCCGCGATGACAACCCCCACTTCAAGCTGTACCCAGCGTTCGTACCGGACGGCCCCGAGGAAGCCAACGCTGCGGCGACCCTCCACCTAAATGCCGGGAACCTCCCCGTTCTGGTGATGGCGCTCGAGACTGCGCTCGCAAACGTGGATGATACCCAGGTTAAGTACGCCAAGGAGAACCCCGACCGCTGCCTCCTCCTCATACCATTCAACGGCGGAAATAAATTCCACAAGACTTTCCCCAATGCTTCGGCGGACTTCACGAAGGTGCTCATCCCGGTAACCGGCGATGGCGGGGTCACCGTCTTCCCACCCAAGCCGAAGCAAATCTTGCGTGGCGGGGGCAGTGATGGGCAGTACCTCCCCCCCTATCCTCTCTTCGTCGAGTGCAAAACTCCGGAGATCTCCAGGAAACTGGTTCGCCACGGCGTCATCACCGTCGATCGACGCTCCGCCGCACACGTCCTCCCCATGAACGGCGGGAGGCTCTCATGGTCGCTCGGTCACTTCAAGTGCCGGGCGGGAAGCGGTGCAGGCCTCGCAGCATTCGCCGAACAGTTCCTCGTGGCCGTGGCGGCGACCTGCTACGCGCCCGGCCTCCTGCGCAACAAAATCCTCTGGCTCACACAGCACAACACGGAAATACCGGCGGATGAAAGGGTTTACACCTTCATCGGCTCCCTCGACGTCGTCTTCCAAGCCAGCGAGACGGAGCCCCTCCTAACCCTGTATGGCCGCCCATGCTCGGATTCGTTTGCGATGTGGGAGAGCCTACGTCGGCTTTTCTGGGACACGAAGTTCACCATGGGCCTCGCCGAGTTCACCCCGGTAAGCGCGAAGCCCCGCGGCTCCGAGACGCGCACCATCTCCCTCTGCTGGCTGTGCAAGCTCGATGACCACCGCTCGCGAAGCTGCCCTTACGTCGCGCTCTCGGACTGGCAGGGACCCAACCAAGTCCTCAACGAGAAGGACGGCGTCCAACACGCGAGTGGCCGCGGAGGGAGGGGATATTACCGCAGCGGACTCAGGAACCGTGGCCGAGGCCGCGGTGCTCCTCGAGACGACTAGTAACCCATGTAGTGTCTCTCCCCCCCGTAAAATTTGTTTCATTCTCGTAAAATCTTTGCGTCAATAAAATTAACTTGTTCACTCCTCTCGTCGCATGATACACCATAAACATGAGTCCTGGGTCTGGGCCCAGAAGAAGACGCGCGAGCAAGCACAACTTGTCGCGCGCAGCCCGAGCCCGCCAAATCTACTGGCCGTATGCTGCTACATGCGGAACAGGAAACGGGTGAGGGTTTCGCGTAGTCATTGGGATGGTGGAAACACCATCCCAATGGCCACGCAACAACGGCGGGGTTTATTTAAACCAGGGGTCCGCTGGCCAGCAGTCCTGGCAGGTTACTTCCAGCGCGCCATGCTCCCAAGAGGCATGGCAAGCTGGAGTAACTAACCCCCTCGGGAGGGTGCCCAGCAGGATAGCAGACTGCTGGGTAACTCCCACTCTTCTCATAGTAATTTCCTCCCCCCTTCATTCTGTTTCTGACGTTTTTCTTTTACCGGTACCCACAGGCACGGCAAACGAATCTTCGGGTGTGGGAGGTAGTGGCGACTCTGCCACCGGCCGCCACTCCACTGAAGACCACATTCGATCGGTAGGGGACACCAGGGCTAGGCGTTCGGAGGGACACCTAAGCCGCAATGATCCCCAAAGGGAGAGTGGTTCGGGACGGCCCAATGAAGAACACCTAACCCAAAGCTCCGTGCAGGAGCGCATCGTGGTAGATGCAGAGGAGCCATTGGCTCCTCACAGGCTCACGACTAGAGACCTGGTCCTTATGGACGAAGACACTGCATGTGTCCAAATCCGCACTGCGAGTGCGAGTTTAAACCCCGTGCAGGGAGAAACGGCTGGAATAGCTGCAGCGCTGCAGGCGCTCGATGCCAATGATGGCACCCTCCGCACCGCGGATGCGATGTTAAACCCCGTGCAGGGAGATGTAACAAGAGCGGCTACAACGCCGCAAACACCGGATACCAATAATGGTTCCAACCGCACTATGGCGGATATTGCTCGGAGTCTTGGGCTCCCGCCCGAAACCGAGCTGCCGTCATTCATGATGATCGACCCTGACGCACCCTGGCAACCTCCAGTTATTCCAACGCAACCCGCCCGAATCCCACCAGCCCCTGCTGGCGCACGACCAGAACCCGCACAACCTATGAACAGCGGAGGTAAAAAAACCACGAAGGCAGCAATCAAAATTACCGCGCTCAACATACGGGGTAACGGCAAAGATAGAAAATGGTTCAAATTGAACCAGATAATGAACGAACGCAGGGCGGGAATCATGATAGTCGGAGAAGCCCACCTGAGTGATGTACGTCTTGCTGCTGTTGAAAGAACATTTGCCAGACAGCTAGAGATACGATTCTCGAGAGACCCACGCACACCGAATGCCAACGGTGTTGCCATTGTTCTAAGTAAAAGTACGTTGAAAGTGGATGACCTTCAAACATGGGAAATTGTGCCTGGACGCGCGCACCTCCTACAAACCAAAAGGCATGATGATTCGGACCTGTCCATCCTGGGTGTTTACGCACCTAATCCACCTGCCGAGAATGCCACATTTTGGGAAGACATCAGAAAATGGTTTGAATCGCACCCAAGAATCCGTAAACCGGATATGATGGGAGGAGACACAAATGTTGTGGAAGATGCCTTAGACCGCCTCCCCGCCAGACCAGACCCTGATGCACCCGTATCAGCACTTGACGAGCTAAAGTTGCACCTACAATTAGTTGATGGTTGGAGAGAAACATTTCCAACCACGCGTGCATACACATACCACCAATCCTACACAGGATCACAGTCTCGTATTGATCGAATATACGTGAAACGAGATATCTTTGACCAAACCTTTGAGTGGGAAATAAGCACGGTGGGCATTCAAACAGACCACCGGATGGTCTCTGTGAAACTCACCACCGAGAAATCCCCAACCCTCGGTCACGGCCGATGGGCATGGCGAGCGCACCTCATCAAGGATAAAACACTCGCCAACTTCATCCTCCAGAAAGGACTTGAGCTACAAGCTAACCTTGAAATCACAACTGGGTGGGAAATTCGGAGCGGAACGTACAACGCACAAACCCTGTGGAAAGAATTCAAGGATGAGATTGGAGCCAAAGCTCGCGAGCGAGCCAGAAAGGTGGTTCCAAAAATTACGAAGGAGATCGCAGAGCTTAGCTCACGGATCCGAAATAAACTTGAAGGCGAAGTAATCAGCCGTTATTGGACCCAAATCAACAAGCCACGGAAACCTAGAGACATAATAAGTAGGCTGCGAACCGGGACCAATGAAAATGGGACCCCGCGGTACGAAACAAACTCGAGGAAGATGGCGACTATAGCGAGAAACCACCACAACAAGATCCAAAAGGATCGCAGAGAAGTGGCACCCGACATCCGAGACCACACAATCGACGTGGTATTGGCACGCACATCAACCCGAGTTGCTGAGGAGCAGAAAACGAGCCTCAAAAACATTCTGACCAGGTCTGAAATCAAGGAAGCGCTCAGAATGTCGGCGAACCATAAAGCTCCCGGACTGGACGGGATCGCATACGAGCTCTGGAAGGTGCTCGACGCGCGATACGAAACCGCTGTATCCCTCGATAAACCGGCATTTGACATATTGAAAGTTCTTCAACTAGTCTTCAACGACATTGAAAAAAGCGGTATGGTGGAGGGAACGGGCTTCGCGGAAAGCTGGATGTGCCCATTGTATAAGAAAAATGACAAAGCAGATATTGCGAATTACCGCCCAATATCCTTGCTCAATACCGACTACAAGATATTCACCAAGGCCCTCACAATTAAACTAGCAAAGGTGGCCCCTGCCTTGATACACCCGAACCAGGCCGGCTTTGTACCCGGTCGCCACATCTATGATCAAATATGGCTCACAAAACGTATTATCGAACTTGCGGAGGCCACAGAACGAGACGGTGTAATTGTAGCCCTAGACCAAGAAAAGGCATATGATAAAATTGAACATGACTACTTGTGGAAAGCACTGAAGAGCTATGACATACCAGATGAATTTATTTCCACCATCAGAGCATTATACAGCGACGCGTTCACCTATGTCATGGTGAACGGCGAAAAGAGCCAACACCCATTCAAGGTTACAAGAGGTGTTCAGCAAGGCGACCCCCTCTCCTGCCTCCTCTTCGACCTTGCCATCGAACCACTTGCTGAATCGCTACGAAAGTCAAACCTCAGCGGAATTAAGATCAAGGGGAAGGACGAACCTCTCATAGCTACGCTATTTGCCGACGACACGATGGTGTATCTTGACTCCAGTGATGACTTTGGGGCACTGGTCGAGGTCCTAGAGGAGTGGTGCATAGCATCAGGCGCAAAGTTCAATATTAACAAGACCGAGATGATACCTATTGGGACAATAGCTCACTGTGACCGTGTACGAGCAAACAGATTCATAAACGGGCTCGACGGCACCCACATACCGGAACATATCAAGATTGCTGCGGAACGCGAACCTATCCGTACCCTCGGAGCATGGGTAGGCAATAAAGTTGACCAAGTCGGCACCTGGGCAAGAACCCTCGAGAAAATAGATGCCGCTCTTGACCACTGGGAGCTCGGCCACCCAACAATGGAAGGCAGACGCCTGATTATTTTAATGGTCGTCGGCGGCATGACCCAATACCTAGCAAAAGTCCAAGGTATGCCGGCGGAAGTCGAGGCCAGGCTGGAAAAGAGAGTTAGAAGATTTCTTTGGGCAGAAAAGACAAGTGTAACAATTAATCAGGAAACTATTTACGCCCCTGCCGATATGGGAGGCCGTAACCTTCTCGATATCGTAGCAAGGAACGAAGCCATTACAATCACTTGGCTTAAATCATACCTGAGTTTCGGTGAAGACAGACCACTGTGGGCGTTTGTGGCGGACGAACTCCTGGCAATGAAAGCTGTAGCTGAAGATATAAATGTAGATGAGCTGTTACGCCGGAACACCTACCTCCAATCGTGGAGCGTGAACACCCGAGACCCTGAACTTTCTTCAGACCTCAAAAACATGATTAAAACGGCACGAGGCCTCAGAATGGACGGCTTGGCCATATCCCGTGATATACAACGGAGCGCGCCCATCTGGTTTCACCAAAAGTCAACGGCAACCAAATCATTATTTACGGGAGGCACGCACCATAAAGGCACCGTGAAATGCCTGCGCGAGACGCATCTCGTCGACACTGTAGGCAATGCAGAAACCTTGGCCCGCAAACTTCAAACCGCGAGACACCGCAACGCCTGGAACTGCCGATGCAACGCATGTACCAACACGAGACAATCACGCCCGACCTGCAGGAACCCGAGTGCATGCTTCAAATGGGCAAAGCTGATGTTGGACTCACTACTTCCAAAATGGAACCCGATGCTACCCCAGCCGGAAGACTACGAGGACGACCTAACAGAACCTGTTAATGAGGCTGAAATAAATAGGTTCGACACGAAGGTTACCACCCACGGCACCTTAGCCGACACCTTCCGCATTTTCACGAATGGGGTGGAAAGCGGAGACGCAGCTCCGGACACAAAACCAGAACCGGAGCCTGACGAAGAAGACATTGTAGTCTACACTGACGGGTCAGCTATGGATAATGGAAGAGATAACGCACGTGCAGGAAGTGGAGTATTCTTCGGCGACGATGATGTCCGCAATCTGGCGATACGAATTCCGGATGAATTGGGACCGTCCAACCACTGGCGGGGAAATCCAAGGCGCCGAAGAACGGCCCCTTGATCGCAGCAAATTCCCAGAACGTTTGTCCGCCTCGTCTCTGCGTCCCACAATCCACTGACAACGCTCCCCCAGGCTTTCATCGGTATGTAAGGCCGTATCCGCTGTTACAGTTAAGTGCGGCGCGTTGAAGAACGTTTTGCTCTATTTAAATTTCTTTTTGCGGATATACAATTCCCATGTTGTTGACTGTTTGCACCCTATTTTATTTTCTTCCTCTCTCTCTCCTTATATCAGTGTGTTCGGATCATCCTGACAACCAGGATCAGCTTCAGGATGCAGTATCGGCGACCCGGCAACAAACTACCCGACGTCAATTGATAATCATAGATAACTTTACAGTTACACTTCGCTCCGGCATATGCTTGTAATTAACAATGTAGTACATATTTTGCAATAAATTGTACAGGCGTGTTTGCGGTCGAAGAGCTCCCAACCACACGGACAGTGATGAGTTATGCAAGATAGCGAGGACTTCGTATTTTATCGGCTATCATAAAAATTTTGTAGAGTCTGACTGCGGGAGACTAAGGACTTCGAAGGGAATGGCCAAGGAGGCTGTTGGAATATTAGATGCCTCACTCTCCTAAATGAAGTGAACGACTCCTAGCAAATCTGAGCGCGTCAAAAGTCCAGAAAAGATGCTTGGACGGCTTCCGGGTGCTCACTGTAAACTGACAACTGCCGCACTGGCCTGTGGCGGACTGTGACCCGCGAAAGTACTTTTATACGCATGTTGCAATATTTGATACGACGCTGTGCGGGAATTGTGCGTAGCGCCCGTTGGAGAACATACGTGAATCCGGAAGTGTACGAAAGTATACCGTAGTTTTGGGAGATTTGGGAGACTTTCGTATACTTTGTATACTCCTGATAATTTCTGTATACCCAGACGAAAACCATATTTTTTGTACACCTGATACACCTAGCAGACTTTCGTATACCTTGCCGGGCTAATAAATCACGGCAAACAACAATCGGCCAGCAGGCCATCTGACAAAGGATCATGCACCACCCTGTCGTCGGCGGCGGTGGACGAGAACGGTTTCGGCGCGAGAGGCGGCGCTCCGCATTAGTGCGGCGCTCAATAGCCTGCACAACACGCATAAGTGTTGTACAGGCCGTGAATGCCTCCTGCAATATTCCTGTAGAAGCCGCGGTCCGTGTCGTAGCGGGACGAGGGCGTGGAAAGAAAGACGGGGAGCTGGGGGACGCATAGGGGTGTGCGCTGAGGGGATATGGACGTGCGTGTGGCTGGTAGCGCGGATGTGGGAGGGCGACGGGGACAAAGGTCGGGCTCGTTGGTAACAGGTGCTGTGTGCCAGCCATAACCTTCATTGTAACACCTAGAGCCTCCTGTTCTCGATACGAAAGGACCCTCCATTTGCTGCCTAGCACGTCCTCCTCACCCTCGACGACTTCTCCTCCAATTCCTTTGTCCGTGAAAAAGTCCGCATTACGAGTTCTAAAAATTTATTTTTGGACTCGTTTATTTCTATCCGTTTTCCACCAACCTTGAAGCCCAATCAAAAAGCTGTCTTGGGATACCTTGGGATATCTTGCCGCATACAGAAATCACCAGGATCCAAGATATACCAGCACGAGACGTGGACTTCCCCTGTCAAAACTAAAATTAGAGGTTGGATGTCCAATTATGGTCCTTCGAAATCTGGATGCGTCCCAAGGTCTCTGCAATGGCTCTCGAGGAATTCTCACTAAAATGTTGCCTCATGTCCTAGAAATACGGCTGATTGGTGGAGAACACAGTGACAAAAAGGCCTTCATCCCACACATCTCCATTAGTCCTTCAGTGGAGCAGATTGGCTTTGCCATGAAACATCAACAGTTCCCTGTTCGCCTCGCATTTTCAATGACTATAAACAAATCACAGGGCCAATCTGTGGATCACACTGGTCTGGACCTTCGGACTGATGTCTTCGCTCATGGGCAGTTATATGTGGCACTTTCTCAATGCACTTCCAGTCGAAGGGTTAAAGCACTGTTCAAAAATGATGCCAACACAACTACAAAAAATATTGTCTACCCAGAGGTTCTGCTTCAAGCACAGTATGTATACATCCTTCCAATTTTGATTCAGAAGTCTGATTTTGTTTTTAAATCCCCACAGGTAGTTTGTCATGTATAGTTCAATGTTTATAAATTTTCTTTGCTTTAAAAACATATACTAAGATGCGGAGCCACCCCCGGGGTTTGGGGCAGAGCCCCAACAAGCTGTTGACCCTGCCGGAGGGCGGCTGCGAGCGGAGCGAGTAGCCGTGCCGAAGGCACGGGTCATAAAGCTTGTGGTTCCTTAAAGGTCACATAGCACCTCAGGTGTTCAAGAAGGACACAGGTGAATTTTTCTGGATTTTATAGGTCACTTGGTTACTTTTATCTGCCAAACAAGAAAAAGGGCGCAAAAAAGGACATCAAAAAGGCTAACCCTATTGCAGTCGAACTGCGCCAGGCAGATCTAGACTCCGGTGTTGTCTTTTTGACGCATAGTATGAACTATTGAATCTTCTTGGAACACGAGACATGCCTTTGCTTCGCTCTGACACAGGCGGCTAATACCGATCATCTATAGAAATAATTGCGAATTCACACTCAAACTAGTCGATATTGGTCTCATAAGTAAATATTGAATATATTTTACCACCAGCACAAACATGAATTCCGTAGCCAGAGGGAATTGATTGAGGTACCAGCATATATATATGACATCACCAGGAAACTGGTCGCATTATATCAAGACAAGATGTGCCGTCCCATCGCTCCGGCATAGGTTGAAAATGCATTGCACACTTATATATTGAATTTTCTTAAAGAACTGAAATGCAAATTTTGTTTTCCAGCCAGCAGGATGGTGACAATGATGGAGGAGTAAAGCTGAGGGATTGGATCCCTACCACCACATAAGTATACTTCCGATACTATAGAACCGAGTGTGTCCTTCAGCAGAGCCATAATGTAGTGACCTGGTGGAATTCACGAGACAGAAAGATTGAAATATGCTGCAGAGGGAGATCGAGAACCAAAGAATAATACTTTGCGGTGAGCCACCAGTAGCCACCTGGTGACTCCCGAAGTATGCAGTACCGAGTGGCTCCACCAGCACTACGCAGGGATGATGTCATCTGGTGGCTGACCCAATCTCGTCCAGTGGTAGCTGGTGGCTCATTTTGAGTGGGTTACATGTCATTTAGGGTGCCACTAGCACCACATGCCTCAGGAGCCACCGGGTGGCTACTGGTGGCTCACTGCAAAGTCTCTAATAAATTTGCCTTGAAGAGTGAATGCAGCACACTCAGGAAGAACATTTCAATCTCAGTTAAAAAGTTAAAACAGTAAAAAGATTTGAATCTACCTGAAGCTCAGAAGTCACTATAGATGATTACTAAAAGGTGCACAAAATTCTAAGACAGAGTGAAACACAGCACAAAAAATATAAATTTTCAGTTGTCTGTGGCAGTTAAAGAGGTGTTCAACAGAGCATGTTGGCTGGAAAACAACCTTAGCGAAGCTGATAGGAAACAGCGTTGAGAAAGGGATGGTTGACTGTTGATGTGCCCGAATAATTGTGCTTTTGCTAGACTGGATCATGGGACCCAGTGCTAACCACTTGCAATGATCATCCATGAGTCATTGAATAGACTTTATGACAGAAACTCACAGAGTGCACTGTGTTTTGTTGGCCCAAGTGCTGCTTCTGAGCAGCATATTTAACGGAAGTTCAGGTAGCGAAAATGGTAAAATTGAATCTATTCCTGAATGTGTGGGCAAGCAATTTCAGTGTAGTCCAATCAGCAGGGAAACAGTAGAGAGAAGTATTTGGGCACCCCCCCCTCCAGATGCTGAAAAGTATCAAGACATACTGCTGGAGTCAATGAGCAGAATGGAGGGACCAAGACCTGTCATTTGGTGTTGGGAATGGCTGAATTGGATATTCCTGGTCCTGGAAGATCTTGAAGGATTTGCAGTAATGAATTGAGATCTTGCTGGAGGGCAGCACAAAAGGAATGGACATCATTGAAGAATCAGCCAAGTCTTTGAGATTAAAGTTAGAGCAGAAAGCCAGAAGCAATGAAGAGGCGACCTGGGTCCTGCGGAATATTTCCTTGAATAGCTGTGCAGTATTGCACTTGAACTTCAGGACAATGACACAGCAGCCTTGACCATTGCAATTGAGCAGAGTTGCAAGTAGGCTGAATCTTGAGGGAAAACCCTGGGGTGCAGTATCATGCTCTTGCAGCTTTCATAGTAGGGCTGGGTTGGATTTAGATTTGGGCTTGTAATTTACATAGTATAGTGAGAATCTCTAGCAGTGTGCCTGCCCATGCATGCCACTGCACTCTGGTTCTTGATCAGCCTAAATGCTCTGGGCTGAATTTGAATGTATTCTGTGCATTTTTAATTGGTCAAGTCACCAATTTTAACCACTAACCCATTGTGCAGGTTGCAACAGTTAAGACAGCTCACAAGTGACAGCTCCTTAACTTTCTTTTTCTTGCAACATGTCCTTGTTAGGGGCAATGTTAGGGTAAATGTTGTCATTGGATGTGACAACATTTACCCTAACATTGCCCCTAACCCTAGCCCTACCCTACCTAACCCTAGGAATGGCTTCAGGGTTTAGAATGCTTCAGCAGCTTTCTAACAGTACCGGAATCAAGGGAAACGGCCCAGTGGCTGCTAAGATATCGGCCATCTACACAATTTATTTAGGACACCCACTGCACTAAATAAAGTTGACCAACTGTTCAAAAGGAGGCTGCACACAATTTATTTAAGACACCCACTGCACTAAATAATGTCGACCAACTGTTCAAAAGGAGGCTGCACACAATTTATTTAAGACACCCACTGCACTAAATAATGTTGACCAACTGTTCAAAAGTGGGTTGCACACAATTTATTTAAGACACCCACTGCACTAAATAATGTTGACCAACTGTTCAAAAGCGGGTTGCACGCAATTTATTTAAGACACCCCCTGCACTAAATAATGTTGACCAATTGTTCAAAAGCGGGTTGCACGCAATTTATTTAAGACACCCCCTGCACTAAATAATGTTGACCAACTGTTCAAAAGCGGGTTGCATGCAATTTATTTAAGACACCCCCTGCACTAAATAATGTTGACCAACTGTTCAAAATCACGTCAAATGGCCCAAATCAGGAACCGGTGCCGGTTCCTGGGATGAGATACATAAGTACTCGCTCGCTCGGAGTCGCTCCCAGCAGTTCCTCCTCCTCCCACCCTCTTAAAGATTCACCCCAGTTTTCTCGTAGACAGATCGATTACCGGTCTACAAGCACCAGCAATGGTAGGTGAGTTTCAACGTCAGTCAGTGGTGGGTGTTCGCGACACACTCGATCAAGGCGGGACCGCAATCGTTGCAAATGCTGCTCAAGGTGACGTGACGACCGGTCGTGTTTCCAGCCTTGTCGAGAGTTCCATTCAGATGCAGTCAGCAAAAGACTGTGCACTGGTCGAGTGACACTGGTGCTGACTCAAAATCCCAGCGCCACCGAGGGTTCTGGCCTACAAAGCGGTGGAGGGTAGAGATGTAATTCTGGATCAAAATAATTCATTGGAAAACCAACAACTGCGGCAACGAGACTGCCCGTGGTGGCGTCGAATGTGCCTGCAGCAAATTTCAACGCTCAGTGAAAATCAAACAGAGGGACAGACAGGGCTAACAAACTGTTGACGCCGCCGATGCAAGGATAGCGAGAGATTTGAGGGAGAGCACTTCTTGAGAGTCCGGCGAGCGCTGAGCTGGAAAATCAGAGTTTTGACCATTCCAGCACCTCGCCTCAGTCACTTCGATGCTCCGCGGGGGGTTGATTATATGTACGGCGCGCTCCGACCAAGAGGGAACGATACCGGTCACGAATAGATATACGGGTGGTGGTACTGGACTCGCCCTGAGGTTCGAGTAAGTCGAACCTTTGAGAATACACCCTCCGAGCTTCTGCTGCATCATACCGGGTAATTAACCCCCCCAGAAGTGAGCAATTCAACTCCTGATCGGTACCATAGCCAGCTAAACAGTGGTTCAAACTCAAACGTTCAAGGTTCAAAATTCTGCACAGCAGTCAATAAATCGGATTAACGGCAGGAAACGGACGTGCTGAGCCCGAGACTAAACAGGAAAGCTTATGAGCCAACAAGAGCTCATCAACTCCTTTTTAATCCATCAATTCCGCCGAGACCTGACTAAACCGGCCATCCCGATACACCATCCACGTCATGGCAAAATTATTGGCCTCGAGAGGAGAGCGGAAACGGATGGCGAGATGGTATAAACCGTGTGCTTCCACCAACAGTGGTTTGACCATAATGTCACGTTCAACACGCTTCAAAAGACCGTCGAGGATAGTGTCAAACATTTCTTCGGGATCTCCATCCAGATGTAGTGGCCCAACGCGCACTGTTGCTTCTTCGTTGAAATGGACACGCTTCATCCCGTTTCCAGTTCGGAGCGTGGGAGATGGTGCTTGTGAGTCTCCACCGGAAAAGGGTTGCAAGCGTGACCCGCTGGGGATGGATGCTCTGACAGAGCTCGGCCCAGCGAGAGTATCGGCGCATGGAGGAGCTGTCGCTGCCGACAACATGGTCTCAATTACTTGTCCATTAGGTCTTTCGGAGGGGTCATGTTTCCAGCACCACTGGACAAGCTCCCACAACCAATTGGGCGCGGGTTTGCCGGCCTTGTCATGTGGTTTGCTTTGGTAGGGAATTGCTTCGCCGGCGGAGAAGGCAAGTGCGATGCCCGCATCAGAACGAATGTGGCCGAAAGGACGGTCGCCCTCAGTCCATATCTTTAACAAAGTCTGCAGCGTCAGTTGGCGTATTGCGGAACAGGACGAAATCGAACCTCGGCGCAGACACATCCAAAGGCCCAGATGTCAGATGCCTCAGTTCGTTTAGAATGTTCAGACAGAAGCAGCTCCGGCGCCATCCAGCGCACTGAGCCACTCTGTGTCGATGTCTGTATCGAGGTATCTGATTCCATGAACGTGGCTAATCCAAAATCGGTGAGACACGCTCGTCCATCGGTATCCATGAGTATGTTCCGCTGACATTTGTAATCAGTCTCGAGGCCAAGTAATGAGGGAAGGCGTTTCTTACAGCACACATATCACCGTGAACGATATGCATGGAATGGAGGTAGTTCAAACCGTCAACCACATCTCGGAGCTATTTGGTGAATTAGATGTGGTGTGAGACAGAGGCCATGGAAATCTACCAGCTCGAGCGCATACGGGAAAGATGGTGAATTCTCTCCCATGTATTTCAGGGCGCTTCCCAAAGGCATCCATGGGGAGACCATGGCTCTAGCTGGGCTCGGGAACGTCATGGAATCAACTCCAAGAAAGGGCACGATGTTCTTGTCTTCCAAAAGGTCAACCTCTGGGTGTGATTGGATAATGCAGGACACGCACGTCTCAGATAATGCCAAACAAGCGCCTCCTTGGAAAACTTGTTCTGGAGGTCGTGGCGTCGTTCATCTGTTTGATCCTCAAAGATTTTAAGGACCTTGAGAGCTACTTCCATTTCTTGGCCATTTGGGTTTGTGTACACCCCGCGGTAGACGTTCGAGAATCCACCGTGCTTGACGGGGTGTTCACCAAGTAAAATTACACAAGTGACGGCGATCTCCTCCGGAAGAAGCCCAAGATAATCTGCGAGACGAACGAGAAGTTTGTGCGCACGCAGTGCAAATATATCGTAGTTCTCTATCACATTGTTTTCAGGCAGGCCGCCATCAAGAATCTGTGTCACAATTCAATGAACCCATCCATTTAATTGTCAGCTTACGCACATAATGAATTAGATTCAGCACGGCGAGAGCATGTTCTCGTGGGAGCGCAGGGATATTCTTCTTGTACGACCTAATGGCGAAGAGGTTCTGGAGTGTCTCCGCAATTTTTATGTTGTCCTTGAAAAGGGCTTTGTTAAGCATCGACCGCGGGACAACATTGAGTTCGGATAAGCCCTATCAGCGTATGTATTGGTCAGCTCGAAACCAAGGCATCAACGGCACAAGAAATACCCTTAGAATGTGTTTCCGCAACTCCGACGCTTTGTGTAGCATTGCAAACAACGACAGGGTCGAACGGTAAGGATCGTCGTCACCAGAGATCGAGTCCGATTCCGACGCAGCAATGGGGAAGTCGGGAAACTCCTTCCAGATTCTGCATTTCACTGTCAATAAATTCATTTCCAAGCCGAGCCCTCGCAAATACCTTTCCGCTTCCGTGCCTCCCTTTCTGTGAATTTCCTCTTTCAAAAGCAGGAAAATGGTCTCCGGGGAAAAAAAGATCAGCCTGAGGTCATCAGTGAAACCGCGTGCTACATACCTCGTAAAATTCGGGCGGGGTTGGGGTCTGTTCTGAGTACATAATGCCAGCGTCCGACACATGTAACGTGGAGAGATGCCGCATCACTTGCTTGTTGTTGCTGGGGATATCTCGAAGAAATGGGGGCGGGCCCACTACCACGATCCCAACGGCCTCGTCGGCAGTGTCATTGCCATGCTCGTTCCATAACCGACATACGGTTGCGTAGATCTCGTCAGCTTGTGACTGCTGCCGGAGCCCGTGAATCAATAGCACCACACGCGACGGGCTTGAGCCTGCGTGAATGCGCCGCCGACGCTGTAGGGGTCCAATAATTAGGTCCCAGGCGATCTCCTGTGAATGACCGATGATCAGCACCGGTACTACCAATCCCAGCATAAAATCTCACAGATTTATCATCCGCAAAATTATATGGCGAAATGGGTCTGGATGGTGAACGAGGCACCAGGAAGGATGAATAATTGCGGACAAATGGGTAGGTCGGGTGGAAAGCCAGTTCTTCTAGATAGGACGGTAGGACACTCGCCAGGTCGCGGGCCAGCGGCCAAAACACAGAATAGCTCCCGCTGACATCAATTTCTTGTACAACGATTGTCTCCGAGGTCAATGATTCTGAAACCGTCCGAACGATCGAATCACACTTGTTTCTGGTGTCCGCTGCGATCCACAATGCTTTATGCGTGTGCCAGTCTGTTGCCAGCCGCGAGTGATGCAGCACGCTTTCTATCAGCTCTGAGGGGACATCCCATTCCCTCGGCTCGGGTTGTTCACGAGGTGCCAGGTTAACAAGTGGAATCTCAAATGAGTCGTCGGATCCGGGCAGGGAAATTGGACCTGTTGGCTGCCAACGCCGGAAAAGCGCTGGCATTGATGGTAGCTGTGGCCACTTCTTAATGGATCTGTTTCCGTTGAACGATGTTGAGTCCGCCAACACGAGCAAGTCGGCACATTGGAGGACTTGTTGGAGCACAGTTAACACAGCGAATTGAGACGGCAAATGTACTTACCTCTCGTATTTTCCATGTACTCCCAGAGGCGGTGTCTCAGCCACATCTCAGGGATGCAGAGCGCCAGATTGCCACAGATCCAGATAGAGACCTACAGAGGCGCATCATTTCGCAGCATATTAAATAATAGTTGAAAAAAGTAAAACGTACTATTAATCCTCTGCCAATGCTCATACTGATCCCGAAGTTGTTCTGCAGACTAGAGAAACTGTTGGCGATGTTCTGGTTATCTGCACGGAGGCAGCAAGCGTACTAGACAGCAATAGCGGTGGCCAATCCCATGCCAATCTGTGGATAAATTCATATGCCTTTCATTGAGCAGCGGTGTACCACTTACCCACGAGATTGTGGAGACAATGCCGTACTGTACATTTTCAATTAAATTGTTCAGGCACGCGTCATGTCCAACCTTTTTTTTTGTGGCAATATCTTTTTCTCGGTGTATGGGATTTCTTGGATAACTGAGTCCTGGGTTGGGAGTCCGAAAACGGTGGAGCTTTGACCGAATTGATCAAAAATATCCAGTATGAGAAGGTATGTAGTGCCTACTTCCTCCCACGCGTAGATCAATCGCAATCGGCACAGAACCCCGACAGCCACTGCCGGTCACATTCAGTCATGATAGAGCAATGATAGAGAGCAAATATTCCCTACTACGCACATGTCAATGCCGACGCTCCTTCGTGAATTATAATGCTCCCTTGTTCTGGCAGCGACGTGAACACGGCCCACACGGTCAACCCGGTGCATATGGTCAGCAGGTAGGTCGCCGGTAGCCAGAACCGACTGAATTTCAACAAGACGCGGGATTCGAGGTCCATTGTAGTATTAGCGAGGCGGGAATCTTTGGAGAGCTGCAGAGGTCTCCCGGTCGCGCTGCGGATTGGCTTATATGGAGCCATGGGCGTCAATCTGTCATGGCCTGTGAAACCCGTGGGCGCTTACCTTCCCGGTCGCGCTGCGGATTGGCTTATATGGAGCCTGGCCATGGGCGTCAATCTGTCATGGCCTGTGAAACCCGTGGGCGCTTACCTTACCCGGCACAAGAGACGCAATAGACCGGCACCTCTCTGTCGTTTCAGCGGTGATATCGCGTGCGTCAATCTGGATAATTCGGCTCATTAATAATGGCGGGGGAGACGTATGTCAAAAAAGGAAAGATGCATATGCACGTGTTTGATCTCCGTGATGCGTGTGATGCGAGATCAACGACAACGATCCGTGATCCGTCCGGCCTCAGCAAGTCACCGAGCGCGCCCCGACTCAGCACCCGCCCGACTCAGGCTCATGGATACTACAGAGAAGACCAAAGGCACTCACGGTGGTGCCAGGGCTGGTGCCGGCCGACCTCGTAACCCAAACAAACTGACCAACAAAACACCCCAAAAAACACTCGGACAGCCGCTTATTGTAGCTCCGAGTCAGCGCGCGGCAGGGAACGCTGGCCCGTCATCTACAAGTCGGCCTCCTGCCGCATTTTTTCTTCCCCATAACACAAATAACCCTGCACCACTTGGAAATTCAGCAGTAACTCCGATGCAGACTTCCTCTCGAAACTCTTTCTGGTCTGCTGGGGGATTGCCTCGTTCCACTGCTGCTGCTGTCGGAAACTTGTCCAACACCGGACCCAACAACTTGCAGGCCTCTGGAGAAAATCCTCATACGTAGACCATTTACTTCTGCGTCTTCCGCCACGGCTGATGTACAAAAATAGCAAGACCGAAATTTCTGTCAATCAGTTCGCACAACTTAATCAAGAGCTCGACTTCATCGACAAGAATGATGAGCATGCAGACATTGCTGCAGGAGACCGCGTTTTCGACGAGAGTCTTGTCAGCGAGGTGCTCGACAATCCCGAGGCCGGGACTGCGACGCCCGAAGCGGAAACACAATCATCGTAGGCGGTGAAAGACTCCGTTCTTCACAAGTAGCTGGTGCTCGTGAAGGACAGGCTATGCGAGGAGATTGAAGAGCATGGGAAGCCGTTATGTTATGTACGGGGTGATTTCTACGACAGACCGCCGCACCCGGTGTTCGCACTTGAAAAAAGTGCAGCAAGCACCGGGCTCGATCCAAACATTTTATACTGGCGGAAAGTCTTTGTATGGCTGCCCCACTTGCTTCCTGGCTGTCCAGAAAGGTTTATATGTGAGTGTGGAAGGCCTCCATCTCGAAACGGTATGTACCGCAACAATTCCTCATAAAACATGCATTGATGTATTTACTTTTCAGGATTCAACGATGATCCAATTGCGCGTCGAGTCCGTACCATGCCCGCCGATTTTTTTCTCTTCACCAACCGCTTCGTTTGCGACCCTCGACGCACTGATCCAGGATGCAACACAAATTACCAAGGTACTGACCCACATATCCTTGCGCAGCTCCCGCGATTTGTACAGGCAGCTTTCCCCGGTATGTTACTGCTAGTTCCATAGCCATCTACTCATCCTTCTCAGCATACATTTCTGCACGTGGCGCAGTCTCCAAGCTCATGATGTGGCAGATGTCAAACACCTTTGCAACGCGATTCGGTCCTGCCCCATTTTCCGAATTGGTGTCGGAAATTCAGCATAGGTTCCACATGGGTGGGGAATTGATGTATTTTGGGGCTGCCAATTTCTACGGCCAAAGTACGGTCAAAAGATTTTCAGCGTTCAATGATCGCGAGGGATATGCTAGGTCCCCGCCTTCGGTTCCATACCTCAAGGGACTCTTTACAGATTATATTAAAGCTCACCGTATCTATATTGAACGGGATGTTGCAACGAAACCATTGACGGTAGGCAAGGGAGATCATACCTTCGATGTGAGTCCAATAATCCTAGGTTTGCAATTTTTCGTGCCTGAATATTTTATCAGTTTCTGAAGCATATGGGCGGAGTGAAGGGTGAACGCATCTTCACTGCCGCCTATACTGTCGTGAATGAATATGAGGAGGTTAGAGCACACTCTCTGACCTCCACCAAGTCACTGGAGTTTGTCGAGGACATGTTCACGGGGATCCAGCAGGGATTGAAGGACTCCAACAATCCACCCACGCAAATTTTTTACACAGATTCGCCTCAATGTAAGTTTTCTGTTCATATTCGAGAGCACAACTTACATCTGTTTAGCCGAACGGTCCTTCCACGAGTCAATTAAACGGTCATTGACCGAGAATGTTGTGCCCGTCACAGATTGGACAGATCTCCCCAGTTTCGAGAGAAGCCCGGGTGTCCCAACAACTTTTATCTCTGATCCGATACTCATTGAAGACAACGCAAGTGATGTTGTTGAAGAGGCTACGCTCTACACCTCGTCTTCCCAGCTGTATCTTATCGCACTTGCCATCAAGACAGAGCAACGTCCTGGAAAGCCACCTCGTTTAGATACCAGGTCACTGCTCTTACGTCTCGCAGCAATGTTTTGCCGTCATTACTTGCAATTCTCACCAATCCAGCTATCATCAAGATTGTGCATTCTATACGCCAGACGCTTCAAACAATCTCTGAGGCATTTTTTATCCCAGAGCTCGAGAAGATTTCCAAGGCCAAATGGTTTTGGTGCGCCCCTCCTCGACTTATGCAAATATGCAAAGTTGAAGGGAGTTATCGCCATGCCATCTTTGTCACTGCATGCACTTGCTGGCGTTGTTTTGCAGAGGCGTTTCTCCACTCCTCTTCTTCCTTCCTACCCTTGGTCGGGAACCCTCTCTGCCCTACAGAACGAATTTCTGTTCAGCGAGATCGACTGCATATGGCAGATTTATCTAGCTCTTTGTTGCCGCGACTCACTGGGACTGCCTCTGCAGCCTATGCAAGCAATCAATCACAACCAGCTCGTAACACTCGTACATGGCTGTAAGCCCGTTGCGGAAGGCTCGATTATCGGGCATCATGAAGGTTTCCTCGACGCCTTCATGGATGACCAAGGCCACACCAAGAAAATCAATATTTCTGCTTCGCGGTCTCTAATTAGGATTACAAAGGTGAGCGCAATTTTTTTTTCCCCCTAGAGTAAAACTGATCTTCTGAAGGTTCTTGTTCCTGGCGCCATTCACTCCTTGCACAAACAAACGATCAAATGGATTTCTGACCATGGAGCAAAAGCGGTTGTGACCACTTCACAGCTTCTAACCCGTAGCGAAACAACTCCGTTTTCGGCTGGTTCCAGTCGTGCATTTGCGGTTCCGGCGCCACCTACTCCCACAATCGACGAGGAAGATTTTTCTCTCACTCATTCAACTTTCTCAAATTCCGACATTCAATTCGAGCACTGGCTAGAGGAGAGTTTGAATGATGGCTCGGATGATGAAGATGACGATTCTAGCACTGACTCCGAGCCTGAAAATGATACATATGGCCACTTGGCTTTCAAAGTTCAACCGGTACCCAATTCTCTTTTTCTGTGCTCTTTTTTATTGAATGCTCTTGCAGAGTCCCAGTGCGATGGAAGGCATAGAATCATTTGGCACGAATCTTGATGAAGTAAGTTGCGCAATCATTTGTCTCATCTCAATATTCACCCGTGGCAACAGAATTCCTCTGCCGCGGCCCTCATGGAGGGCATTGACCAATCCTTTGCACTTGTGAATGGCCTTCTTCAGTCGGAAACCTTTCCCACTCGTATTCTTGACGACGCTTTCCACTACATGGACCGACTTCTTCGTCTCTTGTCCAAAAAACATTCGGCATTCAAGGCCTTTGCTCATGACTTCAGCGAGGCAATTTTTATCCGGGACAAATCCGACGTACTCGCTGTTCGCGCTGTCCTCGAGAAGAGTGGAGTGGGCTGGGAGTACGCAAAACGTGTCAAATCTTCCGCGCTCAACCGCCGTATTCGTCGCTATATTCCCAGCCGCCTCGTTCTTGTGCAGCGAGTTGAAAAGCTGTTCAAAGCATATGAAGATATCCAGTGTTCAGGGAAGAAGAACCGTGGCTCGCTTTTCTCTGACGAGGCCAAGGAGATGGCCAAAAGCCTCCTTCACACGGCGCGGCTTGGTTATCTCTCGGATGCTCCCGGTATTTCCTTGTATTATCTCATGGGAAAGGATCGGGATGGACTGAACATATATCGGACTGACCGAGGGACTAAATCTCTGGAAGGTGGGTTCCATATGGTCGTTCGTCGAATCTTCGGCTCGTTGCGAGCGTCTCCGGAGCTGGCTGAATGCTTGCTAATCAACTGGATCCTTCGTCGAAATCAAAAGGTATAATTTTTTTTTCACTCAGCAAGTCCACACTGTAACTATCTTTAGGTTGGTTTCCACAATCGCACTGGCAGGAAGTATCGAGGGCACTTTGACCTTTGGATCCGAGATGAGATTCCAACATTAATAACCCGCAATTCCGGAATAACGGGAGAACATACCCTCCTCACGAGCATTGGAAGAATATCAACTTTGAAAAGTTTGCACAGTTTTTGAACGTCCTGGTTGATGCTCAATCGCGGGCAACAACGGACTCCAACCAGCGGCTTTATTACAAGCTTCCTCTGCAACTTGAGGCACACCACAAGAAGGTTATCCTGTGGACTTCCGAGCGTAACCACGCTCGCTGGCGGTAGTAATTTTACTGCTCGCAAGCCGCTTCTCGACATTCTCAGTGCGGAGGATAATTATGTCGACGTTCTTCCCGCAATCCCTCTTCCCAATCCTGCCCCAGATGGAGAACTTGATCTTTCGATTGCAGGTTTGATGATGCTCTCATTTCTTTTGAACATGGCTTACAACTCTTGCTTGCAGCTCCCAACAATCCCAAATCCTTTGATCGAATGGCCGAACCAGTGCAAGCTGGACACGGTGATTCCGAGTTTCAGGATTGGGAACACCCAGACAACACCACCACGTTCCGCAACCTCACCGAAGTCTTGAGTGCTCAACCACCAGCACCTCCATTCCCTTTCACGTTCTTGTCCCCTGCCCCAATCCAGTTTCCTGCAGAAACCACCCCGCCCATTCACCGGGCACAATACCAGACATTTTTGCCCGGTTGTTTCGCACCGACTCGGCGGCACGCCAAGCCATCTCCCCGGCGTTGTGCCTTGTGCGTGAAGGAGGAGTGCGACAGACGGCCGGACTGTCCGGGAAAAGGGGGGGCAGAAGCTATGCTGTTGCGGACATCCTCCCTTGAAGCCGGGCGAACAGGTTCGTACATCTGAGGTCACAATCAAGCGGCGTCAGCAAGCCCGAAACTAAGCACAGATTCAGGGCCAATAAATAATTGGCTATTGTCCGGAACCCTATATGTATTCCATGTACTAAATGTTGAGACATACCAATCGTAAAAAATCCTGTTTCGCTCAAAGCCTGAATTTATCTCCACGGTCAGGTCCGGATTCGGCATTGATGAAGAACATATCCAGTCGCACATTCGGCGCGAGACACGGATTCGTGCCCGCGAAGGATGTACGACAAGATTGCATTCACACTCAACACCTGCCTTGTGTCAGAGCACGCGAAGGCGACCCCCCTGCAGTGTGGGGAGCCTCGATTTCTAGCGGCACTGGCGCCGGCCTCCCCCCGACCTCCACGCGCCTCTCGGATGCCGCCAAAAAGCGACCCGTGCTCGGAGACTATGTCTCCTTCCATGTCCCCCACCTCCCGCACCATGCGACGCGTCCTCCTCCCACTGCGCAAGCCCAGCCACGGTGCGCAAGTCAAGAGAGTCGGGGCTGAGAACGAGTACTTGGCGAGGCGAAGACCGCTAGCGATGTCGTTTGTGGGAGCGAAATATTAATAACTTGAATATGATTGGCTGTGCACTATCCTGTTTGAGGTCCTACCTCCGGATATCGACATAATGCTTGAAATCACTGCAATCAAAGATCATCGTAAGCCGAGACATAAATTCAAGTTGCCGCGACGCCATTGTACCTGCTATGGTAGCTTTGGACTGCCGATTTCTCCTGGAGTTGAAATTGAAGTACTATGAGAGTCTCTCCCTTCTTCTCTCTTTTTTCTCTCTTTTCTCAACTTGAAAAACTTGAATTCACTCGCGTCTCCGAGGACATAATGCATGAGCCGATAATTCTAATCAGC
Source organism: Mycena leptocephala (assembly GCA_029378395.1). Classification (NCBI taxonomy): domain Eukaryota; kingdom Fungi; phylum Basidiomycota; class Agaricomycetes; order Agaricales; family Mycenaceae; genus Mycena; species Mycena leptocephala. The sequence goes on from JARJLF010000010.1 coordinate 758,556, forward strand.
AACCCCCACTTATGTAATGAGATAAGATGCATTTCCCACGTCCGGAGATAAGTCCGGAGAAAGTGACACGCCAGGCACACATTTGTCATTGACGCAGCAGTGATGCAGGCCCGCGGACACTCCCTTCAAGGTCGCTCCGCTTTTTACCGAAAATTTTGGCTGTTTTACTCTATAAATTTCGGCTTTCGGTCGCTGATTTACTCTATTTCGGAGCAACATATTGAAAAATGCCATTTTTTTTTCTCCTAGGTCCATTTTTCCCCTCCTGCGCCACTCCTGGGTCCCTCCTCCCCCCCGGGACATCCTCCCTGAGCCCTACAATTCTTCTACGCCCTCCACCACGGTAACAAGACTGTGTGTGCTACCTTTTCCCCCGTGGCCCCAGCTTTTTTCTATGTCCCGCCGACGCTTCCACTGGCTTCCGCGGGGCATTCCGCGTGGCAGTTTTCGTGCCCGCCTTCGTTGTCTTGTCTCGACGGGACGCATTCTTCGGCGCCGCGGCCGTCTTGTGTTTCTTCTTAGGAGCACCCCGAGGCGGCTTTGGTTTGCGCTTCCGCGTGTTACTCCCTTCGTCGGGTTCCAGGTAATCGTCCTCCTCTTCATCATCTGAGCCTGCATCCGAACCATCGAGGTCTAAAACCCGAAAGGTAGCGCGGAGCAGGGAAAGTAGGGGGCACCGATGCGAGGGGGGATAAAGCTAGCGTATCGTAGCGAAGGGGTAATACATAAGCCATTGCGGCTGCACAATAAATGCGACGGAAAGGGGGACGGAGAGGGGAGGACGCGTACGTGTTGTTGTAGGCTATTGTAGTGACTTGACTTGTCTCTTTCTAGGGCCCGAAGCGCCGCCCCGGCGCTAGTAGTTAGTAAAAAAAATCGTGCTCCGCGCGATTTACTCTTTGTAGGAGCAACGTGGCCACTTGGCCAGCTGATTTACTCTATAAGTGACATGGAGGTAGGGGTCATTTTTGCGGTCTGATTTACTCTATCACGGAGCGTCCTTAAAGGGAGTGTCCGCGGGCCTAGTGATGCGGTGTTGACACGGCGTTTGACAGGCAATTTCTCACCCTCCCTGTGGGCATAATTTTTTTTTTTGAGCGTTTGGGATAATGAAACTCAGTCTGCAGAAGCATTCCAAGCTCATCCGCTTGTGTTTACGGTTATATGCCAGATTGCCAATTGACTCCGGCCGTGAACGGTGGCCTGATAACCTTACAGCTGTTTGGCGCGGCCCTTTTTTTTTTTTTTTTTGTAAGTTTTCACGAGATTCCCGATTGTGAGCTCAATTCTCAACTGTTTTCCTTGAACGTAGGCTCATTCGATTCGGACGGGAAATTTGGAGGGCACCTCATGGCCCGATTTTTTCTAACCACCTCAAGACCATTTGATGGGTCAGATTTGGGTGTTTTGGGCTGTACGAGAGCAGAATGGGTCTCACAGTACTAATAATGCTCAGATTGGCCTAGATTTTTGATACGATTTACTTTGCCGTATTTCGGAGGGCATCTCGTACCGCGATAGTGAATATGGTGCATACTTCAAATATATAGATTGTAGGGAAATCCACTTGATATTCTGCACTCCAAAGTGTGTGATAGATTGGAAGGACAGGTAACATTCACTATCCTGGTGCTACATGCCCTCCGTAATATGCCCGAGTACATCGTATCAAAAATCTAGGTCAATCTGAGCATTATTAGTACTGTGAGACCCAATCTGCTCTCATACAACCAAAAACACCCAAATTTGACCCACCAAATGATCTTGAGGTAGTTAGAAAAAATCAGGCCACGAGGTGCCCTCCGAATTCCCCGTGCGAATCGAATGAGCCTACTTTCAAGGAACACAGTTGAGAATTGAGCTCACAATCGGGAATCTCGGGAAAACTTACAAAAAAAAAAAAAAAAGGGCCGCGCCCTATGTTCCGCAAAGAGCTGTAATTATAATAAATGTAAACTTACATGCTAATGCCCTAACTCCCGACTTATCCGGACCCCGAACCCTTCGGTCTTACAGTGGGACTGGATTCGAGGTCTATACTGCAACACTCCCCCTGACCTCGCTATCCAGTTCCGCTGCTCAAGCCAATCAATTGTCGACACCGCCTCGTTGTATCGCGTGGGAGGATTTTTGTGAGAAGGTCTGCTGGATTCCCACCAGACTGGCAGTAGTGGATTGTGATGTCTTTGTTGTCGATCAGGTCGCAGAGGTAGTGATATTTCAATGCAATATGCTTCGCTTTATCGTGCATGGCTGGATTTTCTGCAACGGATATCGCAGCCTGGTTGTCGCAATTCATGGGGGATGGATGGTCTAGGGGTTTCCCCATTAGCTCACCAAGCTGGTTTCGGATGAACATCAGGTCTCTTCCAGTGTGACTGGCCGCAATGTATTCTGCCTCCGTGGTGGATTGAGCAGTAACACTTTGCAGGCGACTGATCCAGGATACAGCCCCGCCCGCCAGAAGAACCAGTGTGCCCGATGTCGATCACATCTTGTCCTTGTCCCCGGCCCAGTCTGCATCGGTGTAACAAACCAGCGTTTGGGAAATTGGTGTTCCCACACAATATTGCTCCTCAATTTCTGTTTACCGTGGTTTATCGCTGTGTTCACACAACGTCATAGCACCATGGCACCACTGGGGCCCCACTGCGTCAAAACCCTTCGTACTCTATGCTTAAACCACTCCTGAATATAAACCTTCATCATGTCGACCAACGAGAGAACAACAACCGGCGGCCACTACCGCGAGCACACCCGGCAGCAGGATGGCTGGACCGTCTTGGCTTCACCGCCCCGAGCGAATGCCGGAGCAGACCTTCCACCTCCCTATACTCCAGAGGCTGCTCCAGCTCCAGCCGCCGCCCCTGGCCGAGAGAGACATCGACAGAGAGGTAGGGCACTACAATACAGGGCAATTGGATCGTAAAAGGGGTGCCGTGCGGACCAGGGGCACCATGCGGACCACCAGAGACTGTGAGAGTAAATTGGGATGAAGGCCGTGATGGAAAGTGAGTCTGCACAAAGCGAGATGATACTGCCGTCCAGGCCGATGTAGACAGGGAGACCCTAGAAGTATAGACTGAGTCCACAAGGATAGACATGGGGTGGAGGCCGACAGGTGGTGAATGGTGGGGAGAGGATTGCCTCCAAGAACAGTGGGTTTGGAGCCGTATTGAGGGAGATATGCTCATGCCAAGTCCACATTTTGAAACTTGTGACCTAAATGGCTTGGTGGTAATGCAGATCAATTCAAGCAACAAATCACATCAATTGAATTGAAACTAACGGTTTGCAAGGCATAGCGCACGCAAAAATGCTTGGATTTGAATGGCGAATTGTTTTCTGGAATGCTGGCTAAATTCTGGGTAGGATTGCCTCCAAGAACAGTGGGTTTGGAGCCGTATTGAGGGAGATATGCTCATGCCAAGTCCACATTTTGAAACTTGTGACCTAAATGGCTGGGTGGCGATGCAGATCAATTCAAGCAACAAATCGCATCAATTGAATTGAAAGAAATGGTTTGCAAGGCATAGCGCACGCAAAAATGCTTGGATTTTGGGTAGGATTGCCTCCAAGAACAGTGGGTTTGGAGCCGTATTGAGGGAGATATGCTCATGCCAAGTCCACATTTTGAAACTTGTGACCTAAATGGCTTGGTGGTAATGCAGATCAATTCAAGCAACAAATCGCATCAATTGAATTGAAACCAATGGTTTGCAAGGCATAGCGCATGCAAAAATGCTTGGATTTGAATGGCGAATTGTTTTCTGGAATGCTGGCTAAATTCTGGGTACGGACGTCGTGGCTGAATCCCAGGGCCAAAAAAAAAAAAGAAAGTGGGTGCGCGGCTCGATCGAGGTGCTGGATCGAACCGCAGGAAGGGTAGAACAATGGGGCCCGAGACAGTGAGAGAGACAAATGCTTGGATGGTTCTGTTTCGTCCATGCGAGTTGTCGAGTGCACCCGGGAAAGCGCCGCAGTTGTCGGTATAATGGACGCCGCGGCCAGCGGTAGAAGGGTCACCACAGAGGAGAAGAAGTCGCTGAGGATGATGGGATCAGATAGGAGAGGGACCGGTCTTGACCGCAGCACGAGAAGCCTGTCCTGATTTTCCCGCGAAATGAGACGGGCGAACGACATGGCAAGAGAAAATGGACTGACTGCTTCAAGAAAACGGGAAAGAGCAAGACCGGCGGAAGAAGGGCGTCAAGTTGAATGAATTTCGGTGCCAGGCAAGAGGTCCCAGGCGCAGATGAGACCTCGAGGAGCTAGTCTAGGTTTTGCGCCGCTTTGCCCGGGACTTGGGAGCGGAGGTGTCATCCAGTTTCTGCTTCGGCGGTGTACGGGAGGGCTTTGGAACCGCACGCGATGGGCCTGCGATATTGGGTGCGTCGGGAAAAAGAGGGACACCGTGTCCGCCGGGAGGAAGGTGCATCGCGGCGACAGAGGTGGAGGCGGAAGCGTCGGCTGCAGTGATGCTGATCTTGCCGCGTCGGACGTACGGTCCGATCAGCACAGCATTTGATTGCTGCAGCTTGTCGACAGCCATCGCCGCGTCCTGGCCTTCCGTCTGGATGGCCGAAAGCTCGCGTGCCTGAGCTTTCGGGCCAAACGACTTGGAAAGAAGGCCGGAAGCCCTAGCTACTTCAGTTTCTGTCCCGCTTGCGATGATAGTCTTCAGTGCAAGATAATCAAGACGCCGGAACTCTGCGCGTGTATCCTCAGATCTGTGGCAACATATCGTACTTTTTGGGAACGGCGTCAGGATCACCAGGCCGCTAAGCGCTGTTACTCGGGACAACATCACATATGGCGACTCAGTTCCACGGCAACCAGTCAAGTTCACGACACAGTTTGGGATCGTCTTGCCCTGGGCCTTGTGAGCTGTCATCGCGAATCCGGGCAGAATGGGTAACTGGGTTCGCTTAACTGTCACGGACTTGTTCGAGTGCGGGTGTTTGAAAAACATCGAGACCGTGTCTGCCAAGGCAACAACGTGGTGATCGGGAGGTCCGGCAAAATTCCTGCTGCAGTATCCGGAGCCTCAACGACACAAGATATAGCTCTCCTCCGGCCAGCTTCGTCCAGTGTGTAACGTACGCTAACCAGCTTTCCGGTGCAGCCATTGACAACTCCACCAGGAACATCGAAATTTTGACCTATCATGACGGGCATACCAATTACCAAAGGGATGCGACTCAAGCGGTAACCTGTCTTGCCTGAGTCTAGCTCTGCTAATTTTACCTGCAATGCTGGATCTTCGATAGGTTTATTTTTCCCGATGTGATCAGAACTGTAATACCAATGAAGCGGTTCACCGGACTCTTTCGCAAAATCCCTTGCCATTTGAATGTTAAGTGCGTCTTTCATCGCATTTTCAGCTACAATGACGGGCGCTGTTCTCCAAGGGTCAGATGTCCATTCAATGTCAACGTTGGAGGCCAATCGCGAATTCAACAGCGCATAGTCAGCGTCCGTGCAACTCCCGGTGCGTAGTCTCCCGAGCAACGCCACGAACTCCTCATTTTCCGGTCCAATCTGCCGCATTTGCTGTGTAAGCATGACTACGGTTTGTACTGACAGCCAAAGCAGCTTACCAAAGATCACTTTCTGCCCGTTTTTGGTTGCAGCTTTTGCAAGTGTCTTGTTGTCAAGGTGAGCGTAGAGGCGAATCTGGCCAACAGGCGGTAACTGGGCAAAATCACCTGCAAATACAACACTGATGCCGCCAAACGCTGAGTCGTTTCCCTTGGCTTCACTGAGAGCGTGGCTGATATCGTGCAGAAATGCGCAGCCTACCATCGATATTTCATCTATGAACAGGTAATCGACGCCTTCCCACATAGACATCAATTCACGCTTCCCCTTGGCAGATCGACCAGTTGAAGATTTGTGCTGATTGACCAGAAGAGCTGCATGCAGAGTCATACCAGAAATATTCCGCGCCGCAACACCGGTGTACGAAGCGAGACGGAACCGCCGCGACTGTCCTCTGGAAGTAAAAAAATCTTCAAGCGCATGAATTACAGCTGATTTGCCGGTGCCTCCTTCACCTCCTAGATGCATGCGCAGTGCCTGATCAACATCTCCACAAGCGTGTTCAGCAACGATTCGAAAAGCCCGAGCCTGCTCAATGTTAAGGGTGTGTAGTTCAATGCACTTCTCAATTGTCAGAGCTAACGAGGCTACATCCGGGACAGAGCTCTTATCAATCAGGGTAGGTGACCTACGTTATGTACGATTTCTCCACCTATGTCTTACAGCTCTTGGCGGAACTTAGGTTGCGGCCTGCCACTGTTTCACCTAAAGACGCTGAGCACCCTTGGCTGCTCCCTGAATAAGAGCAACTGTCTCTTGCGATCGCGGCGTGATGGTACATTTGAAAGGAACTGGTGTGCTGGAGGGAGAGTTAGCACGGCTAGTGGGCGAAAAAAAACCATCCCTGACCTAATTACACCCAAAAGATATTCATACGACGGCTCCACAACATTTCCCTTCTCGTCCACGGCCTTGGTTATATCGAAAGTCGCGAGAATGGACACCACAGTGATCCAGATCGACGAGAAGGCCATGTGTCTTCCGGGACAGAGTCTACAGAACCAATGTGTGTGCTCCGTATGGGAGGCAAAATAGATATACGTACCTCCTTCCGAACCCAAAAGCTGCATCAGGGTTCCTCACCGCTAGGTTAAGTTTGCCGTCAAGGAGGAACCGCTCCGGTTTGAACTTATGCGGATCTGGATACACCCGCTGGGATGAGGTCAGAGTAAAGCGGGGCCTTGGAAAAATCAAGTGGCGAACCTCATCATGGAGAATGGCCGTAGGGCACAAGAAAATCAGCCAAGGCGGACGCGCACAATATACCAACACACCATGCATTTCCGACAACAATGGAGCCTGCAGGAAGCCTGTAGCCACGATACTCGTCGTCGTTTGCGAGTAGCCGGGGTATTGCTGGAAGCATCAAGAATGAGAGTAGACCATATCAAGACGACGATGAACTCGCCGAACGGAGCGACATTCTCCCATCGCATGACCTCTTTGACAAGTGCGGAGATGTATGGCAATGAGACCTCATCTTCAAAACTGGGAAGATATTTTCCACCAGTGAGGGAGTCAATTTCCGCCTGGGCCGTCTTCTGCACTTCAGGATAGGCGAGCATGGCCAGGATGAAGGTCCCGAGGGCTGATACGGTCGTGTCTGCCCCACCACTATACATCGTCCCGGCTGTTTGCTTGACGTTATGTTCTTTGTAATATGGCTCTTTGTCTGGATCGTTGAGAGCCTGTAAACTATCCGCGGTGAACGACGGCGGGGCCACCCCAGAATCCTGGTGTCTATTATAGGGAGAATCGGCGCACGAAGCATCAGGTAGCGCACCATCTGCCGTTTAGTCTCCGCAAAAGGCAGCTCCAACATGCCGCGGGACAGCTTCGACCATTCTTCCGCCACGCGTTTAGTTAATCAGATGCGGCTTGATTCCGGCAGCGTGACTTTCGGCCGACGATTTTCGAGTCCGAACGGATACAGACCCGGATATAAAGCAGAAATGACTAACCACAAAATTGACCCCGACTCTCTTTGCTCACAAGAGAGGAAGTGAAATTGCAAACAGAGCATTTTTCAGCTAGCGATGAGGCCAAAAAACATGTGGTGAGACTTTCAATTTCACTTCTGTTTCCTTGCTTTCTTGTAATTTGTGTTTTGTGGAATGACAAATTCTTTGTGACTAAATCTTGTTTGTACTTGTAGCAGAAAATAGAAGAGGCTTTTGACGCGCCAAACACGGTCTATGCAGGCGAGACACCCTATCGGCTTCCGTTGTCCCGCATATGTATATATATGCTCTTTCATCTCTGTAGATTCTCGTCCTCATCTTCTACCCACACTCACACAGCTCGATAGGTACTGACTGCGTCCTCATCTTCTACCTACACTCACACAGGAATCGTATCCTGAGCCTGTCTGCTCGTCTTGATGTGGCCGCTGCTCCTCCTGCAGTCTCTTGAGCCGCTGGCTCTCCGCTGCGTCTCCTTGGCTCGAGCGCGGTCCCTCAAGGACCGAGCGAGAGAGCTCTGGCGACCAAATCGATCCTCGTTTTGTCCCCAAACATACTCTCTCACTCTCCCACGACGAGCAAGGCATAGACCGAAATCGAAGTGCTCCCACACGTAAGTAGCTAAACCTACGGTTCCGCCAATAAAGATATATCGTGGGCTATAGGGGTGCTCAATTCTTAGTTCGAACGGGTTCAGTTCACGTTTTTATTACATAATATTATATCTCGTGTGATCTCGGCTAAGCTTACAGCTCTTTGCAGAACTTAGGGCGCGGCCGTTTTTTTTCTGATTTCGGTGATTTCCACCAGGTCCGCTGCCCTGAGCGCAATTTTGATCGGATTGGCTCGGGAGTAGGTGCGCTGGAATCGCATTGAAAATACGCAGTCAACCTAATACCGGTATTTTTGATGCCATCAGAAAATGCAATTTCTGCCGAAAAATCTCGGCTTTCAGCAAGTCACCTGTAGCATTTGGAGTACTGCTCGGATTGACCTAGTTTTTGGATATGTCATACCTATACATATATCCTAGTCAACCTGAACTTTGGACGGACAATATTAGAAGTAATTGTAATTCATTATGCACTTTGTTGAAATTGTCATTTTCCTCCTTGAGAAAATAGAACACTCAACGTGGATTTGGGTATGTAAACATGTAAAAACGTAATGGTTGACTAGTGTGTATGTATACACTCAGCATATCCAAAAACTAGGTCAATCCTAGCAGTACTCCAAATGCTGCAGGTGACTTGCTGAAAGCCGAGATTTTTCGGCAGAAATTGCATTTTCTGATGGCATCAAAAATGCCGGTATTAGGTTGACTGCGGATTTTCAATGCGATTCCAACGCACCTACTCCCGAGCCAATCCGATCAAAATTGCGCTCAGGGCAGCGGACCTGGTGGAAATCACCGAAATCAGAAAAAAAACGGCCGCACCCTAAGTTCTGCAAAGAGCTGTAACCGATCCCTGATGCGGCGAACAACCAAGGGTCAAAAATAATCGGACCGCGTCAGATTCGCTCTGGGGATGTAAATTCAAGCCAATGCACCGATGAGCACCCATTTTGAGAAACCGGAAGGGACCTACGGAGTGCGAAGTCGACCAGGACGGAGTCACGGGACGAGCTTAGCCGAGATCAATCATTTGTAATATTTAATAAAAACATGAACTGAACCCGTTCGAACTAAGAATTGAGCACCCCTTATGCCGCGGCAGCGGGCTACTCAATTATTTTACCCGCAAGATCGATACAGAACGTAGAGGATGAAGAGCGAAAGCCAGCCACCGCTCTGACAGTTGATGTGACTGATGTGATGATTCTATTCATGTTCCGGACCGGGAATCCAAGCGGCAAAGAAAGGAGAAAAACCCGCAGAGCCGAGATACAGGTACGGAACGGATTCCACGGTGCCAGGGATGCCCAGAGGAGTTGGCCCACGGCTCCCCCACTCTGACATTACCTTAAAAGGCATATCTAATCTACTGAAGTATTACGTTCAATTCGAGAAAAAATTATTGCCGCCCTCAGAAAAAATGAGCGTGACGCGTGACTGACGAATTGAACGTAACACTACAGTAATCGGGTCCCGATTTGACTTCTTCTCTTTCATCTCCCTTCTGCGCACTCCGAGTCTGCTCATGAGCCATCCCGTGCAAACAAGAATCCTTGAAGCCTTCAACAGCAACTCAAACTCAAGATTGTGGCTGAAAACTCAAGTCTGGTCAGCTCAAGAGTTGTCGGTCTCGGCAAGAGGCGTCCGATCTGCTAAGTGAGCCTACTGTGATGGGCACGTGCCGGTTGGGCACCTTCTATATCGGGTTGTTGATGTCAACAGACGCCCACGCTACCGCCTGCGCTGCGACGCGTCGCTACGCGTTTACTGGTCTCCCAAGTGCTTGCTTCGCTCAATAAGGAGTAGCTAACACATCTGCTACTCCTGGACCCTCTAGAAACCACACAACTCCGCCCGTGCACAAATATCCCAATCAAGTGCCCCCAGTTTCAGTATAACTTCCAGCAGCATCTCCAGGAGAGGCACCCTCAATGGAGACAAATTCTATCCCAGAGTTTTCTTTCCACTATCAAAGTCAGCCCCGCAGAGGAAGAGGCTCTTGACTTCAATCCTCCTCCCTTGCCCCCTCGCATTCATGGCTACAAACGTCCTGCGTCGAGCCCTCTGAGCTGACTTAGCCATGAGAATAACAAAGAAAATGAACGGATAGTTGCACCGAACTCGGACATCGACGCCGCATCATCCGCGCGTCGAAGATTAGGAAGCTTATTTTTTTATTATGAACTTGGGGTTGCCAGAAATATTTCCCTACATACTGAGACATGTATAGAGTGTACTTTAAATATTTATGGAATTTCCTGCCGCATTCACCGTGCATGGAATTGAAATCGGAATCAAACGGCGGCGAGACGTCCAAAAGGAGCCGTATCCCGATATCGAAGGTGCCCAACTGGCACGTGCCCATCACAGTGGGCTCGCTTAGCAGATCGGACGCCTCTTGGGTCTCGGACTGTGCTCTGAACCTACTTACGAAAGATGAGACTCTGCGCTTCAACGCACGTGACAGGTCACCTGATGTGAAATTTTAGCAAACAGGTGTACACACCGTCACCACCTCACCCTTCAGCGCCTTCCTCTCGCGGATGCGGGCCCCCGAGCGCCGGAAAGCGTCTACTCTGCGAAGTTGCCGGAGACTCAGAGATGTCAAAGCTCTGGGTGTCAGTCTCAGGCCGGCTGCCGTGCCCCGATCCCCTGAATGTGCTGTAAGCCGTCATTTTCTGGGCCGTCTCGAATCTTCCCAGACTACATGACCATTTAGATAATCCCTCGAAGCAGTCGTCTCAAGTCTCTTGAAGACGAATACCGGGCCTTCCATCGTCTTTGGTCTACGCATTGTTCTTCATTGGACTGGGACAACTCAATCCATTGTCATTCTTCACCTCACGCCAAATCTGCAGACGATTCGAAATCCAATAATAGAGCGGCATCTATCGATATAGATGGCAGTGTTTGGTTTCGGAGCTCGAATGGTTACTCGCCTCCTTCCATTAAATGGTCAAAACATGACCAGGGTCAGGTGTGATCCTACTTTTCTCCCTCCCCTTCTGACTCTGCTTCTAGAGACGTTTCGCGGAATCGCCAATAAATTTCCAGATGTTTTGCCAGGTCTGGGGTTTAAGATTCCTGTGGGAAGCAATGTTCTTCTCGCATTCAAGCGAATAGCGGCTCAAATGCCACATATGGTAAGTGAGCCCACGTCAGTACTTACATCGTGACTAATGATTCTCAGACCACTGCGCAGGTCCTGGAATTCACTTATTGGGAGAATAATCCCACGACATTCGACGACGCATACCTTATTTATGACGCAGACCTTCATTCTCACAGAGCGTCCATCCCGGTCGTGGGAAAGCGCAAGCGGGCTTGAAGCGAGCGGAGGGGAAACCAGCCGAGTCGAGAAAGCAAGCTAATTATTGCTGAACCTTTAGGTTTGGCTACCTACTTAGGAGAACTTAGATTTCGTTCTATTGCTACAAGTACAAACAAAAATTAGTCATTTTATTTTCCCCATGACCAATGTCGCATGACTAATTTTTGTTTGTACTTGTAGCAAAATAGAACGAAATCCAAGTTCTCCTGTTGGTTGTATGCTAGAGATGGCCAAGAATTCAACAGTGGGTTCTCCTGTCAAGGATGTTGGACTGCGGGAACACCTCACTTTTAAATTGCACTCAGGGGAAACCAGTTATCGTCTGGGTCGGCTCCCGTTAGCCATAGGAATGCCGGTTATGATCACACAGAATTTTGACGTTGAAAATGGAATTGTAAATGGGTCAACAGGGATTGTAAAACAGATACTCGGTCAATAGCACTTGCGAGTGTACGCGGCGAACCTGTAAGAATGTTAGAGAATGAACTTGATCATTGATTTTGTGAGCCGACCGCGTAGTACTCGCCGATTATACCCGGCTGATGCGTAGCCGCTTTGGACGCGAAGCGCCTGGTTCATATTCCGCAAAACTCGGAGAGCGTTTTCTGCGTGACGTAGTGGGCTGCTGCATTGCCCAGTCTTCGACGATCCGCGGTCGTCGACGGTTAGAAGACGGAGCGGGACGGAGATCAGACAGTGGCGGTGCACCGGCGATCAAACGTGAATTCGCCTTCTGCAGTGCAGCCAATCTTCGTGCGTCGTCCACAGTGTCCACCTCCATTTCGTTGTCGGGATTCGGCACAGCCTGGGACGAGAAATTGTTCACCAAGTACGTCTGAGCCTCGGAAGCTTCCTCTGCCGTCCCGTGCTGCATTATGGTCTGGTGGTACAGCACAGTGTCCATACGCCGGAACTCTTCACGGACATCTTGTGATGGATGGCGTTGAATAACATTCTTTTTGAATGGCCTCAGAATATAGACACCTTCAAGGGATGTGGCACGAGATAACATGACATAAGGTGACTCTGTTCCTTTCGTGCTTTCCAGTCCATAATCACGACATCCATGGTTTTTCCTTGCGCTTTGTGGGCTGTCATCACAAAAGCTGGTGCACTAGTGCATCTGGTTGCGGTGCTTCACTATAGTTGCTTGTTTGGGCCTGAGGCTGTAGGCAGACATCACCATCATAGCTTGCTCTTGACCACATTGTGTGCTCTGTCTGGGCTGCAGTCTGGCTCTGGCAGATTGCACGTCTCCATCTGGTGACAACAGCGCGATTCGACGATCCGACCCTACACCAGATTGCGCGCCAGCACGGCGCGCCGCCGATTTCCTGTCGACATCTGATTCTTCTTCGCCGCATCCAGCTCAGTGGACCTCCCAATCCCCCGGTTTTCTTTCAGCATCTTCCACAGCATACACAGACCAGCACCAGCAGTTTCGAGTGCCCCCACCCCTCAGTTCTCCCGCCCTGCCCAATACTGGTCTCTCAGACGTATTTGGAGCTTGAAGGGCGTGGGAATCTCTTGGCGTGGGAATCCGTCCTTTAAATTCTCATGTCGACTCTCTTCGGCATATTCCGGTCCATCTACAGGGAGGTGGGTTCTTGATTGGTAACCAGTCGATCTTAGAATGGAAGAGATAAACAAAGGGAAAAGCAATTGAGGTCATATGTAGAAGAGTGGTTGAGATGTGTATCTAGCCGTAGGTCATGCTTGAAACAGAGTACACGCGAATAGACGAGGGCAAGAGGTTGGTACGCTGAAGTGTGCACTGTCGTGGTTTGGAAGTTCACTGATGGGCAGTAGAAACATTGAAATTGGGCTGGCACAGATGAGTGTCAAAGGCAGGAATCTTGTTAATGGGCATGTATTTACTGGACAAACAGTGATGTCAGTGTGGGCTAAAATGAAATCAACACTGCGTAGAACTGAAATCAACATTTGGTTGAATTATGTTGGCTATATGGTTCTGACAGAGTGGAGATTTCGTCTCCAGCGGCTGCAGGACTTTTCCGCGATTAAATATTTTGCAGGGATGGAAGAGCAATGAAACTCATTGTCCAATACCGTACCAGTGTTAAGCTCACCTTTGAAATTCACCCGCTGCATCGGGAAGGACGATACAATGAACTTGTCGGATTTCCTCATGGGGGCGTCAACAAGGTACGTGCCTAAGTACCGTTAGCTGGCCGTGAAGAATCAAATGGAATATAACACACTGAACATGTCAACCACCTTCAAGACATATGTGCCATCTACATCGCCCTCGGCAGCTGCTGGAGGGGTGGGAGGGGCATTGAGGCCGTACTGCCCCTGGGTTGCACCCCATACAATATATGCATCGGTAATCGCCTTCATTTGCCCCCGGAAGCCCAAGACTCGGCGCTGGACTACGTCTCTCCTTGTCCGTGTATCCTGTCGCCTACAACAATGTGTTAGTCCTTGAAAAAAGAAAAGAGCGAAGGAAAGGGAAATGAAAACGCACTTGGTCCGGTTCACGTCTTGCTGCAGCTGCGCCTGCAATTCCCCTCCTGCGTGGCTGATTTCCAGCTCGATTCTTCCCTGCAGAACGTCTTCGGTTGTCATAGGTATGTCCTCGTAAGCCTTGTCGCTGTCGTCTGGCTCGTTGGAGGCTTTACCGTCCTGCAGGGCTAAAAACTTGAGGCGTCGTTCCTCTGACAGACCTAGCCGCGTCTCAGCTTTCAGCATTACAGTGCTCCCTCAAGGACGTGCCATTAATGTATTCTCGCACTTCTTCATCGGTCTGGTGGTGTAGGTGCTCCTGTGCCTTGCGTCCCAGGGTTTTGAGCTGCTTTTTGATGGAGCCGTTTGGCTGACGGACTCCGAGGACTGTCCGAACATGAAAGTTTTTCTGGCTGCGGCCTTTTTTGCGTGTGGCTCGGGTTTTCTCGGAGGCCATTGCAACTCGGTGTCGCGTCGTTGTGAGCACGCGTTTTTTTTTTGGTACACGTGATCATGGTCATATTTCTATTTCACTAAGTCTCGCAGTGGTACAGTTGGGGATATCCCGGGAACGGCTCGTGGGATCTGGCTGAAAAAAATTCACAAGGACCTTGAATAGGTCTACTTTCCATCCCGATCAATTTCGGAGGTATACTATAACCTTCATCAAAGTTGATGACTTTGACTGTCCCCAACTGTATCTGTGGTACGTACGGTAAGGTCTCTCCATGGTACCTGTGGTACCATCACATTTGTGATATCTGAGGTTGTATTCTCCACGAGTCTCTGTGGTATCTGTAGTACCTAAGGGCCCGGTGCACTCTGTGGTATCTGTGGTACCTGAGGCCCAGCACACTCTGTGGTACCCGTGGTACTTGACATCGTAGGTTAGGGCGTGGCACTGCCACACTGCCAGCGTTATTGTCTGCCACTTGTCTGCCACCCACTCATTTCCCATCCCTATCCTTCTCAACCACCAATGCCAATGCGTCTCAAACTCTCTGGTCCACTTCCACGTCAGTCTCTATGTCATTCCACTTTCGAGTATCAGATTTTGATTTTGGAAATATACAGAGCCCGGTCCCGATATAGATGCCCTCTACCTGCCAACTGTTCCATGCGTATGTACTATGTTTTCATGTCCTTCATACCCTCATTCCATTAGCAGTCAGCAAAAAAGGAATTGCGTTGTTGGGAAGACATCAGCCGCTCTGCCTTTGACATCGCGACTCGGGCCATTGCCACCGGGTACCACAAGTACCACGAGATTGCAGATCTCGGCCAAATCGCTCCATCGACATCTGCTGCACCCTCGGCGCCGTCTGAACTTGCTCCCCAGCTGGATTCAATCCCTCCTCGCTTCAGGCACACTGCTGCCCGTACTGCTGCTCATCTGGCCCGCGCCAATGCCACCGTCATCCAGCACGCCAAACGGACGACTCGCCGACGACCTCCCCCACCTACAAAGACAGCAGATTTTTCGATCAAAAAACAGTGAGTTGCTGCCACGGGATGGATCGGTGTTCGGGAAGGGGTAGTGGCCGACGCCGAGAAGGAGGCTGGTATTCCTGCGGAGGACAGTTGGAGTCCTATGCGCCAGCTGAAAGACTTCGTTGGGTTCAAGCTGGTTGAATATCGTGGACCGTGCGTACTCAATCCGAGCTTCTTTTTAACAAAATGCTTACTTTTACGCTCTTAGGATGGTCCAACCTGTCGTCGACGCCGCTGGCCGCAACTATGCCGTTCATGCTGGCCATGAAGACAACCCCAACTTCATGGCGGAGGTGCACGATCCTGCCGTAGCTGCAATGGAGGATGCAATCGCCAAAAGCTCTGTTTCTATGGAGCGCACCTTCCACCGCCGTGGAAACTTTCCTTCGATCCCCTTTGGCCAGTCCCGCGGCCCAGGGCAGGACGGACCTGCAACACTACTCAACAGCGTCACCAACACCCTAGTTCTGTGGTCCTTCCTGAGCAATTCAGCGTACATCCGTCTCGCAGGGTATGCATCTGGTGCGCTACAACGATCTATCTATCTTCTTTCAATTTATTCTTACGTTTGTTTGGCAGCGGTTTTCGCTAACTACGCACCCCACGTCTACGCCTACTATGTGCTCCACATGCGCCAACTCTATCGTCGCCACCCGAGTTTTCGGCGGCCCTTTATCAACAGCATCTGGTCGGCCTGTACTTTCAATCTAGGTCCCCGGGTTTGCACACTTGGACATCGCGACCACGCCAACCTTTCCTTCGGGTGGTCTGCAATCACCGCCCTCGGAACGTACAACTACCGGAAAGGCGGCCATCTCATCTTATGGGATTGCAAGCTGATCCTGGAGTTCCCTCCGGGCACAACGATCTTCATCCCCAGCGCAATCATCTACCATTCCAACATCCCCGTCAGCACCTCTGAGACGAGGTACTCTTTTGCTCAATACACCGCAGGAGGGCTTTTTCGCTGGGTGCAGCATGGATTTCGTTCGGAGGAGGCGTTTTGGGCATCATTGTCGACGGCGGAGACAAAGGTGGAGAAGCAGAAAGATGCAGAGCGCTGGGATGACGGTGTACACTTGTTTTCATATGAGGATGAGCTTGCTTGATTGTTGTAGGCGCTGTTTCTGCTGGATTGTACCACGGTACCACGGGTATTGTGCTTATTTTCTTAATGTATTGCCACCCTGCCTGCACGTAACTTAAAGTGTAACTTGCCTGTTTAATGCACACCCTTTAGTGACTTACTCAAAGACTGGTGGGACGGATTTTGATATCTGTACCACGGGTACCACAGCCGACTGGGGTGGAGCAGATTAAAAATGTGGATATACCAGTCCCAGGTAAGGTAAGGCTCAAATTCCTTTATATATGGTTGGTTTAGTGTAGTGGTTATGGCTTCAGGTCTGGATTTGGTATCATTGTTGTAGACTGTGCGGCAACACTTTGCAGGCGGCTGATCCACGAGACAGCAGCTCCAGCAAGCATAACAAGAGTGCCCGAGGTGGAACACATCTTGTCCTTGTCACCAACCCAGTCCGCGTCCGTGTAGCAGAGTAGAGTCCGAAATATAGGATTTAATAGCCGTCCTGGTCCGCGGTACGTGATCCCCAGGTCAAGTGTCCCTTTGATGTATCGCAGAAGATGCATCATCGCATCCCAGTGCTCGATGCCCGGGTTTGAGCTAAAGCGGCTCCCGACTCCCACTGGAAAAGCCAAGTTGGGACGCGTTCCCAGCATCCCATACATGACACATCCCAGTACCCCGAGGTAATCTTTGCCGACCATGAGTTGCCGCTCCTCGTCTGTTTTTGGCGACATCTCCTTGGTCAGCTTTGTGCCGACTGGGAATGGGGTGGATACAGCTTTACAGTCAACGTACTATTGAATTATGTAAACGAAATTACAGTTGAAGTTGTGGCTCTGCAGAATGGAGAGATGAGCTGCGGCAGCGCGGAAAAAGGATCAACGCACCATTGCACTCAAAGCGCTTGAAATCGCTGGAACCGACTGCACCCATCTCACTGACGCTCGTGGCCGAATAAATTAAAATGGGTGATATCATAGGTGAGCTTCTCTTCACTTATGGTTGAATGGGGCTTAAGAACACATAAACAGGCGGAGTGGGCGGCGCCGGTGGAAGCGGACGTGTTGGTGGTGACGGTGGTTAAGGAGTGGGGCCGAACATCCAGATAGGCCCCGACGATCGTTCTAAAACCGGTAACATTTCCGGTAAACTTCTGCATCCGGCATACACGTTGTGCTTACAGACAGTAGGAGGAACCGGTGGTAGGGGTAGGGAAGGGATTTAATGTCGGCGGTCAGGGTGGCATCGGCAAAGCTCAGTGATAACCATCCTGCGGAGAAGCCCAACATCTGTCCGAGCGCCGAACCCCCGTACTATTTCGTTCAATTCGACAGCGGTGTGACACTTTCGTAAATCCCAGAAAATCCCACAAATCTACATGCACTGCGTAAAGCGACGGCGGCAGGTCCCTCAAATAGTCGGAGACGATGTTCGAGAAAGCGTGAGGAAAAGCCGCTGAGTCTGCGGGTAAACGAACGCGGTATGGCGCAACAGAAAAAATCTGGCGAATTAGGACACACGGCGGAGGCCCCGTTTATCTTCTGAGTTCTGCAAACCAAGGAATTTCAAGGCGAGCATGAAGTTCTGGTCCTTGTTGGGGGCCACGGCGTCTTCGTTGGTCTGATAAGTTCCAACGTCTCGGCGCGGTCATGGGGGTATGATGGAGGCGTGTTCGAGATTCGGCCAGGTACAACGTAGGATGCCCAAAGGTCGTCTTCGTGCCGGGGTGGGCAAGCCCTCGGCTCTTCATATGTCGACGAGCGTTGAAGATAGGTCCGGCATTGCTGTTCGCTATCTCTAAGCTAGCACCAAGGCTTGCGCGCCAGCGGGTGCTTGTGTGAACAAAGGGCAAAATTGGTATGGGTTGTGTGTGCCATGCATGCCTGCATCAAGCATCTGCAGAGGTCGTCTGCATGGTCTGGAGGCGTGGGTGGTCTTCGAGGACCGTCTCCCTTGAATGCCTCGCGTGCGGGCAACATGTCATCGTGGGATGTGAACGCGACGGCGCGGGGAGCGCGCGACTTGCAAAATGTGCCCTATGCAGGTAAGGCGAGCCGGCGTTGGATATTTATTGAATGGATATGAGCGTGCGAGCATACGCCAACGGCGAAATCGGTGTGGGTCAAGCTCTGTGCAAAATGTGCAACAGGGTCTGCGAACAGAAGCCATCTGCGTGGTCTGGTGGCATGAGCCGTTCTCGAGGAGCCTCTGCATTGTCTGCCTCGCTTGCGATCCTGCGCGGACCATGGGCGTCGTGGGTACGAAACAGCGAGCAGCGACGAAAAAGTGAAAGGGAGAAAGGAGACATCCTCACGCTTTCACCTGCTTCGGTCATCGCGTCGTATGTTGTAGGCAGTTCGTTTTCAACAACCTAGCATAGTTTGGTCAGACTCAGTGCAAAGTAGGTCGGAAACGAGGTCGGCGCGGCCTTGATCAGAAAAATTAGGGCGGAGATGGGGACAAAATCAACTCAGATGGGCTACTTGGTAATAAATGTCGCGGCGCCGCGACAGAAGCGAAGTCAGTGAGGAGGTACGACTTGCTCGGAAAAGGCTCAATGTGGGTCAGAAACAAAGGTGGCACGGACGTGCGAACGGTAATTGTGGGACGTCATCGACAAGACATCGAAAACGGCGCGGGAGCACGACTTAATAAAGCGCGGAGGAGCAGTCCGACACGGTGCGGTGCGGGACAAAGGTGAAATCGACGCGGATGCCCTTGGGGAGAAAGGACGCAACCGGAAGAGAGAAGAAATCCAATGCACCTTGGTCAGGGACGGCGGGACGTCAGCCATAGATGACATCAGCAGTGGTGCACGGCCTGGGCGAAAACGGGGACGGCGCGTAGGTCAGAAACATCGTGCGACGAGGGTCAGATATGGGGGCGTCAGAATGCCGTGAGTCGGATATGTCGTGGGCCGATGTTGTGGGTTACACTTGTATCAGAAACGAAATGGCGCGACATGGGTCGGAAGAATACTGGTGCGGATGCACGACTTCGTCAGGAGCGGCGCGGAGGTACAGAATTAAAGCCTGCACAGACAAGCAACTTGGGCAGAGAGAGGCTGCATAAGTCAGAACGGTAGTTGAGATGAGTACGCGACTCGATCCGAAATGGCGCGACGTTGGTCAGAAGCTGGCGCCTGTGCGCAACTCGGTCAGATGCACCGCGACGTGGTCAGGGCCAAGCTAGCACCAATGCACGACGTAGTCGGGGCTTGCGCGACGTGGGACAGAAACAAGGCCAGCACAGGTGCGCAGTGAAACGACGGCAGGGGTCAGAATCGAAGTCGGCGTGAGCCCGCGACTCGGCTCGGGGACAGCAGGGCATAACAAAAGGAGCCAACACGGAAGGCCAGCGCGGTCATAATTGATCGAATGGCAAAATGTATACGTATTGCTAACGGAGACGGAACGGATGCTCGGCGTAGTTAAGGTAGGTCAGATCGGAATCGGTACGGGTGATTCCTAGACTGTCGAGCACCCTGACTTCGGAGCCAGCGGGCGCGTGGACGAGCTGCGCGAGAAAAGGTCGAGTTCAGGAGCGGCGTTGACGTCGGGATACGTCTGCGGATATGTGCCTCGTCAGCAAGGTCGTGCGTATCGCGGCGCGGGAGAGCACAAGGCGCATCTCCCAGCCTTTTTCTCATCGTGCGAGCGGCGTCTAGGCGCGGGAGAGCTCGAAGCGCAGCTCCCAGCCCTTGTATCGTCGTGGCGCGGGAGAGCACGAGGCGCAGCTCCCGGCCATTGCATCGTCGTGGCGCGGGAGAGCACGAGGCGCAGCTCCCGGCCATTGTATCGTCGAGGCGTGGGAGAGCACGAATCGCGTCTCCCAGCCATTGTATCGTCGAGGCGTGGGAGAGCACGAGGCGCATCTCCCGGCCATTGTATCGTCGAGGCGCAGGAGAGCACGGATTGCAGCTCCTGGCCCTTCTCTCGTCGGCGTCGAGGCGCAGGAGAGCACGAGGCGCAGCTCCCGGCCATTGTCTCGTCGTGCGAGCAGCGAGGTCAGTAATCGGGTCAGCAGAGATGTGCGACGTGTCCAACTGTGTAAGTCTGAGCGACGTAGGTCTGACTGCGTATGTCTGCGCGGCGTAGGGACGGCTGCGTAGGTCTGCACGGCGTGCGTAGGTCTGCGACGTACGCCCGGCCGCATAGGTCAGAAATGAAATGTGCGACGTAGGTCGGAAACGGCGTAGGCCAGTGGTAAAGCATGGGTACGTGGCGTGAGCTCGACTCGGACAGAAGCACAGGGTGCCGAGACGCGAGGGTGACGTGGGCAGTAAACACACGCACGCGAGATCGTGAAAGGAAAGAAGATGAATTGAGGCGAAAGAAGGGGCGACTCCCCAACGGTAAATAGGTACAGCGTGGGCTAGGGGGCGGAAGCGGTCTGAAGAATAACAGGACTGTGGTAATGAGACGACGAGCGAAAATGGTGCGCGACGAGCGCCAACGAAACTGCGGTCACTGCGCTTCCCGCAACATTCCTACGACTCAGAATTTCTATTTGAGCAGGTAAAAAATTCAGAACATCGAAATTTTCCAAGTCGTGCCGAATCATCACGTGTCGATTCTAATGGCACTTTTCCGTACTAAGTTCTCCCAGTCTCTACGTTCGAGCAACACTTCCGCTACTTTTTTTTTCTTACTCAGTTTTTGTCCGTTTGGCCTGATTTTTATCAGGTTGTCATCCTGTCTTGTTGCTCAACGTAGAGACTGGTAACGAGTCTATCTATTGTTCCCATCCGGTTTACGAATTTCAGGGAGTTTGGCCACATTTTTGAGGTTTATCTTGCGCGCAGCGGGTCGGTTGGCGCATAAACGCCCAAAGCCCACTGGTGTAAATCGCGCAGACAAACAAACAGGTTCGACCATCAGGTTGGCCCTCCACACTGCCAGCTGCCATCACAGCGCTCTTCCGACGACCTGGACCCATTCCTCGCCGATCATCGAAAGTTACGCATGGACTTTCTGATAGATTACACCACCGGCCATTCTCACGTAAAGCCGTCTCACGGTACTTAAGGGCCTGATCGTAGAATTTCCCTAGAATGTCACACATGGTCACATCCTGTGCTTCGTGCCAAATACTTACCTCCAACGCGCCTCGCGCCCGCCATACCTCACTCTCCGACGTGTTTTCTCATTTGATGCCTCTCCATGCCTCTCCGTGTACTTCGCAAGCAACATATCAAGGCCTCCATCATCCAGAAACGCCGTTCCGCCATCGCTACTGCCGCAATTGCAGTCGTATTCTTCGCTTCAGAGCTCCTTGGCCTCGATAGGCCTCGACCGCGGCCTGTGCACACATCGATTCTTTCTGGACGTCGCTGGCTCGATGAAGTCTTAGCTGGGCATCCGGATCGCTGCCGACGAGAGCTGGGAATGTCGGCATTGGAGTTCTCGTTACTGTGGGCGGAGTTGGCGGCTACGGTGGAGACGCCCGAGCTGGCAGTCTCACAGAGAGGCAGACATGGCGGTAGCGGACAAGAAGGGATGGATGACCTAAGCTACTCCATGGGGAACTGTCTAAGCTAATCCGATCCTAACTAAGCAAAATGATTGACCGATCGGTCATTTCTGAAAAGCGTGATTTGTTTCCACATCCAGTATCCTTTGTATTTCGACAACTGCAAATCTATTTCGCCTGACTTTCTGAGATTATGTTTTTCCTTTGTAGCTACTGTATTCTGATTATCTCTCACGTTTATCATGACCCGCTAATTCCGTTGCAGAGCACGGGTTCCTGCTGGTTGTATTCAGTTTTCCAGATACCCCAACTGTGGAGCGCACGCCGGCAAGCAGCTGAAGAGACAAAAAAAAATGGATGCAGCAACGGCAAAGGAGGAGAAGGCAAAGGAGAAGGAGCAACCGAAGGATTCTACAACGTGATCCGCCGGGGGTCGAATTTCTGCGCGCGTCGAGGAGGACGGACAATAAAGGAGCACCCCTTCCTTCGACCCCCCTTACGAGCGTGACGCGTCGGTACGTAGACGCTCAAGGATGGACTCCGGACCCCGGCAACATTAACTCCAGGGTGGGTCCGTCATATCGAGTCGCTCGATCTTCCCTCTCTGAACCCACTTTCCGTGGATCTTACCTCGCCAGTATGCCTCTCGGCGTCGAGGAAGCCATCAAATTCCGCAGCCTATGCAGCATTTTCGTGATCTCGTCATCGACAGAGCGAACGCCGGCAAGCCGGCGCTTTTGAAGAAAGTGTGCGATTCGATCGAGGATCCCGAGATCTTCAGTCCTGAGGGTTACAAGGTACGGCCCGCCTATTCCTGCTAAACTGGTGCTCCGTTCACGCAGGTTAATCTTTCGACTCAGAGAGGTCGCCAGAGCATTTTGGAGGCTCAACAAAGTGGTAAAAGTAAAAGCACATAAGTATGAGTTTTTTTGCCGGGCTATGCCCACGGCCCCACCCCCAAGTAAAACTAGGGCCGTAATGAGTCTAAAGCACGGGGCAGTTTCGTCGACGATGGGGTTTATCCAACAGGATCCCTGGCCTCTAGCGATCTAGGTCTAATTCGAAATTTGAACGGGCAAAGGGATTTTGCCGCAGCAGTGCCGCTGCGGCAATGCTGCGGCAGTCTGCGGCAGTTGAGTTTGGCGGCAATGTTGAACTAGCGGTATAGACCACCTTGAACCGATACAAACTCCCCAAACATCATCCGTGTAGGTGTCTGTCAGGGTATACCCGCCGTCATCCGAGAATTTGACACGTATGCATGGGTCTGCTTTTGACGACACATACCCTAGCTGATCGTACGTCGCGCCCAACGTCTCTGCCCAATCGCGCCCGCCCTGCGTCGTCCCGTAGATCTCGTATCCGGGCGGCTGTCCCATATAGATCTCTTCTTTCGTGTCGCTGTTCAGGTAAGCCGCTTCGAAGTCGATTTGGCAGAGATGGAGGTCTCGCTTCGCTGCGATGGCGGCAGTCATTCGAATGGACTCGAGACGAGGGACGGCTGCCCACGTTTCCTCGTAGTCGATGCCATGTATCTGCGTAAAGCCCTGGCCAATGAGCCGTGCCTTGTCACGCAACCATTGACCAGCGCCGTCCTTTTTCACGTCGTAGACCCACTTGGATGCCATGACGTTCGCGCCGGAAGGAGGTTGCTGGAGCTCCCAGGTCCCTTTCTTCTCGTGTACTGCTATTCCGACGTCCATGGCGGCGATCCAGCGATCAGCGTCGAGATTCATAGCCTCTGTGTAAGTCTTTGGTGCGTATAGGCGGTCGGGGTTGTATGATATCGAAGTTTGCACGATGTGGTCGTCAAGGTCCTCGTTGAGGCGCTGGAACGCGTCGTAGGCCACATTGGCTCGAGGTTTTGCGGTGCTGCTTGCCCAATCCTCGGTTGCGCTGTCCCAAAATAAAATAATCAGGGGTTTTCTCGAAAATCGACTTCGCAGATTCGCACACAGTCAAAAAACCGCCAATGCAGTCTGAAAGTACTTGAAAAATGGAGCATATTCACAATTTAGTTCACCGGAATTTACCAGGAAATTTCGCGTTGGCTCAGTATGAATAAATATAGGATTTGTTGGCTTTGATTGTCCGGAGCTGTATCGTGAGATCGACCTCACCAAATTTCCACGTGCAAAGCTGCAGCCACATCGACCAAGAGTCGTCAACCCTCCCTCAAAGTAGGCATCAACGCGTTAACCCGAGGTCAGCGCTGATCGTCCACCGCGTCCAACCAAATGAAGGTCACGCCGAACGTTATGAATGACAAGTCACGCAAAGGCATTGGCTAATAGATCCCTTATTCACGCCCGACACTTCGCGAGGCGGGATGCATACGTACGTCATGAGAAAAGGGATATTACAAACGGGGTATTGTCGAATCGCAACACTGAGAAAAAGAGGTCAACTGATCAGCGGAGTTTAAAAAGGCTTCAGACGGACGGACAGGCTCATAAAGAGGTAATTGCCTTACCAGGCTTACCTGTCTGTGGAATCTTTCCTCCAGTGTCTCTTGCGCATACCTCGAACGAAAGCGCGCTCTTCAATAATGACAATTCGTTCCAGTCGTCCATCAAGGCCATTGTAGGGCACGGTCAAAATGCCATTGTGAGGCATGGGGCTCAAAATGTCATTGTGAGGCACAAAGTTCAAAATGCCATTGTGGAGCACGGGGTTCAAAATGTCATTGTGAGGCACAAAGTTCAAAATGCCATTGTGGGGCACGGGGTTCAAAATGCCACTGTGGGGCAGAGGGTTCAAAATGCCATTGTGGGGCAGAGGGTTCAAAATGCCATTGCGAGGCACGGGGTTCAGAATAGGTCCCTTGTCCCTCCAAGGACAGCCAAAATACTATTTCTGCCCTTTCTCGTAGGGCATTCAAGTCTGGAATGCAGGGTGTCTATTCAAACCTTAAATACGTCGAGTGCTCCCTTGGCTCTGCTGAACCTGGCCAAAATACATTATAATTCACCGGATGGTTGGTTCCATTGTGGGGCATGGGGTTCAAATGCCATTGTGGGGCATGGGGCTCAAAATGCCATTGTGAGGCACAGGGTTCAAAATAGGTTCCTGAGATGATGTTGCAGTGTTTCCGGATGTTCCGGTGGCCGCGGCCCCTTGCTGTGGCACCCAGTGACCAGAAATATTCTCCGAGGAAGAGGGGACCGGAGGGGCCATGTAATGAAGGTGGATTGGAATGTTGGTTTAACTTAATGATCACCCAAATGAATCAATCCAAGTTCTATCAAAGAGTGGATGCATCAAGTAGGTGGTTTTCAGTTAAGAAGACCCAGCCACGTGAACTTAACATATTTAAGGTTTGCATAGACACCCTGCATTTCAGATTTGAATGCCCCGTGAGCAAGGGCAAAAAATGTATTTTGGCTGTCCTCCGGAGGCACAAGGGACCCTACAGTGGCGGCCAAAAATAATGCAGGTCACCGTTTGAGCTCGTTTCTGCGTCAAATCACTTCAAATAAGATGCAGGCATTAATTTCTGACAATTTCATGAGGATCTGCACGGGTTTCACTCTACAGCATCTGTACGGTTCACTTGTAATCAAATAAATGAGGGGGTTGTGACAAATCGAATTCTGGAATTGATCAGATGACATAAAATGGTCTACATAGGCTGAAAGTACTCGTAAATGCGACTATAACCATATCTTACTTGATCCAAATTGATAGGGATTTGGGCTCGCAATATGCATTGCAAGTCGGCCATTTTGGCCTTTTTTCGTGGTAAATGGGCCAAAAATGCTCAAAATGAGCAACTTCCGACCACCATTGTGAGCCTAAATCCCCATCAATTTGGGTCAAGTAACATATGGCTGCGGTCGCATTTAAGAGCACTTTCAGCCTATATACACCATTTTACGCCATCTCATTAACCTCAGAATTCGATTTTTTGGAACACCCTCGTTTATTCAATTATGATAGAACCGTGCAAATGTGGTATGGTTCAAGCGGTGAAAACCTTCCCAAAAACATCATACATTAATGCCTGCATCTTATTTGAAGTGATTTGACGCAGAAACGAGCTCAAACGGTGACCTGCATTATTTTTGGCCGCCACTGTATTCTGTGCCTCACAATGGCATTTTGAGCCCTGTGCCCCACAATGGAACCAACCATCTGGTTCATTACAATGTATTTCAGCTGGGTTCAGCAGAGCACTTGATGCATTTAAGGTTTGAATAGACGCCCTGCATTCCTGATTTGAATGCCCCATGAGAAAGGGCAAAAAATGTATTTCAGCTGTCCTTGGAGGGACAAGGGACCTATTCTGAACCCTGTGCCTCACAATGGCATTTGAACCCCATGCCCCACAATGGCATTTTGAACCCCATGCCCCACAATGGCATTTGAACCCTGTGCCCCACAATGGAACCAACCATCCGGTGAATTATAATGTATTTTGGCCAGGTTCAGCAGGGACAAGGGAGCACTCGACGTATTTAAGGTTTGAATAGACACCCTGCATTCTAGACTTGAATGCCCTATGAGAAAGGGCAAAAAATGTATTTTGGCTGTCCTCCAGAGGGACAAAATCATTGAGGAGGCCGCGCAGCGCCGGAAAATAAATATGCGATTACACTCTTACTGAAATGAAAGCCCACCAACCATATGAGCATCGAACACCCGCCCTGCAAACTCTCACAGGGATATTCCTACTTTCTTTGAATTCCACTTTAAAAGGGGCCGCGCAGCGCCGAAAAAAAATGGCATGCTCTGGTGTCCCAGAAATAGGCCCAAGTGGCTCTCAAACTCCCTCAGTTTCCTCGCTGGAGCGGTATCTGAATCTCCCTTTCTCTCTCCTTTCTTCTTTCCTTTTTGGGCGTATTTTTAAAAATTCTTTTGGGCACCCACAAACACCGTGACCGAGCCGTTGGGAAAGACAATTGTTCCACACTACATACCACCATCAAAAACCGAAAATTGTCTACTTATGCCTGGTCATTTCGAGGTCATTTTCCTTCAACGACTTTTATTTGTGGTTATTTACCAAGATCCCCCTAAAACGGCCGTAAATCACGGCTGTCTCCGGCAGTGTATCAACTCAGAAAGATGGGGAAGATGTGCTATCATCATCTTACCACCTAGAAATTGGTATACAACGTGAAAGGCTGGGGAGGCAGTGCAAGTTCCGCAAACTAGGGTTAGGTTATGGTTATTATGGGGAGGGGGGGGGCGCCAGGGGGTAGGGAGGAGTAACCCTAACCCTAGGAGCACTAGCACAGGCACATACAGGCAGGGTGAGTCTTTTGTAAATGTGTAGGAACCGTTCCTACATGCTTCATGATTAGGGCTCCGACCCGGCCGTTTAACGTGACGGCCCGTCGCAAAAACGGCCGTCACCGTGGACGGGACGGGTCTACCCGTCCGTCGACGAGAGTTTCAACTTCGCCCGACGGACGGATCCCGTCCGTTGCACCCGTTAACGGCCGTCACGACGGCTTTGTGCACCTGCCTTCATCTCGGCGGCTTGAACTCGCGAAAAACTGTCAGCTGAGATGGTTAACAACTACTGGAAGGAATGATGATCTCTTACAGACCTCGGAACCACCATGCAATATTCTAACGTGCAAACTTGGAGCAGGGCAATCCACACAATGCTGGTAATATCCAACCAGGAAATATCAGGCCTTTCCTTTGGATAGGCTAATATTCCGTACCTTGCAATCATCTGGGTCGTTGAATACAGGTGCCTCAGATCAGTCCAGATAATACTGAGTGCTTCGGAAATTGCCGCGAATGTCAAGTTTGCGACAAAACCAAGCAGAACATGTTGATGGGAGGTCATTTCAAGTGCCTATGAGGTTGGGCGATTTTGTCATTCATAAATATGTTCAACTCACCACACTTTGATTAGAAATGTTGCTAGATTGACGCTTGACCCGTCAACCGGTCGAGCACCCGTCGACGGCCGGGTGCGGGTGCCCCGTTGACGGGCCGTCGACCCGGCATAATGACGGCCGGGTCGGAGCCCTATTCATGATGCTTGCACCCAGTTTTTGGTGAGCGCATTTTTTACCTGCTACAGTTCGTCTGTGCAAGCTGTTCCGACAGATCATTCTTTGATATCAATTTATTGCGCCGCCCTGACTACGCTAGTCTGGTGGAACCAGATGCTGCTGACCCAGATAATATGGACGTTGACGTTGACAGCGTCAGTACTGCGGATGTGGATATGGATGACATGAACCCCACGACCACCCACCCCCCAAAAAAAGGAGATTATTTGGTGAGGGCAAACAACGGCATTTTCTCCGGCACAGAATGAGCCAGTGGAACTGAGGAAATTCCCTGCAGGAAAGGATCAAGAGATACAAAATGCTCCAGTCTAAGAGTGCCACGATGTTTAGTGGCCTCCAGGCAATCTTTCGTCAAGGGTGCGGAAGTTGCCGGCTCGCTCGCGTGGCCCAATCAAATGCTGACGGCGGTGACTTCATAGGTGCTCTGGCGGATCCTGATGGCATCGAATCGGGGGAGGAGAGCCTGTCCTTGCAACGTGTAAAAATTGCTATTCTTTCCTGAAGCGTGGGAAGGTTCCTCGCCTTGCTCTGGCCAATCATAACTTCCTTGGTCCTATCCCTGACGAGTTGAGCAATCTGACTGTCATTGAAGAAGCCATGATTGCACGATGTCGAGCTAAGTGCTGGATCATCCAACCCAAGGAAGAGGACAATTATTCAACTCCTATTACGCAGCGCGGTGTGCGGGGCCATGTCATCGTTTATCCACAGACGCCATTTACTATTGTCAAGGTTTTGCCACCTTCTATTGAAGAATTAATCACACCCATATGTGTCATTTTCGTTGGTTCTAACCTTCCTACTTCCGAGTGGCTTCAAAAAAAAGCGGAACCTCTAACAGTGCGTAAAGAAAAGGTCTTGAATGCGCTTGCGTGGTTGCAGTCCCATAATCCTCTGTGTAAGGACATCGAAATTAATGCACGGGTGTTTGATGGCCAGCCAGATGAGACAATCCTTCCTTTTCGTATTCAAGATGTTGTTCCCTCGGGCGGTATTGACGCGTCCATGTCTTGGTACATCCCCAATGGTAGTTCAGGTCCTTCTGTCGCTGGGACAGAGATAGCGGCCTCCCTGTTGTCAATGAACTCAGGAACGCAGCGATAGATCATATAAACCTCCCAGGCAGCAACTATGTTGGCATCCCGCAGGACCGAAATCCTGTCAACGAGTTCAAAAATCCTGCGCTCTTTCCCATGATTTATCCTACCCTCTCTCCTTACGGGCTCAGCGGGTGCGAAGACAACAGACGTAGAACTCCTTTATCTATGCGCACCCATATCAAGCATTTATTCAACCTTTCTGATCGTCGGTTTCAGACACACTACTCATTTTTATTCATGGCCTTCACCATGTTTCAACGACGCCAAGGTCTCTTGCGCACTGTGTATATGGCTGCTCGGAGTCGGTTCTATTGTAACAGTTCTGGGTGCTGCATCAATTATTCAGAATGCCTTGCTCGCGGGTTGCCCAGCGTCAAAATTTCAGGTC
Organism: Mycena leptocephala; assembly: GCA_029378395.1. Lineage (NCBI taxonomy): Eukaryota > Fungi > Basidiomycota > Agaricomycetes > Agaricales > Mycenaceae > Mycena > Mycena leptocephala. Next base: position 788,104 of record JARJLF010000010.1, read on the forward strand.
GGGGTGCTGTATCGATTTTGCTCGCGGACAGTTCCTTAGCCCGCGGGACGTTCAAATACAAAATTTGATGGCCATGCGCGGCAGAAAGGTTAAATATGCCAAGTGCCCCCTGACCCTTGCCGAGTCTAGCCGAAATACATTCAACTGATGGCGCTGGACTCCTGCATTTTGAAGCACGGGGTTCAAAAAGGAATTGGAGTATTCGACCCCGGGAAATTCATCTATGAATGTTTCAGCGGCCCATGATCACTCGCTCGCGAGCTTTACCAAGTGCGCCGCATTGTTGGGTACAAATATTTTTTTTGTGAGTCCCCTCACTCCGTTTATTTTCATTCTGACAACGTCCCCGGGATTTTTGACCCCGGAGAATTCACCTGTAGCATTTTCAGGTCAGCGGGAGCACCCATTCGCGTTCTGGCCCAGACGTGATCCCGTTTTAGTGGGTGAAGTTTATTTTTTTGTAGGATTATCGAAAATCCATCGAGAGCCGGGCATTATTGCAATTTGCAAAAAATCATGTCCGCTGGCGATTTTAGACAAAAAAAAAAGTTTCAAGTTTGGGGACCCAAGTTGCGCGAGTTCGATCCGGGTTGCCGGCATCTTTTTCATTATACACTCGACCAAATAACACGGTCGCGTCGATGTTTTTTGGATTTTGCGTGGCCACATCTCACCCAAGCGACCATTCCCGGCCTTGGTAATTATTATACTATGCATTAAATCATGTTACAGCACTCCAACTCCTGAATTATATTATGTAACCACGGAATAATGTGTTTTCATGATATATTGGCTCCTTCGGCTTTATTTCTCCATTCAGAGGCATTTGAACCTGTTTTTGTTCCCAGAAAAATGCTAATACAAAGGATACAGCGAAAGAAATTGTTTAGACACTGTCACACAGATTGGAGGTCAGGGTGATTATTGCATCCAGGAAATTGCTGGTTTCCTCAGTGGACCTCTTGAAATGCACAGAAAAGGTTTATGCCTTGAAAGAAAGTTAGATTGAAGCTGATAACATTTTATCACGATTATCGGTGGCGATTTGATGTTTAGGACTGCTAAAGACGTGGTGGATATTATTTTGAGTGCAAGCCACTGGGTTTGATATCTTTAATGATTTGGTGGCTAAATCAAGAAGTTAGAGTGCCGAGATATGATCTAATGCATAGTATAATAATTACCAAGGCTAAAAATGGTCGCTTGGGTGAGATGTGGCCACGCAAAATACCAAAAGCATCAACGTGACCATATTATTTGGTCGTGTGTATACTACAAAGGCTGGCAGCCCGGATCGAACTCGCGCAACCCGGGTCCCCAAACTTGAAACTTTTTTTTTCTAAAATCGCGAACAGACATTATTTTTGGAATTTGCAATAAGATGGCTGCAAGATGAAGTTGACTCGTCGGTTAAGCTCTACTTGCTGCACGGCCGCCGTGAAACCCAAAGGGACAAACCTGCTGCCCAAAAGACTCTATTTCTGAGGCATTACTTATCTATGGTTAAGACACAAGAGCATCGTGAAGCTCTGGCTTCAATCATGCTGTCTGCCCATCAGCTTGCCCTAGAAAATTGCGGCATGTTGATCATGCACTGCAACCTGTACCTCGTCATCTGCGCTTCTGTCGATTCTGCAAAAGCAAGGTGGAAAGTCCAGAACACGCACTGTTGGATCACCCGATGTTATGACGCTGCGCAATACGTTTCTGGATAAGTTATTCCACACTGTGCCACGCTTGCAGACAAAAATGGCTGAACCACCACCATTGAGTTTCTGAAGGCCGTAATTTATGAGCACGCAACAATTGTACTCGTTGCAAAATATGTGCATGATGTCCTTGAAGTATTCTACGCATCCCCCGTGCACCGTGCAAGCTGACTTGCTGACCGTTGTGGATATTCCAGGTTGTTTGTATGCTTTTCTCTGTTGTCTAGGTCGTACCGTGGGGCATGGGGGTAACCTGTGGGGTCTGCGAGTCTGGTCTAGGTGGGAGAGGAAAGTCCAGGGGCGATGGTGTAATTACGCTTGCTTGTACATCGGGAAAATCCCTGGAAACCGGCGTTCGTTATTCGGACCGTGCCGTGTAATGCTACCTACCTACCTCCCTACCAAACGGATTGATCCTCGCCCCTGAGTGAGTCCCATGTCTCCGTTAGGATCGTTTGGTACACAGCGGCTGAATTCTTGTTCCCTGCGTCTCTTTCTGAAGTCGAGACTTCTAGAGGCGCATGACCGTCCAATGGTTATGGGGCAGACATATTGAGCTGAGAAATACAGAGCTGGAATAGATGAATGAAACCACACCAGAAACTCAAGAGCGATGGACCCCGCATCTATTCCTGCGAAATTGTCGTTGCTGGCTTTCCGACGGAGAGGTGTAAAGCTCACCTGCAAATTGCGGGCTGTGTCTGAACGTCAAAACATATCAGGCGTGGCGTGGAAGGACACTGACAGCTTCGCATCTCCGCGAAATTGGATACGTGGTGAATACTGAACTTGAAGGCACAGGGGTGTTCCAGAAAATTGGGTATGTGAGGCTTGTCAGTCAACTGGTGCCGGGCGTTCCGGAAAGCAGTATTGCTCATGTCTGGATATCAGGAGGGAAAAACATTGTTTGTGGAAGGGAAAGGTGTTTAACGTTCGCATATATATCATAGAGGGTGAAATGGTATGAAATGAGCGGTCGCTCTCTCTCGAGCGCTTGGATCATGTGAGAAATTACCTTATTTGGATGTCACATGGCCAAAATTAAGGTCGAAAAAACAAAAACCGACCCCTGTTACCTTATTCCAAGGGATGATCAATATCACTATCGGGTCCCCCTGTATGTTGGTGTTTATGATGTGTATGTTCAAGTTGTTTGACTGCCTCTTCACCGCGCCTTGTCTCCGCTCAGTCCTTGTCTATTTATTCTGCTGGGTGGTCTCCTCAACATTCAACAATGCTTCGAGTCTCAAAGCACCGACGTACACCGCTAAAGTAACTTATAAGTAACTTTTCTGAACTTACAGCCGATCCTGAAAGTAATGAGAATAACTTTTTTTTTTTTCGGCGTGAGCCCCGGAATTCCGTGTCCTAACCCATAGCCCGGCCGCCAGCGAGTCCCGGGCGTCCTCTACGCTGAGTGGCGCTAGCATTGTAGCCGGACGCTGCGGGGCTCGGGCACTTTGGTGGTGTAGGAATTACCCGACTTCAATATTCTTATTACAACTGTGATTTGAATGTGTTTCAATTGATTTTGCATGGCTTAGAATGATATGCCCCTTGTGTTAATCAATAAGCTATTCAGTTGTATACGTAGATTAGGACCAAAAGGGATTTTACGAATGTTTGTCGACATGAACTTGCAGCTACTCGGACAAGTCAAATGTTCGGGTAAGGGGTGAACCTTTCATTTGGACTCTCCATCATGGCTGTGTGGCAGAGTGCCGGAGACTGGACTGGCATTTGGGAGAGACCAAGGCCTCTCAGCAGTGTATAAATAGCAACTTAGCAGCTACTGTCGCTTTCTGTCATCTCTTTCTTAGAAGGAGATGGGGAAAAAATACATCAATCAGAAGACTCCGACATCTCGAGGCTGCAGGCCAACTGAAACTGAAGTTCTATTTGTTGCTGTACCTGACCATGATGGCTACGCAGCAGTACACTAGCTAAGCTAGGATGGGGGAGTGGTATGTATCAAATGTGGGTATGAGAGGACAGACTTTTATAAGTACATAAAGTTCGGGAGAGAAAGAGAGAGATAAAAGAACTTTACGTGCAGGGAAACATGGGGAAGGGCAGAGAGCTGCGAGATATATGGGAGGGTGCACGATGAAAGGCGTGGGTGGCGGTACAGCGGGGGTTGGGACGAGTAGTTGTGTCCGGAGAATTAAAGTAAGTAAAAGTAAAGTAATGGACAACGAGATGAGGAGTCAAGAGAATCTACCAGTTTGGCCAATAAATTTGAGGACGGGCTTCAAGAGCTTCGGGTGCGAGAGGAGAGTGCGGACATCGACGGAGCCAAGGATTCCGGCGCTATAAGATGCGAGCTGGAGATGCGCGCGGAGGCGTTCCCAGGCAGGGCAGTGCAGGAGGAAATGCGCCCTAGTTTCGCGTGCAGCACCACAAGCCTCGCAGGACGGAGAGGGAACGAGCCGGCAGCGGAAACGGTGGGCGTTAAGGGCGGAGAAATCCGTGCGGAGCCGGCCAAGGAGAGAAATCTCTGCGCGGGAAGCAGACGAATTGTAGGGAGAGCGAAGAATGAGCGACGGGAGTGAGGAGTCAATTTCACGAAGTCCACGGCCCGTTTTCGCTATCTTCCATTGGGCCTGCCATTGGTCGAGGATCAGAAGGTTGATACGACGTTTGCACGTAGTGAGGGAAACCGGGGTGTTAGGCGATGGAGTGAGGAGAGTGGCGGCCTTCGCAGCATCGTCGGCGAGCTCGTTGCCAGTGGTTCCGATATGCACCGGAGTCCAGAGGTTAGTGACTTGAAGAGCAGGTTGTCGTGACATCGCCTCGCGCACAAGTACGTCATACTCGATGGCGCGGAACTGACCACTTCGCGGCGCCGTCGAGATGATTCCCTGCAACCCAGCTTGTGAGTCCGAAACCATCAGTGCACGGCACTCCCTAACCACGGCACACCCTGTCGCACGTAGAACTCCCTCAATTTCACCCTCCGCAACCTGACCATCCCCAAGGGGGATCAAGATCCGCTCGCGCACCACGCCACCCTCGACCCGAACCGCAGCTCCCCCTGCCGACCCATTCAAAAGCGAACCATCAGTAAACCAAGTTGACCGAGCAAACTGAGGGTCAGCCAGGTATCGCTCCAGCACCGCGATCGCGTCCTCCTTTGAGGGGATCACAGTCGTCACAGGGAGTGGCTCCTCCCATGGCGGCGCGTAAACCGGTAAGATCTGCTCCATACCTAACGTGAGGTCGACTCCAGGGGCAATGGGGCCGGGGATGGGGAGCAGCGGGGTTTTCCGGGCACGAACGCGCTGGCCACGGTCAGGAACACACGAAGGCCACCGGACGCACGGGAGGCGCTCGACAAAGTGAAGAGCAGATGCTCGATGTGCGTGTCTCGGTCGGGTGGAGATGGCGCTATGGAGCCATTTCATTCAATTCGTAGGGTCACATGTCACACGCCTCAAATCCTACGAAAATTTTTCGTAAGTCACTCAGTCACAAAGGCGATTTTGCCCTTAGCCGAGCTCTGCCGGCGGATCAAATTACCAAAACGGGACCGGCTACGAAAGGTCCAGGTGAAATTGATTGTCACACCCTAAATGGCCTTACGAATTGAACGAAATGGAACAGTAGTTCCTCACTTTCTGCGCTCACTACGGCCTCATTTTTTGACCAGATTCCTCGTGCATAGGCTCGTTCGCAAGCGTTTAGAGAGCGCTTTCAAATGTATGTAATTTCTTTTCCTAATTCTATAAAAAAAATTTGACCTTTTTCGGCTCCAGCGTGCCAAAGCCGCGACATTGATATCGACTTTTCTCGTGCAATTCTCGATAGATTTCACTCAAAGTAGGCGCGTTTTGACGGCGCTGTATGCACGTTGTTAACGATACGCGTTTTTCACCGTAGCTTCTCGCTTTCCACGACCGATTTCCGCATACGCGCCAAGCTTGGGCTGCCGCTCTCTAGCTTTTTTCTTGGTCAATTTGGGCTCAAATTGCAGTATTCTAGGTGTGTTACAAAGCACTCTGCCTTGTATTTTACTGACCCTTAGAGCTTAGCAATATCTCCCTCCTATCCATATATAAATGAGCAATCACCGTTCGCCGCATCAGCAGAGATGTCAAGATGGCCGCGCTGAATCTTGATGAGCAGGGCCTTCTCCCACTCAAAGAAATACTCGCCTGTGTTGGTTTCTCCCGCAGTGCTTTTGTTCGTGTTCCCCGCCTTTGGCGCACCACTGGCGATGTCGTGCAACAAGATCAGCTCAATTCACAAGTGCATTGAAGTTACGCACCGGATTTCTTTGCCGATGCCGTTTGCTTCCACTTCACCCCCACTACCTCTTCCTTCCATTCCCCGTCCTCATCGTCTCCCTCATCCTCCTTCTCCTCATCTTTATCTTCTTCATCTTCAGAAGCTTCCTCCTCCGCTTCATCCTCTTGTATGAAATCCATCGAGAATTGCACGAGAAAAGTCGATATCAATGTCGCGGCTTTGGCACGCTGGAGCCGAAAAATGTCAAAAAAAATTTATAGAATTAGGAAAAGAAATTACATACATTTGAAAGCGCTCTCAAAACGCTTGCCTCGTCTGTGTGTAGCTTTCCTGGAATGTGCACAGCAAAAACAGACATGTCTACCCTCAAGAGCCTTAAGGGTGGACATAGCCTTTGAGGGTACACATACATCAAATTAGGCTGTAAGTGGTCAGTTCTGCTCGAGGAGATGCATATGTCGGCAGGACTGTCTGCAAGTTCAAATTTGGCCAGTGTCTAGCTTTCCTGGGACGTGCACAGCAAAAAAGACATGTCCACTCTCAAGAGCCTTAAGGGTGGACATACATCAAATCAGGCTGTAGTAGATAGTTTGTGCTACAGCCATTCGAGCCATCTGATGGCTGTTTGGCGTTGCGCAAATGGATGGCTAATGGCTAGAATGGCTTCGATGCTTACCCTCACTTTTGGCGACATTGAGTCACTTACGAGTCGTACGGCTCATGTACGGGTGATCAGTCCAGCCCACATATCCCACAGAAGAGTTGGACAAAGATGACGCGGAATCCGATCGCGAGGACATGGATCAAGCCGAGGGGGTTAGTGAGTACGACATCAAAGATGGCATCACGAAAAGTGGGAGATCCTGTTATTGGTTGGTGATCCCTACAAACACGTGCCAAGCAGATGGTGTTCTACATACCCTTGCATACCCTTCACCAACCCCCACAAAGCCGGCACCTTGCTGGTAGACCTTTAGCCAAGGGAAGACCAGTGTTATAGCGAATTGCCTTTCTAATGCCTGGCTGTTCTTGGGTTTATATGGGCTGTTGAGCTTCTGCCATTACACCACATTCTCAGTAAAACTACACAATTGGCTTTCGTGGCTTTTATCTTTCAAACATATCTTGGGAGTATTTTTGCCTTGTGGAAGATATCTAGCATTTTTTTCGATCAGATCTTTGAGCCGTCTTAAGTTGGATCATCTTTTGCAGGAGCCATGCATCGTCTGAACATCTTTTAGTCGGTAGATAGAATTTAGCACTATAAGACAATGAAAGAAGAGTTGATAGTGTACCTATGGCATACCTACCTTTGCTCCAGATGATCATACATAGGTACAACCGATCAGAATGAGTAGAAAATGAGCAGTAAAATTCCCGAAACCACTTACCACCAAATTGATGTCTATGCCAGCTGAAACAATACATAGAACCATGTCATTTCCTCCGGACCTTTTCATCAGTGCGGAAGGTGTACTTGATAAGTATACGTAGCGTTAGATTGGATTGAAATCGAACACAAGTCATTCAAACTCCGCTCCATCATGATGGCGGGCATGGTGACCGCCTATGGCGTGATTTGTTCCCATCAAATCGTTGGTTGCTCTTTCCCTCCATCTTCCCTCTCGCCTTTTCCCCACCTTTCGCTCCCTCTCGGACCCGCTCTTGCACCTCCTGCCAAGTTTTGGGGCCTCCGGCTCCTCCCAAGTAGCGCAAGACTCTATGGATGCGCCTTTGCCCCTCTCCGTGCTTGTGCTCGATATGCCTCTGTTCTTGGCATGGCATGTCTCGCCTGTGGTTCCAGTCTTCAAAGCTCCCAAGCAAGCTTGCAAGTGGCCTCGATGTCAGGCTCACAAGTTGTCTCTCTGTCAAGCTCTTCAAGTCATCTCTGTCAAGTTCTTCCAAGTCGTCTCTGTCAAGCTCTTCAAGTCGTCTCTGTCAAACTCTTCAAGCTCAGAACTCGTCTCTTCCTCAAGTTACAGTCCCAAGTTGTATGCTGAGCTCTATTGGGCCACATCATCAAGGCACTCCGTGACGTTGAAGGTCAAGCGATCAAATATCGCTTGAGGCCTTCAATTAGTGCGTGTTTTTATTCTGTCTGTTTCCTTTATTAACATTCAGTCAGCGCCGTGTTTAGGAGCACTGCATGGGCGGGGAATTCAAGCATTGTCATGCCCGCAGGCCCGAGCGACGTCGACGCCCTGGAAGCCTGACAGGCTGCGAAACGCGCTCACCCCGGCACCGCCGCCACCTCCACTATCACCGCCTCGTAGATTACGCACCCTTTGTTTCCATTGTATTCACTCTGCAATATGATTTATTTTATTCATTTTTTGTGCGCTACCAATTTATAAGCCCTATTTTGAGTATCAATAAGGCTGGCATGGGGCCTGTCTCTGTATATCAAGGTATGTAAGGGCAGGTAAACCTCCGAAAGGTATGTAGAGTTTGGGAAACTCCGCAAACTTTGCGGGGTTTGTAATAAAATAGGTTGCATATATTCGTCGGTGAAACTTCACCTGCATTATAGTGCTGTGTAGTGGATTTTCCCGATTGGGGCGTTTGCAAGGGTTTACAAACCCTTGCAATCATTCCCCGTTTTTCGTGATGGGTGACGACGACCTGGAGGCGCTTGCTCCAGAGGCTCTGTCATCGGTGTTGGCACAAGCTCATTATCAGACCGATCCTTTCAGGGTCCTGCGGAATCTGTGTAAAAAGGAACTCTCCGTTCGATTCGGGGTCGGGCCGAGATCCTTTTCTATCCGTTTTTCCCTTTGATTTGTGCCATCGATTTTATTTGGGTTGTAGGGCCCGTCGTACTCCATTATTCGCCTTCCGAGAGCACGGCCTGTGGCGTCCCCTCACGAAAGACCATTTCCTTCGCACAACGACCGCGCTCCACACAGCAGCCGGGCTGGAGGCCGTCTTTTGGCACAGCCATCGCATCGGAGGCTCCGTCGAGCTGCTCCTCGCCGGCGTCGAACCCGAAGTTATCATGAAACTCGGTGGCTGGACCTCGCTATGCTTCCTCATTTATTGGCGCAGACTCGAACAAATCTTGCCGGCTCGTATTATCGCTGCCTGGGATTCCAATATCAGACAATTCGCATCCACGCAGGGACACGCTTACGATTCATTATCACTTAGTTTCGACAACGAAGAATAGTATCGCATGTATTCCTACTCTTTTTTATATATATAGAACGTATCGCATCGCTCATTTGGGGTGTTCTGGCCTTATCGAGTCCTTGCCCTCACGCGAGCTTTGCTCTTAGAGCTCTGCTCTGTTGTAGGTCAAGAGTTCTGTACCGTCCTCTTCAGACTCAATATATTAGGAGTAAGATAATACGCACCTGTACCGTTGTCTTCAGACTGAAGAGATCGGCTACAGGCTTACAATAATACATAACCCTCGCGAACCAAACACGACCCTAGTCCCCATCGAGACTGGACGCGACTGGACGCGAGGTCTAAACTACAACACTCCCACTGACCTCGCAGTCCAGTTGCTATTCCAGACCAATCATTCGCCGGCATCGTAAGGTCGTATCGCGCGGAAGAATTTTGGTAAGGAGGTCGGCCGGATTCGCGCCCGATTGGCAGTAGTGAATGGTGACATCCCCGTCCTCGATGTAGTCGCGGATGTTGTGGTATTTCAATGCAATATGTTTCGCCTTGTCATGCATCGCTGGGTTTTCGGCAACAGTTATCGCCGACTGGTTGTCGCAGTAAATTGGTGACGCGTGGTCCAACGGTCGCCCCAGAAGCTCGCCGAGCAGGTTTCGGACAAAAATTAGTTCGCGACTCGAATGGCTGCCAGCAATATACTCAGCCTCCATCGTAGATTGAGCCGCGACACTCTGGAGACGGCTGATCCATGAAACAGCGCCACCAGCAAGAAGGACAACAGTCCCCGAGGTCGATCGCAGTTTGTCCTTCTCACCCGCCCAGTCAGCGTCGGTATAACAGATGAGAGATTTCGAGATTGGCGCTGTCGAGCGACCAGGTCCGCGGCGGTAGGTGATGCCGAGATCGAGTGTACCTTTAATGTATCTCAAGAGGTGCATTAGCGCGTTCCAATGCTCGATGCCTGGGTTCGAGCTGTATCGACTGCCGACTCCCACAGCGAAGGCTAGATCGCCGCGCGTGCCCAGCATCCCGTACATCACACATCCCGTACATCACACATCCGAGGAGACCCAGGTAGTCCTTGCCGGCCATAACTTTCCGCTCCTCGTCCATTTTCGGCGACATCTCTTTGGTTAATTTTGTGCCGACAGGGAAAAGGTGTGGATACAGGCCTGCAGTCTGTCATCCCAAAACCTTCAAGCACGCCCTCGAAGTACTTTCGTTGGGAAATCCGCACGGTACCCGCCTTGAGATCCTGAGAAATCTCCAACCCCAAACAATAAGATGTGACACCCAAGTCCTTCATCTTCAGACGGGCCAACAGCTTCAACTTCAAAGCATTCCAAGTAGCCTTGTCATTTGTCGCGCCTTGGAGATCATCAACGTACAACGCGATGACGACAATTATCCCATCGCGTCGGCAGAGGTAGATGCTGTGGTCCGACTGGAGACGCGTAAAGCCGAGGGATTTGAATATCGAGTTGATGAGGCGATACCACTGGCACGAAGCTTGTTTTAGACCATAGAGAGACTTGTGTAGCCGCAATACCATCTCGTCACCATTCGCGTTGAGTTTTGGAGGAAGACCGGGGGGCTGGGACATGTAAATTTCTTCTTCCAGCTCGGCATTGAGGAAAGCAGTAACAACATCCATTTGGTATATGGTGAGGCCATAGTAGGCGGCGACGGCGAACATGACACGAAGAGACGTGAACTTGACGACAGGGGCGAAAGTTTCTTTGTAATCGATTCCGTGAATTTGCGTGAAACCACGTGCCACGAGGCGCGCTTTGAAGCGCTCAAACTCGTTCCACTGGTTCGTCTACACACTGAACACCCATTTGCACGTTATCACTTTCCTCCCCTCTGTAAGATCGGCGTACTCGAAGGTCCCGGTATCCACAAGTGAGCCAAATTCGGCTGCCATCGCATTGGCCCATTCCTCGGACTCTGCGCTCGCCATTGCTTGCCTGAACGTCAAAGGGACGATGATCGGAGGCTCTGGGATTTGTGCAGGACGAGCCTGAGCTTGGAACTCCTCCTCCTCCTCAAGCTCAGGTACGTCTTCGACTTCTGGTGCCGTATTATGCTTGTAACGGCCTTTGGGCAGATTTGTCCTCTCGTCCACCATTCCCTCGAAACGCCTCGGCATCCTGCGCGTCCTCGGCACCACTGGTACCTCGACAACGACCTCGGCTGCCTCCTCCTGATCCACACCCACATCCTCATGCTCATCTTCAGTCCCATCCTCGCGCCCCTTCTCCGTCTCAGACTCATCCGCAACATCAACACCGTCTACAGCCAGGGATTTCGACGCATTCTCGGGGGTAGAGGGTGGTCCAGGAGTAGGGGAAGGATTGGGAATAATTGGTGGCAGATTGCGAAGGTCCGTCATTACTTCAGTCCACCCAGAGCTCGTCCGACGCTCAATGAACGTCACATCCCTAGACTTATACACCTTCCGCGTCGTCTTGTCGTAGCACTTTATGCCTTTGATTGTGTACCAGGGAGTGCGTAGTAGCCAATAAGAGTGCATTTGACCGCCTTATCTGCCAGCGTCGCGCGATTTTTCTCCGGCAACACCTGAACGCAACACTCGCACCCAAAGGGCCGCAGATGACTAACATCCTGACGTTGCCCAGTCCAGGCCTCCTCAGGGATGCGTCCGTCTAGCGATGCGCGAGTCGGACAGAAGTTTCGTGTCACGGCGCCGTAGAGAACTGCGTCGGGCCAGAATCCAATTGGAAGTCCTGCCTCAATTAAATTCGCTCTCGCGCTATCCTCAAGCGTGCGGTTCGCGCGTTCGGCCACACCGTTCTGCTGAGAGGTGTGAGGAGCTGTCGTTTGGTGGATTACACCCTCGGACTCAAGATATGCCTCGAATTCGTCCGAAGTGAGCTCACCCGCATTGTCTGTGCGGATCTTTCCTAGCTTCTGGCCAGTCTCCTTCTCCACACGGGCCTTCCACACACAAAACCGGTGGAGCGCGCTGCTCTTATGCTTCATGAAGTCAACGTCGAGGTGCGCAGTGTAGTCATCCGTGAATGTAATGAAGTAGCGGTTTCCGCCAATGGAATTCGGGAGTGGACCAACCATATCCGAGTGGACTAACTCTAGAACACGACTAGCCCGACGTCTCCCGTCCTTCGGGAATGGCTTCCGCGACGTCTTTCCTCGAAGGCACGCCTCACACGACACACTTTCGTCCCACTGGCCCATCTCCAAACCATCGACCATCCCCGACGAAACGAGTTTCCTGAGGTCGGAGAAGTTCAGATGGCCGAGGCGGCGGTGTAGGGTGAGGATGTCGAGGCGCTTACCGGCAGGCGTAGGGGTTTTTGCCTTGAGGACGGATGGGGAGACGAGAGCAGTTGCAGGTGAGGCATCGGCCAGTTCCAGAGTGTAAAGACCATCCTTGAAAATCGCCTCGCAGAGCGTAGCGCCGTGCAACTTAATGAAACAGATGGCACCCTCGAACTCCAGCCTGACGCCAGGGATGGCGGTCAATTGCCCAACGGACAGAAGCGACCCCGTGAGCTTTGGGGCATGCAATGTCCGCGTGAAGTGGACCGTCTGAATCCCTGTCGGGCTCTTAATACGCCACGCGCTTGTTCCGACGCCGATAGCATGGATCTCGCTGTTGTCCCCGAGCTGGATCGGGATTGCCTTCTTGAGGACCTTGTACGTGACGAAAGAATTGCGGCCAGAGGTAAGGTTGCGCGATGCGCCCGAGTCGACGAAGAGCGCATTGGTGCGAAGGCCATTGGTCACCTTCGTGAGAAGAACTTTGGGATGATTATCATCTTCGGCAACGCTGTCATACGCAACCTGCGCAAGACGCAACTTCTCCTTTGCCTGATCCTTCTTGCCCAGCGGACATTCTCGCGCGATGTGGCCCTTGTTCCCGCACCCGTAGCACGTTATCCCAGTCTTCCAATCACCGCTGCCGCCTGCACCACCACCACGTCCACCTCCTCGTCCACCTCGTCCGCCACCACGCCCACCACGCTGGCCAAACTGGGCAACATATGCCTTCACTGCGTTTGCAGCTGTCTCTTCGTCGTGCGCCTTCGCAAGCGCGACGTGTTCTGTCTGCGCCTTCAGCGCATGCTCCTCGCACTGTTTCTTCTCGAGCAGGTTACGCTGTCGTTGCTTCTCCTGCAGCAAGATCGGAGTTGCCGCACCGAAAGTCATCATCGCGCCAACAACTGACAAGGTCTGGACAATACCCGTGAAATCCTCCGGAAGACTCTGCAGGGTGAGCTGAATGAGCTTGTAGTCGCTGACCACGTCGTTCCCCCGCTTCAGATCATTTGAGTACCCGAGGATAATATCGAGGTGATCCTGGAGCGGGCCACTAGTGATGCCGCCATACTTGATATTGGCCAATTTCTCGTGGATCGCGATCATGGACAGCATGCCCGTCGGCTCGTAAATGGTGCGAAGATTATTCCACATCGCTGCAGCGCTCGTGGCATCCCGGATGTACGCCACCTGGTCGTCACTAACCATCTCGGTGATCCGGCGCATTGTCTTTGCGTTTCCTTTCTCCCAGTCTGCATAGTCGGGATTGGTGATTGCGGCGTCTACCGTGCCCGTTGCGGGTGACACCGCAGGACGTTGTACAACCAAGGTAGGCGGGACGGCAGGGTTCACAATGTACTGCCAGCGGCCTTCATCTTCAAGCTTGTTCTGAGCCTTGAACGAAAAGGTCTTCCAGTTCTTGCTGTCGAGCAAATTGAATGCATAGCGCGTGGTGCCGCTGGAAGCGTCCCGGGAGCCCATAACCTGTTGTAGGTCAAGAGTTCTGTACCGTTCTCTTCAGACTCAATATATTAGGAGTAAGATAATACGCACCTGTACCGTTCTCTTCAGACTGAAGAGATCGGCTACAGGCTTACAATAATACATAACCCTCGCGAACCAAACACGACCCTAGTCTCCATCGAGACTGGACGCGACTGGACGCGAGGTCTAAACTACAACATGCTCTGTGTGGGTTGTTCCGGCCAGATCCTCCTCAAGGCCCGGACATCCACTGTGTACGGGGATTGGCTTCCGCATTCCTTTTCCCGACTCGCGAGCCCGGCCTTTTCCGGCGCGCCATCGGCTCAGCGTTTCGGCCGCGGAGCGGCCAATCTCCCCCGCACACCCAGTCCTATATATCCACCGTGTATCCTCCATCCTCACATCCCTATCCTGCACATTCTCCGATCTTCCCGAGGCGGCCGAAGGCCGCCGATGACCCACGAATATATATTATGCCTACATACCATATCCAGCATGCCAAGCCGATATCTCCCTTATCATGGCCACTATTGTCTATTACGTAAAATATTCGCCTGTTGTCTCGGTAAGTAACTATAAGCGGGATATCACAATTTTCATTATTCGGGAGGCAAATCAGTAGAAGCAGAAGGTCTCGCCTGTCCAGGAATGGTGGCATAAATTAAGATTCGACTTGCCTGCACGGTAGGGACGATCATTGAGGGCGACCAAGACCTGCACTGGGCCAGGCTGTGTGCGAAGATGGTACATGAATCGAGCTGGATGAATAAAGAGAAGGATAATGTACAGGGAGGGGAGATGATGGGTGAGAGAAAGGAACAAAGCGAAAGAGCGCAGCTTTTGAACGGTTGTTGAGTGGCTGATCGGCGAAGTCGAAATAAATTGAAGTCCAATAATCTTTGATGGGTCGGGTGGACTCGGAAAGCAAAAGGAAATTAAACTGCCAATGTGGTCGGTCCGTGGAGCGGCTGAGAAAAGTAGGGTATCGGCTGTGCCAAATTACGTCTCGCTTCGAATAAGCGATGATCCATGGAGATTAGGTTCCGACGGCTTACGTATCATGTCGAGTCAATGCTCCCCTTAACATCCCCGAATTTTTAACAGCCTGCGATCATTGAATGCTGGCTTGATTTGGTTATGTGTGTATTTCCCATCAGATGACATATTTGGGCAGCACTTCCTCCACTTCCCAGGCCACGATACTTGGGCGCTTGTTTAAACCTTGAATACGTCAAGCGGATCAAATCACATGTGCTGACCTAAGGACGTGGACAGGTCCATCAGCTCTATTTATACACACCTTCACCCTGCCACGTCACAGCATCCCTCACCAGCTGAGTGTTCCTTATGGATGCACTGTCACCAGTGCACAGTCCAGCCAATCAACTCCAGAGAAGCAGTGGTCTTAACTATGACTACATCCCTCTGCAGAGTATACCTGAGCAGTTTGCCACTCACTTGTGCACGCCGACATCAATCTTGGATTTCTTGCTGGTCACTCCGACGAGTACCAATATCAATGTGGCCCCACAAAGCGACTGTGTGAGAACTCTTTATTTGAAATGTCCTTGCACCAACGTCGTACCAAAGCGGAGAGATCAGATTGAGAAAACGAGCTTGAATCCTGCTCTGCCTCCAGCTCCCGGACAAACCGGCAACGTGGGGGTGGTAGGTTCGAGCGCCCATTCACAGCCGGTCCCACTGCATCATAATATCGAGGAGGTTCAGGCTTTTCCCACCCCCCTTCCATCCATCGGTCAGACTCCGGAGAACAACTGGACCGAGGCGGAAACCGCCGTCTTTGGTAGAGAAGATCCTGCAGACGACGAGTGGACGGATGAAGAGAGCAACCAGACCGGTGTAGGTTCCTGTTCAAAGCACAAGAGTGGTAATCGTATGAAACAGCATCCCCGAGGTACAGTGGTGTCCCTCTCTTCAGGTTGGGCCGTTCAATAACTGTGACATGTTAGCGCAACGTTGGATATACACTGACAGATCACCATCCCCCGGAACGGTCGAGACAATCCCGGAGTTCCCCAAGGGAAAGACTCGGAGTGGGAGGCACTTTTAATTCACGGAGCTCCGTGAAGGTGATTGTAGAATTAATCTGGCCCCCGCAAACTAAACCTCACGTTGAGTAATATATTTCCATCTTGGAGCGCGATGACAATCGATTTTGGACATATTTGGGTAATCTGTATACCCCAAAATCAGCTTCCCACATTCAGTTTTGCCAGGAATTCAGGTGTATGCTTCTCTGGTCGAAACCAGACCCTTGATGGATTTTGTCGAAAGTGATGTGCGTGGAGAATTCACTTTCAAGTTGACTGACTTTGGTCTACATCCCTTGAGATGCTTATGTACTTGGTAGGTAGGTAGGTGACATTACACGGCACGGCCCCGCTCAGGAACACCGGTTTCAGTCCAGCTAGATGAATGCACCTCTCAACCCGTGCACAAGGAAATTAACCTCCGGCAAATCATGTTGTGGAATATTTGCTGAATTTTGTCGCTGTGCACATATTTTCGCCCTTCCTGGTGCAGAGGTAGAATGAGTGTTCATTTTCTGGTCGATTCATGGTCTGGCTGGGTGAATGCACCCTCCAACATGCGCACAGAAAATTCAACCCCCGGCGAACCGCGTTGTGGAATATTTTTGTGAATTTTGTGGCTGTGCGCATATTTTACCTCTTCCCAGTGCAGAGGTGGAATGAGTGTTGATTTTCTGGTTGATTCATAGTCCGACTGGGTGGCCAGCGAAATTTCAGTCAGGCCTATCTCTTAGGCTTTCTTTCTAGGGCCAAACACAGAAAATATTGTGCAACTTGCTTCGGCAGCGGTTAATTTCGCTGTAGTTTATGCTGAAAACCCTCCCGATATTCACGCCGCCGATTCAGCCAAAAAAATCGATGGAAATTCCACTCCTGCGCCTTGAAGATGCAAAATTGTGGGCAAGCAGGGCCAAACACCGGAAATATTGTGCAACTTGCTTCGGCGGGGGTTAATTTGCCTGGAATTTATGCTGGAAACCCTGTCAGGGTTCACGCCGTTGATTCAGCCGAAACATCTGTGGGCATTCCACTCTTGCGACCCGAACAGGTAAAATTGTGGCTTCAGGGCCAAACAACCAAAATATTGTGAAGCTTGCTTCGGCGGGGGTTAATTTCCCTGAAATTTTTATACTGGAAACTCATCCGGTGTGCATGTCGTTGATTCACTCAAAAAATCGGTGGGCATCCCACTCCTGCGACTCGAACAGGTAAAGTTGTGGCTTCAGGGCCAAACAAGCAAAATATTGTGAAGCTTGCTTCGGCGGGGGTTAATTTCCGTCAAATTTATACTGGAAACTCGCCCGGTGTGCACGTCGTTGATCCACCCAAAAATTCGGTGGGAATTGGACTCCTGCGACTCAAACAGGTAAAATTGTGGCTTCAGGGCCAAACAAGGAAAATATTGTCAATCCAACCATTGGTTCATCTTTCCTATTCGAAGGACTCTTCTCTGAACTATCCATCCCTCCCAATGCTTCGTATCTTGCAGTTAAAAAGTAGCTATCACTCTCGAACATCAGCTTATCCAACCAATACATCCTTCTGCCTCCAACTGAACTCCTCTCGGTTCAGCTATGGGTCTCAAATATCCCTCTACTAACACAACTGAAGGCGTTCTTTCGGGTATCTATCCTTCTCAAATTTCCGCTTATCCTATCGATTTATTCTTGCTATTCCTTCAATTCACCGGTGATCAAATTCTTGCTCTTGGATTTTCTTTCAGTCTCAACCCTCGCCTCAGTTTCTTGTTATCACAATTGAACTCGTCTGCTCAGTATCTGTCGTTCTTAATCTCAACTCCTTCGGTTTATTTTTCCTCTTGTGGATCTGACTCAACTGAAATTCCAATTCATTGTTGCTATTATTACTCGTATTATAAGCAGATGGTTCGAATCAGATTGCACCTGTTTGTGCAGATCCGATCTATCGCTTATTTCCCAGGCAGCCTCTTTTTGTGCACTTCTTTCCTCCATTTAGCTTAAGCGCGCTGGGCGCTTCAAATCACGTGTCGTTTCAACCTCGCCGATCAGCCACTCATCCCCCGCTCATAAGCGACATGTCTCGCTTACGTTTCTTGCTTCCCACCATCATCCCCCCCACCCAATTCTTCGTCCTCGCCCGCCTCTGGCCCCGCCCAAATTCCGGCAGCCTTTTCCCTTGGTAGTGTCCCTCAATACCTCAATACCTTTCTTCAAGATGCTGCCTCAAGCCTCAAAACAACGGAAGCTCATCAAGAGGCTTCAATTGGGAGCTGACCCACGCCTCCCCACTATGACATTTCCTAATCGGGTAAAATGCTTACGTTTCGGAACCCAGAAGCGCTCCATCAGCTCGGACGCTTTGGATCCCTTGCCATCGCCTGTTTAGTCTAGTGGTTGTTGTGCACAGCTTAGGTAAGTCGTAGCTATCACTGCTCTCGGTTCAATTCTCGGGTGTTGCAAATATTTTTGTGAATAATTTCTTTTACCTTGGCGACACTTCAGTATCACTTTCGAGGAGTTAGGGCAAGCGCAGCGCGCCCTAACTCCGGGAATGAGCAGTGTCGTTGCGCCTCGCCTGGTTAGGGTTCGTGTTAGAGGTTAGCGTTAGAGGTTAGCGTTAAGGTTAGGTGGTTAGGGTTAGGAGGTTAGTGTCAGGGAGGTATCTTATGGATGAAAGGGAGGACTGTGGTACATGTGTTGAATTGCACAAAATAATTATAACCCACACATAAAGTAAGTCACTACTAAAGTAGGCGCGTCAACATACACGTGCTGGGAAATAGACCACGTGATGTCATAGTGGGGGAGGCGTAGGGCTTCTTCAATTGGGCGTCAAGATCGTCAAGCCACTTCAAGATCTCAAGATGTCGGGCCGCCTTCCAAACGCACGATACTTCAATCCATTTGAGCTCAACTGCCTGTGTGTGCAATGACGACTTTCCGCAAGTGGATCGGTCGCCTTCCCTGTCAGTGGCGCCCTTTTGATCGGCTCGATGTCCCCCCATCTCCGCTACCCAGCAGTGATCTTCCGGACTGGAATGCATTGCGATGACAGGTATGCCTGAACAATACCTTCCTTATCTGTGTGTTCATTCTACACACCTCCCAGCGGTCGTCAGTATCCCTGTGTGTAAGCACGCACAATCAGGGGGTCGTCAGCAACTAATTCTTGACAGTCAACTAGCCAGCCTCGTTTCCTACGGTGCGCATTGAATTCCCTGAAACACATTCGATCGCTTGCTAATTGTTTATTCTTCCTACCCACACCGCCTCCGCAGGTAAAGATAATCTCTTCCCCGGCCTGTGTCGCAGCATCGAGTTCTGCGCTCAGTCGCGCCTAATCCGGGTTTTAACCTCCCTGTCGTCCGCTGCATTTCCTCTGATTTCCAGTCCCGGATAACTTATTTTCGATGGCTCGCTCATGCCTTCGTTCAGATGCCCCGCTCGCTCCCGCTGCAGGCCCCGACCATAAAATAAGTATTCCCTCCCCTTATCTCTGCATATGGTATTCATTTCCCTCCACCGCATGCCAGTGCTGACCTCCTCCGAGCCACTTGACAGTGCGCAACCCGCCGGCAGCCGGCGCTCCTCAAAAGTCGTACACTTGGGGCAGGAAAGGTACGCAAAATACCCTCTCGATGAATTCCGGTTGATTTGTATATACAGAACATTTCCGATATTATGACGCTTTGCATATGGGCTATCTCGCGGAAATCGAGTGAAGCCTTCTCCTGTCGGCACCGTGCTGGTTGTCCACTGCCGCGACAACGGTCCGGAATACCTCGCAAGTATACAACCCCACGCGCTTATCCGATACTTCTAACGGCGAAGGTCTTCACAGTTCCTTCTCCACCCTCAACAGACTCAGTAGCCTGTGCGCCCGCCCCGAACTTTATAAAGCTAACCGAACCTTCCCCATTCCGGTTCTTTGTCCGCTGCCATGAATGATCAATATTTCGACTCGTCGCCTCGGGTTCTTCCAGGTTTCTTCCAGCAAACCGCAATACGACGCGCGCGTGTGTATATATATATTTGATAATTAGTTTATTTCCTGCCGCCCAGATGCAAGATGCTAGCGCTTGCAGTCCGCGCACGAATGGATAGGTGTTGCATAGATAGTGTATACACTTCATATATATATATATATATGTATGTATGTAGAGGTCGTTAGGGCGAAGTGTAATCGATGATCATCATTGAATGAAGGCCAGTGGAACGCAATTTCAAGAACAGCAATCATCTGAATAGACCGCAATTTTCTGCTCTCGGGTCGAATTTTATAGCTTAAAGTTGGCTTGAAGACGCGCGACGGCAGATCTTGTCTTGATTATTATTGCTGTTCCATCGAACTACTTCTCTCGATTATCTATAACCAGCCTCGAATCTCGCTTCAATTTCTTGTTATCACAATTGAACTTGTCTGCTCAGTATCCATCACTCTCAAGTCTCAAATTCGTCGGTTTATCTTTCAGACTCCTGTCGATCTGACTCCACTCAAACAGTGTCGTTATCATGATCAAACTACTCCTCTGATTAGCTATTACTCTCCCAAGTTCCCTCTTGATTCTCTAGATTATCTATAATCATAAAGGATGCTGACTGAAGAGGCTGGACCGGAGCTGCAACAGCAGGAAGATTGAGATCACTTGCGAGGCGCAAGTGACTTCGAATGCAAACAGCCTTAATTAGTAGTTAAACACCCTAGAAATCTAAAGCGAGGAAAATGTTCACAATGCCGCTCTGCAGATCTGCAGCGCAGCGCCGCGGATTAGTCTTGGGCAATTTTGTGGTGTACTTCGAGCAGATGTATACCCTGGCGATGCAACCGGATTCTCCCATGTATCCGCGCGATTGGAAAAATTGCAACCGCATGGACGATCCAGCCGCGGCTCGCCTTTCCTCTGCCGACACCCTCAAGCAAGCAGCCCAGGATCCTGCAAAAAACCTTTACCCTTAAGATCGTCGACTTCACAGAGCGCCAATCACATCTGATCAAAAATTTCGATGTGAGGTATGAGTGATGATGCTAGGGACGACCATTTCGCTCAGATGAGGAAGAAAATGCCAAGGCCGCGGGCAAAAACTTGTGGCCGTCTGTGGATTTGACCGTTATCAAAAACTGGTGTCTCTCAAGAAAAATTATTTGTATGCTGTGAGTGCATCTAAGCTGGCAGCTGCTTCATGAACAGATTATACAGTGTTAAGTGTGGGAACTTGAAAAATCAATGTCATACGTCTCAAATTATGATCTTACATATTGCCGCTAATTGAGATGTCTCGTAAGCACTCTACAAACAGCTTCGGCACAGTGTCTAGCCCACTCTCTGTCCACGGGTAAAACTCTGCCCAAAACCAACGCGAATTTGTCAGAATGGAACAATTTCAGATTTTCTTTAACCAATCTCTTTGACTCTTTGGTGGGGGGTTTGCCTCGAGTTTCTCCGAATATGAAGTATTCAACAGACGGGGTATTGATTTCGGGATATTTTTCACCCGACCTGAATATCGGCCAAGGAATATGTCGGAACTGAAAGGGGAACAACGGCTGTTTGTTGCGTCTCATGATTTCCCACTTCTTCCTGTACATTAGTTTCTGGTCCGCAAGGGTCCCCGAGTCCCAGCTCTCCCACTCCCGCTGTACTAGATGCTGTCCAGAATTTGAAGGGGGAGGAAGTTCTGATTGGAGGTCGACAAGAGACTTTTCATCTGGCAATCTTCAAGAGGGTTGATGTTTTGAGTGTAAAGGCCACGAATTTAAGTACGTACGTACCGGTAAGTCCTGGCGCACAATCAAGCCTTACGAACATACCCGGATAGGTGCTTGCACAGTTTGCATCTAAAGCCAAGCTTCCCGATTACTTTAACGCAACTAAGAAATCAAAATGGCAAGCTCACCGGAAGTGTTCGCTGCTTGCGGACTTCCTTCCATTGAGCTGTCCATTGAACTGTCGCAATATGTGTCTTGGTAGGATCTGTTCCAAGCAGTCACCCCTGAATGAAGTAAATCAGACCAGGTTGTGCAGAAATGAAGGACCAATTCACAAGTTTCGTCAACATCCATCGGGGTGTAAACCCTCGGCTCGTCAACATTCACAGGGTTGTAAAATGTGGGATCGTCAACGTCCATCGGAGTGTACACCTTAGATTCGATGTCTTCACTATTGAGAGCATATCCAACTTGCACAACGAGACTCAGCGTCAGTTGGATGTCTTTGGGAGGTTTTCCTGGGAGTGAACGAGGTGGCTGGTGACAAACATCAGCGTGGTTCCAGCCCACACGGTGTAAGGTCGGCAAATCGTTCATGATCGCCCGCCGGGAGCAGGTCGCAGACCACGATTTTGTGAAACAAAGACGGCTTTTTATGGTTTGGATCGGCTATGGCGGTCCCGATGCAGTCTCCCTCTTTATAAAACTTACAAGCGGTTACTCGGCCCAGTATCCTCTTTTATGAGGTCTGAATTTGTTCGTGGTGAGAAAGGCGACTGAACCCATGACACGAGTCTACTTGAAAGAGAAGTGATGAAAGCATGAACGGATGGTGTTTTCTGTCTGTCAGGTCAGATCAAGGGATACTCCAGGGGAATTTTGGAGTACGAGTTTTCCCAGAGCCACCTGATTTCTCAAGTGGTACACCCATTCCGGTTACTTTTTTGATGACGTGTACGCTGGTATTTCAACAGCCTTCGCAAATTCAAGTCTTCCACTTCCGGGAAGAGGATGTCGGATCGCGAAGCGGTCCGGCAGCCGCTTAGGCTGCAAGACAGACGGTCCAATACCAAGCATGCGACGAAGGAACTTGAGCTGAACGTTCTGAATCTCAAGTAGTTCGAGGCTTTTCTTTTTGATGTCCAGGCAGACTTTACATCCTGCAGTGAGGTATGTGCGGCCGTCGTCCCCACTGCATCGCTCCACTGCGTAGGTGGAATGAGACTACGGGCGCGCCGCTGCGGTCGCCGCAAGTACGGACCAGCGCGCTGCGTGAGTCTGGAACCGCTAAGCTGTTGTGTGGTGGGTAACGCCTGCTTTTAACAAACCGGCGCGGTCCCTCACCTGCGAACTGACGGCGCCGCTGGATGTGCTACGGAAGGCATGGATAGCTTCTCAACCCCAACATATTCGGCGTACACAGGGCTAATCTAAACCACCAAAACTCGCCACATGCAGCAGGACACAGCAGGACCATTTTTTCGGATAAATGCGACAGAAATCGTGTTTCCTGAGTGCTATTACTTCCTAGCATTTAGCTATTCCACACAATGTATGCTAAGCATGGACCTCACGATTCATAAATTTTTTCGTGATTTTATCAAAGTTATTTGAGCTCACCGTCTGGGACGGCGTCGAAAGCAATTGATCGCTGTGTCCCAAATGCGGATATTGGGATCACGACAGTGACGATGGCTAGCTCGACATGTGTTACTGGGCTGCACACTGTCTTACTGAGAAAGGTCATCGTTCTAACGCGATGGGATAAAGTCCAATCCTGGGACTTTTAATTTAGACGACGCCGCTCCAACTTTCTCCAAGATCTCGTAAAGACCCAGACGTCGATCCGAAAGTTTCTCCGACTCCTTGAATCATCGCCAGGAGGACTGGGCGACTTTCTCGTGCGAGTTCTGTCGAGTCGCGCGACTCACTTCAAATCGCGCCTCTCCCTTCAAACCGCCTAAGCTCCTTCAAAGCTGTAACGTCCCTTCAAAGCGCGCAAGTTTCTTCAAGCCGCCTAAGTTCTTTCAAGACGTTTACCCTCTCCTCAAACCTCAAACACGGGAATCCCCTTTCCTGCCTTGGTCCTTCAATGCTTCTGTCTACTGGGGATCTTCTCTGTTCTGGGTTGAGTCTGTTGTCTCTGGCTGGGAGTACTAAATTTTATTCTTCATACCACTGGTCGGCTCCGGATTTCCTCGAGTGGGTGATCATCAACATCCCTGCTCGTACATGGTTCTGATCAAATCTATCACATAATTGAAGCACATCGTTTATGCCACAGCATATGGTTCCATCGTATGAGACATTATACATCCATTATACAACGTCTGGTGCAGGATGATGCATAAAATCACCCCAGCTGAAGCTTAAGATTTATGATTAAATATGGTCGCCATATCGTAATATAATGATATTGTAACATAATCTAATGGCACATAATCTTTACCCTCTTTATAAGATTGCGCACGTCTCGATCGTCGGTCCCCGAGTACTACCGGCCCACAGGTAATCAATCATTCGGCATTGCCGGCACTACGTCACGCTTCCGACAAGCTTTGGCAGACACTGCCCGGCGCTAACATTGACAGAGCCTCCGTACTCGAAACAAAGGCGGTTGGGCAGCCGCGGTAAATCGACAACCACGCGACTTTTCACCGACGCCAGAAAATCCCACACAAGTCGCACTCCAACCAAAGTCGGGAGAAAGTCAGTGAAAAAAAGGTGGAGTGATACCTGATTGCAGCACAGATAAGTTCAATTTGAACCTGCCTCTAAGGCTCCAATCATTTAGTTTCCGTTTGTGGATCTGGGCAAATCAAACGGAAACAGTATACAAACCGTTTATAAATGGTATTTTTGGGGGAGGTCTGAAATCCGGTGTACATGTAGCCGGGCCTGGGTTCAAAGTGCCATTGCGAGGCACAGGGTTCAGAATAGGTCCCTTGTCCCTCCGAGGACAGCCGAAATACTTTTTTTTTGCCTTTTCTCGTGGGGCATTTAAATCCGGAAGGCACAGCGCCTATTCAAACCTTAAATACGTCAAGCGCTCCCTTATCCCTGTCAGCTACTTATATACTGGAATCAGTGATAGATGATCCCAGTCTAGACAAACATGAGTAATTACCCTAATAAATGGGGAATATATGATATCTAATAGGCGGTGCCAGATGCGGGGCCTAACACCCGTCGCCGTAATAAGTATGGTTTGATGCCCTACTGGCAAACTCTGTCCGACTCGGTGACAGCGATCGAACGCTTGCTCCTGTGGTCCCCGGAATTTCATGGAAAGACACCAAGATGCCTAAGGAAACCCACCTCCACCGTCAGGTTGAGACCATTGAAGCGCCAATGAGAACAAGATATGAACCCGCCTTGACATTACGAGTCATTCTGATTTTGTTTACAGCCATTTGCGGAACGTAAGGCGCGGACCGTTTTTTTCTGTTTTGCAATATTTTGCTTAGAACACTCCCTACGAGCTCAATTTTGATCAGAATCCCTCGGGAGTAGGTGCGTTTAACTCGGACTGCAAATCCGTAGGGGATGGCCCATTATGATTTTTGATGGGATCAAAGAATAAACTTTTTGCTATTTTCATCATGTTTCTGCATAGAACAGCTATAACTTTGATTCTTGATATTCAATTGACCCAATATTTTGCCACAGCGTCTTCCCAGCGGCGGCATAATTTCGCTGTCCCAATGTGATGCACCCCATACAGGCAATGCTCTTCAGGACGTCCCATCAAGGGTCCCATCCCTTAGATATCATGCATGTGTAGAACATATCCAAGATCTAGGTCAATATCAGACCTGTGTCCTGAGTTCCAGCTGTCCTATGCGGAAACATGACGAAAATAGCAAAAAAATTATTTCTTGATCCCATCAAAAATAGTAAGGGGCCATCCCCTACGTATTTGTGGTCCGAGTTGAACGCACCTACTCCCGAGAGATTCTGATCAAAATTGAGCTCGTAGCAAGTGTTCTAAGCAAAATATCGCAAAACAGAAAAAAACGGTCCGCGCCTTATGTTCCGCAAATGGCTGTAAAGTTTTTTTCTTCTCCTTCCAAGCGGATCGCGCGATTTGTCCGTTAGGAAGCTGCAGTCGAGCCCAACGCACAACCGAAAGTGTTCCAGCCGCAGGGCCATTCCGACTCTCAAGGTAGTCGCGGAAGACTTGAGCTTCGTCTTCCTGAAGATGGCGACCATGCTCATCGCGTGCTCGGAACAGAACAAACCCGTCGCCGAGATCAATAGCACCTCGCGGCAGTCCTTTGTCTTGTGGGTCAAGATCTGGGATCATAGCCTTCAGTGCGTTGACTTGGGATCTGCGGAGACTGCGCTCGGAAAGATTGGCATATGGCTGTGAATGTGATTTAATCTCCTGGCCCAGGTTTCCAATCGTTCGCTCTATTGGCCACTGGGAATGTAACGCGGGAGGGCCAGCACGAATTGCTTCAGGTGCCAGATGTGTCATGACGTGGATACTTTGTCGCACAAAATGTATACGCTCGGCCATACCCTGAAAATAGAGAGTCTCAAATTCCGCGGCGTACTCGCAGGCGAATTGATGACGTTCGAGGATCTGTTCCATGGAAATGCAGTGTTGTTGGAAACGCCTGATGACATTGACACCTTTGCACAAGTGTCGCCACTCGCGATCGGGGAGGATTCCATGGATCAATGCGGGTGCGAGACTAATTAGGTACAAAATAAACTCCCAGGCTTTGTAGCCGCTGGAAAGCTTTTCAGCGGGGTTGCGTGGGGGACGGTCGAACGGTATGGTGTGGCGTCAGCAACAGATTCACCGTGCTCCTGCCAGAGTTTGCCCTTGAGAACAGCCCACCCTACTATACTGTACATGCCTTTTGCAATTCTTCTTCTTTCTCCTGTAATTGACTCATAAAATCGTCATTGTTTGATCTCAGCCATTGGAGCACCTGCTGGCCTTCGTATAAACGCCGACGCTTCTGACGTCCGATTGCAACGCAGCAACTCACGGAGATTTGTAGATTCTGCTTCTGACGCATTGATCCTGTTGGCCGCCTTTTGGACCTAAGTGGACACATCCGCTTGCGGTCAACAGAAATGATTTGAACCTTTTCAATTCTTCGTTTTGCCCCTGCAACTCTATCTTGCAATCGTGATTTTCTGATCGTAGCCGTTGGAGTTCCTGATCGCTTTTTACCTACACCCTGAGGTCCGGCATCCGTCTGGAATGCAACAATTAAATGTAACTTATCTACCCTGGGGCATGGACGCGTTCACCGGGCTTGCGCTCGGCACAGTAATTCCCGCCGCCCTCATCTTCCCGGTTTGCCCGAAATTGTCTTTGTTTGATTCCAGCGCGGACATGTCTGTCTCTTTCTTAAGTGATGCCCTCATACCAAGGGCTAACCCGCACACTGTCTGTTGAATGTAACCCGTGTCAGTGTTCAACATCTCAGCAGCTATAAATAGCAACTGGACATTCCGATGGAGAAACCGACAGTTGGGTGGCGTTTGGAGCCGGGATGACATCATTTGGAGCCCAGGCATCCAACTTTCCGAACGTCCCGAGACATATACAGTTGGGGCCAAAAAAGATGCATGTGATCGTTTTGGCCCATTTCTGGGTCAAATCGGTTCAAATAAAATGCTACCATGAACTTTGAGTAATTTAAAGATGTCAGGTATGATTCAAACCATATCACATCTGTCTCAATGTCCCGTAATAAAATAAATGGTGGTTTTCTAAAAAATTGACTTTGTGGGTGTGCCCATGTGAAATGGAGGAGGGGAAGAGAATGGATGAGGATGCTAGTGGCACCTCGGCTCAGACACAGACACTGACACGTACACAGATGCCCAATATAATCGAATGGGACTCGACTACTTTACACCGTGTGCTATCTACTTGCTCGGTTATTAAAGTCTGCCGTCGACCATATAGCTATATACTTTCATCACTGCACGCCGAAGCAACAATAATTCTCACAGCCCAATATTGAAAACGGTGAAAGTAGGATGAAAGTACTTCAAAAGTAGTCCACAATGCAAATTTAGTTGGATGGAATTGACCCAGATTTGAACTCGCAATGTACACTGCAAGTCAAGCATTTTTACCTGAAATAAGCAAAAAAAAGGCCAAAAATGACCAACTTCCAACAGACGTTATGAGTTCAAAAGTGTACCAATTCTGCTGAACTAAAACGTAAAATAGGTTTATTTTAAAAGTACTTTCATGCTACTGTGGCTGTTTTTGATACCATCCATATCTGCAAAGTCAATTTTTAGAAAACCCTCATTTATTTTATTGCGGGACATTGGGACAGATGCAATATGGGTTAAATTATACATGACATCCTGAAATTACTCGAAGTTCATGCTAGCATTTTATTTGAAGTGATTTGACCCAGAAATGGGCCAAAACAATCACATGCTTCTTTTGTGGCCGCAACTGTATCATGTTGTCGAAGCTTCCATTTCTTATATAGAAGATACTGTAGATTGACGAATATGGGTTGATGCTTACGAAGTTGTTAGCCTTGAGATGGATGTGGACGTCGTTCACTCCCCAAAAGAAGTGGAGGGAAAGAGAGCGGAAAGAGAACCAAGGCAATGTGAATCTCTTTGCGTGGGTCCCTATTATTATTTGATTTTGGTGGCCTAAAGGTCCTAGTTCAACTGTATAGAAGGGCTATTGCAGATACGGGGACCGGATAATATAAGCTCCTGAGCTCAAATGTTACGCAGGAAAGTTGAAGGAGAAAGGCGTTTGGAATCTGACCCAGATTGTGGTGTGTTCAGATCCATGTTTCTAGAATTGTTTGATCTCAACGATGTGTGAGCAGATATCTCCCAGGCTCTGGACCACGCGCCTGACCTGGAATATGAGTTCAATGAACCACCGCGGTAGAACCGATATCGACAAAGTTACCGCAGTCGCACGCTTAGATATCACGCTGAACTTCATGAACTCAAACAAAAATACATTCAGCAAGAAATCATGTCTGTGTCCCGGAGAGATCTGTGCAGCTGACAACTGTACGGGTACGCTATGAGGGTGAAGAGCACCATAGCTGTAAGTAGTTGACCCAATGGCTGTAGCAGCAACCCGGATGATCGTGTTTTGTTAATCCCGCCCTCAAAATTGGCCAGCACAGCCATAACACAGCCACATTGGCACTTGGTCACTGTCAGAGAGGGATCACTGCGTGACACTGCCACGTCTCACAGACCCGTAACTTATAACTTACAAGACATGCCTTCGCTTCGCTCCGGCGTTCACGTTAAGGACGAAAACTCGGATGAATACTATCCCCCCCCTAGAACTCGGACACCTAAGAAAGATTGGTCGATATAATTTTATGCAAGGGTTCTAGGCCCAAGCCGAGTGGCGATATGTTCAGTAATTTGTCTTTCACCTTGATATTGAATTTTATTTTATGAGAAATGGACGTGGTCAGGTAGCGCTGTGTTGGAAATTCATATGTTAATAACATAGCAATAAATAGCATGCTAATAACATGCTAATAACATTTCTAGCTGGGGACCCTCCCGGAAGGGCTGCTATTTATTGCTATAAACTCTAAAAACCCCAGAATGCCTCTCATTTCAGACTTTCATATCAGAATCAACCCTAAAATGCATTCGGAGGACTCCTGAGGACTCTTCAGATAAGTGTTTCCGCATTCGGATCGGTGACCCGATTGCGTGATTGTGACTAATCGTGGGAAGGGAAGTTTTCAGATTCGACGGCGACGGCGCTTTGCATTCCCAAATGCCGCTGTCAGAAGGAGCCCTCAGAGCACTTCTCGTGGCCCGTTCGGCCTATATCGAGCAGGAAGACTATTTGATT
Source organism: Mycena leptocephala (assembly GCA_029378395.1). Lineage (NCBI taxonomy): Eukaryota > Fungi > Basidiomycota > Agaricomycetes > Agaricales > Mycenaceae > Mycena > Mycena leptocephala. Next base: position 817,560 of record JARJLF010000010.1, read on the forward strand.
CCGGACTTCCAGAATGTTATCGACGCGCACACTCCTGAGGGGTCCGACGAGCGAGCTGCGTGGATTGCCCATATCGAATCATTGGACGAGGCCATAGCAGGCAAGGCTGACTTCCCTCCGGTGTGTGATAAAAATAAGTACCCATTCATTAGTGGTTGACATCGTGCCGGCAGGCTCCCGGGACCGTGCCGGCAACAAACAGTATGGCAGGTCAGGTGTCCGAGTTCTAGGTGACACGTCAAATTCTGATTGCCGGCCTCGTATATAACCACCTTGGGGTCGCAGCCCCTCCAAACTTTATAGGGTGAGGCAGTTCAACAGGGACTATGGTATACATGAAGGAGTGGCCAAGGCAACATCAGGGTGGTCGACAGCAGCATGCAATTTCTCACCATCATTTCTGACAATTGAGAGATCAATTTGGCAGGCATGCCATGATCTCTCGGTCCATTGTGATGGCTACAAGTTCGCTATGCCTCTGAATTTTTACATGGGCCCTTTTATGATGTCAAGGTACCTTCTAGATGTGTTCACGAGGCAATATGACTCTAAGCGGAGAGCCTAAAACCTTAAAATACGCAAAATTAGTGAAAATCACCCAAGTTGTCAACTTTCCCAGTGATACATATCCTCTGGACATGGGATTTCAAAGATTTTGCTCTATATCTCTAAGGGGCCTCCTGACGTATACTTCAAGCCAACAATCTCAGAAATTGATCCATTATTGGACGAGAAATCTTTGTTTGTCCGAGTTCCAGGTTTGTCCGGAGCGGTGGGGGGGGGATAGTGTAGGACACGCGCGCCACTTTCATTTTTTGGCTGATGCCAAGTAACAATTCTGGCGCCAATTGTGACATTCTGCACCCGTGCAGGTCATTCTGGCGCCAGATCATATTCTGGGAGTATGGTAAGTCTGGTGGGTCTGGCGCCATACCCGCCAGACCGTCGCCAGACCCAAAACATTTTACTGATGTGTGCTAAAAGGTGAAGTGATACATCATAACGCATCGCTCATTAGCGATTTTGTTGCATAACGACTGATCGCTCAAGCACCGTACCGTGATCAATCAATTCCACAGATACGCCTGAGGAGGTATTGGCGGGGTTGGGGCTTGGGGGCGGCGAGGGCAATGATTGCGGGCTGGCAGTCCATGAAGATGTCGACGTCTGTTAGCCGCGGTGTCCCCTTGATGATGTCCAATGCGAGGATGGCACCCACCACTTCGGATTCGAATACAGTGTGTTCGCTTTCCGCGCCGAGGTGTTTCATCCTGCACGCTCCATCTCCGCCACTGCCCCAAGCGATCGCTGCCGCTCCTACCCCACCCTCGAATCCTGACCCGTCTGTGTACACGCAAAAGCCCACAGAGGTACATAGTCAGCATGTGTTAATAGCAGCTATATAGCAAGTATTTTGCTTCCTCTTCATTCAGAAGTGGAATGAGTGCGGATTTTTTTGAGGAATTGGGTTTGTGTGCTTGAAAGGTGTCCTCTGTGTGCTTAACACAAAAATTGACCACGGGCGAACTGAGTTGTGAAATATTTCCATATTCGGGAGTATTCTGCTTCATGTTCATTCAGAAGTGGAATGAGTGCAGATTTCTTTGAGGAATTGGGTTCGTGTGCTCAAAAGGTGTCCTCTGTGTGCTGAACACAAAAATTACAGCAATTCGCAGTACATAAGGCGCGGGCCGTTTTTTTGTTTGTTTTGTTTTGCCATATTTTACTTAGAACACTCACTACGAGCTCAATTCTCCTTGCCCAGAATAACTCTTATTTGTATGTGACATACTACAGGTCAATCTGAGTCCATGATACGTTTCCTGGAGCTTGATTCAACGGTGTTGGAGGGGAAATCGAGATTTGCCTGAGCCTCTTTGTTAGGTGTGGGTTTTGAGCAACCCCACCCCCTCGAAGAGTGTTTACTTATATTAGGATTCGGCGTTGCCGAATCCTTTAAATACCTTATATTTACACTAGTTTACTTACTTTTACTCTTACTCTACACTACGATCAGTACATCGACAATCCTACCAATTGTTCGACGTCTTTCGTGGTCCTGTAAGACTAGGAGTCCTTACACTTTTTTGACGTTACAAGGTAGCGTTGTCGAAAACTTTACGAGGTTTTCAAACACCATTTGCGCGGATACTCTAAGCGAGATCTACGCGATATCATCGTCAACGTTGACGAGCTACGAGCCATGAGGCTCATGACCTACGAATCTACTAGTACTGCTCCAGCCTCTAGGCTTTCTGCTCACGGAGCGAGGCCTCCGATACATTATCGGGGAAGATCGGCAGCCTCAGCGGCACCCGACAATCCATCGTCGATGAGATCGACTGACACCGCCTATCGTCCTCACGTTGGACGATGGCAATTATATCCATCGAACGGACAAGGCCAAAGGCCAAAAGGTCGTTCGATAGAGCACGTCGTCGCGTATGCCGGCTTATTATCCCAGTCCGCAGGTCGGCAATGGGATAAAAATAAATTGATGATTGCATGCAATCTCATTGAATGCAGCTATGTCGGAGACAAGTTGCTGAACACTATGGCCATCGTCTCAAAGATACGACTGCTCTGCACTGCAAAGACGTGCAAAAATGTCGTTGCTGACAACGATCGCAGCGGCGCTGAGTGCCACAAAGCTCGCGACAAATATGCGACATCTGCCACATCATGGTCTCCTTCCTTCGTTCCATCTTCTGGCCAAGTCCCCGCGTCATCCACCTCATCCACCACATCTCTACGACGTGACCGCGACTCTCGCACACCTTCTGACCGTCCAAAGACGCAGAGTGCTGCTCGGGGTGCTGAAGAAGTTGGAGGAGTGAAAAAGTGGAAGATTGGGTCGCAAGATTGCAGCGGAACGCGGTTGAAGGCTAGAGGCGAGTTGATCAGCTCCACGTCCTCGTCTCAATCCATCCTTTCATCATCCACTCGACCTGCATCTTCCCCTGGCGCGCTCTCGTCTTCAGCGTCCAAAGAGAAGCACACCACGGACTACACACACTCTCTCTCGTCCTCTGACATATCCTCTGCGGATTACCCATCCCACTCGACGTCTCCTTGCCCTTCTCCGACGTCCCACTGGCTCCCCATCACCCCGGCTTCGCCATCGGCCTCGTCGAAACTATTGTCGAGCCGCAATACCGCGTCTCGCACATCTGCGCTCCAAAGCGACGTGTATGATGTTCGGACGGGTGCGGCCGCTCGCTTGTCGGATCCAATTGATTTCCCCACACTTCTGCGCATGCAAGCGACGCTCGTGCAACCCATGCAGAAACCATCGCCTGTAGTGTGTCGAGCCGATTCCACGCCTGCTCCTGCTGCACCCGCCGCCGCTCCGATGCCTCCCTCCTCCGCGCCTTCTGCACCTGCGCCGAAAGCCACTTGCGCGGGCTCGGTGTTGGCTCCTCCGTCGCATCTCACGTCTTCGGGTACGGACGTTGAGCGCAGTGCTCCGCTGGCTGCGGTCTTCTCGCACGCAGCCGTCTTTGCGACGATGAGGTCCTCCCGCCTGACCGTGGCTCTGGACGCTTTCACCGCCTCTGCCGTTGCTCCGGGACGCCACACCTTCACTGTCCGAGGTTTCACTCACGAGCGTGTACGCCAGCGCGGAAAAGACCCTCCAGATCAGATGCAGCACCCGACGTCCTCGCCCTGCCTCCATCCATTCTCAACAATGTCGTCCATCCATCTTGTTCCCACGGCATTTCGCATTACTGTCGTCATCTATCTTGCCACCGCTGCGTTCCCTCACGCTTCTCGCGTTCCTCTCGGCTTCAAGCAAGCGTCCCTCGCACTTGATGCGCCGTGTTGCTCTCCATCTTCTTGAAGGACCAGATGCTATTTGGAACCTCTGAATCGTGCACTCTCTTGGAGACCACCGCCTCCATCCTCTTCCCATCTTGATATTTCGCCGTTACGATATGCTCGATTGGACTTTACTTCCACCTATTTCCTTTTTCGGCATTACCTATTACGGACTTCTACTTATCGACTTGCATTCCTTTCGCTTTTCTTTGTTAGATTGCACCCCTGGGTTCAATCTAGCGGGGAGAGTGTTAGGGTTGTGACCCACTTCCATGAAGAGTGTTTACTTATATTAGCATTCGGCAGCGCCGAAGCCTTTAAATATGCTATATTTGCACTAGTTTATTACTTTTACTCTTACTATCGTACCACACTCAAGATATCAACAATCCTACTATTTGTTCGACGTCTTTCGTGGTCTCGTAAGAGTACGAGTCCTTACACTTTTTTGACGTTACAAAGTAGCGTTGTGAGAGGTTTTCATACTCCTGAGACACACGTAGTCAACGGAGACCCTTTCTCATATGCGCGTTCGGACGAAAGCAGCTACTATGAACTTCAGACTTGATCCCTCGGCTCTCTCGAGACCGTCTGCCCACCGAGCGACAGCTCAGATTCCTTATCGCAGACCATCAGTCGCATCAGATGCGCCCGATAATCCTCCTGCACCTTTCGCACCTCAACCGTCTCGCGATAACTTCTCGACACACTCCCAGACGTCTCGGAGCTCTTCGCGCATGGTCTCAGTACCCGAAACCCCGGTGATCTACCGTTCGATGGTCTCAATACGCCCATTGGAGGATTGGAGAGATACTATGACAGGGATAGCAGCGCAAACCGCAGCTGGGGATGTGCAGGAAGTCAGTGGAAAGAACATGGCTGCTGGCACGTCTTTTCCCTCCCTCCCTTCCTCCTCATCTCTGTCACCTTCTACCACCTCGTTTGCGGCGCACGTCTGCTGCCCATCCGTCATGCCGGGCTCGCGGTCCGTTCCTACGCCAAAGCATTCACGCAGCGCTGCGTTGGTAGCTGCCTCCTTTTGTTCGCATTCCATTGTGCCCAGTCGCACCGTCCCGAAATTGATGTTCACCAACATCGGCTCGTTGCGGACCACCGATACCCTGTGGCAATCGAGCAGCACAATCATCTGCGCGCGGGTGTCCATCATGCAGTGACGTCGGCCGTGTACCCGTGGATGACGCACAATCGTTCCATCTTCTGTGTGCAGGTTTTGTAGGGACAACGGAGTGACGCTCACGTGCGCACCCGCCGGCCAATATCTGCAGCAAACGCCGTGATGAAGCCCTACCTCCGGTTCTCTCTTCGTTACCATCATCCTTTGCACACGCCATCGATACAGGTCATGCTGCGTCGTGCCCGTGCATCGTTGGAACGCACACCCAATTCTTGCGAGGTCCGTTTTGATCCTTTCTTGAAACCTCACGGACATTTCCCCAACTCCCTTTCTTGAATTCCCATGTCCTTATCGATACCATTCCGTACGATACTGGTTCTGGGACCCTCTTGGACGTTTTCCTCTTGGACTTTTACATATTCTTGGACATTATCCTTCCCTTTTGTTGTAGATTGACCCCCTGGGTTCAATCTAGCGGGGAGAGTGTTAGGTGTGGGTTTTGAGCAACCCCACCCCCTCGAAGAGTGTTTACTTATATTAGGATTCGGCGTTGCCGAATCCTTTAAATACCTTATATTTACACTAGTTTACTTACTTTTACTCTTACTCTACACTACGATCAGTACATCGACAATCCTACCAATTGTTCGACGTCTTTCGTGGTCCTGTAAGACTAGGAGTCCTTACACTCTTCGACCTCTTCTTGCTATGTTTCACCAGGCATAATTCCCCCACTAGCTCAGTTCTCAAACCCAAATCGAACTCAAAAGAGAAGATGGACTCACCGATCTCTGTGATCAAGGTAAAAATCCTCGCGACTACTATTATCACATTGTATTCAACACCAAATGATTGTTGATCGCGGACGAGGGCAATCAACAGAAACAGTCCAACTGCGACGCTGAAACAGATGTGGCCCGCATTCAACAAGAGGAGAGTGTCCAAGGAATTGGCGTCGTTTATGTGCAAAGTGTGAATCCTGTATTCCGCGGTGAATGTTTGCAGTAAATCTTTGATAAATGATAAATGGGACAGACACCATTAGCGCCAAGGCCAAGAAGACAATGCCGGAGAGTGCATTCAATATCAAGGCAACTGTTGAAGGAATGGACATCGACGTGGCTGGAAAAATCAACTTACGACATCTCTCTCTCTCTCTCTCTGAATCAGGCACAAAATTTTATCCCTACATTAGTGCATACAATGTCCAGCAGTATGCTTGAGAAAGAGCCTAGCGCATAGAACCAGAAGATGATGTACAGTAAATTCTTTTGGTGTACTTTTCGGGCCATCGTTCCATAGGGTAAGCTGTGTGTGGAAACTGTTTTTATTTCTCTGCGGCGCCATTAAACCGCGATTCCGGAAATGAGCACTGGGTATGTAAGTATGTGGTAAAATACCAATTTGCTTGATCAGGCCTCACCAGGGTCAGTCTGCACTCCGTTTTTGAAGCACTCCCTTCCGCTTTCGACGTCCCCATAAAGCCTGTGCCGTGTTGGGCAGCGAGAGGTTTAATTTCTCAGGCTTTATGAGGACGTCGAAATAAATTATTCTGAGGACATATACTCGTCATCATCAAAAGTGACCATTAATTCGCTTACTACAGCAGAAACTCGTGCAATATTCTGGGTCTGACCACCTAGAAGTGTTTATCTGGATATATTCTCGCCCTTCATATCCAATTTGGCATCAAAAATCATGTGTATACCCTCTGTGGATCGATTGTTTTGAGTCCACTTGATTTTTGCTACATGTGTCCAAAATTGAGGTGTATGGCTCAGTCTGTTGGCATAGATAGAGCTTTCTGTTGTCGGGGCTATTACTTGAGATATGTTGAACATAGCCCATGACTTGGAACTCGAGGAAAGTGAATGGATATCCATATACAAGGCATTTTCTGCAGCGAGTCATGCCTGCATGGATCGTGCGCAAGCTGCTCTCCAGTTAAGCTGACAAAATTGAACCTTGACAGCTCAACCTTGCTTGAAAGATGACTGGAGCACTGCTCAGTCATTATTTCATCCATCCATGGTGCTCTACACGGCGATTTACCATCGAAATCGCTCATTCAACAATTGATCTTTCAATCCTGCAGACAATGCTGCGACGCAATTTGCGGCAAGAATCTGTTAGATAAACAGGAACCTGACTGTTACAAAATCCACCAAAGATGTCTGTTTATCTATTCCAGGATGCCCCAATTTGAATTCAGGCTCCAATTATTTTTTATGTGAAGTTTCTTTCAACTGTTGGATAAAATGTCATAATTTAAACATGGGTTGCTGATATTTCCTGGTCTCTGGGGAGCAATACTGGGTTAATTCTCCCAAAACAAGTTGTGTAGTCTTCAGCTAATATCTCTAGGTATCTGGTGGTGAGAGGTGGTTGGAATTGAATCATGGGTTATGACACAGCGCGCCAAGTAATGGTCACTTTTGATGATGACGAGTATTTACTCAGAATCGCCACGCGAATCCAGCGGAAGGGTGCACATTAAAAACCGAGTTCAGACTGACCCTCAACGCTCAATTCGTTGGATTTGTTTGTCTGTTGGCGTAACGGATAGAAAGGAGTCCGGGTTATTAGAACATAACCCGAGTGATCTCGAGGGGTTCGCATAGGAATAATCCGAGCTCCCCGAGGACCGCCTCCAGGAGCCCCCGCAAAATCATATCCTGAGCGACGGCCCTCCCCCGACCCCCCTCCAGAATGGCGCCCCCCATCCGCAGAACATTGGCTCTCCCATCCAGGGCGCCGCCCCCGCCAACGGCGTCAACCCGGCCGCAAACTCCGAAATCCACAAACTCACCACCGCAAACGAGCAGACGTGTTTCTGATCGAGCACGCCCTCTCCGGGCACCAAAATGCGCTCCGACACAATCCCATGTCCCTTTCGGGTCCCACGGAAGTCGCAGGAATAGCTCGGATCAAAGGAAACTATCCTAAGGCATGTCTTCTGAGCTGCGCCACCCCGTTTCCGAGGATTCCGCATGAACGCACCAATACTTTGCGAGCTCTGAACGTAGCCTTTCTAAATTCGCCGATCTGGGAGGCTTGAGCGCCAGGCGGGCGCAGGCGTCTAAGAGCGGCGCTTTGCAGGTTACATGCGTCCTGTAGAGAAGCGCGGGTCAGAACAGTGAAACCGCTGGAATAAACGGACTTACAAAGGAGGTTCATAATCAGCCTCCGTCTCGCCTTGCCGTGGCGGGTACGTAGACGCGTCTGGCGGCGGCGAGCTAGAGGTAGGTGGTAGAGCAGCTGCTGGCGTTTCGCGCGCGAGAGCTGTATCTCCGATTTGGGTGCTAGCCCCATTCAAGACTGGGATTTCCATGGTGTCGCCGTGGCGTCTGGGTGCTTCTGGCGGCGCTTCTTCGGCGAGCAATACTGGATCAATTGGAATGGCTTCGCTCGCCATGGGCAGGGAAAAAAGCACTGGAAATATGTACAGAGTAGTAGGAGAGAGGAGAGCTATCCTCGTCAAAATGTGCCGGAAAAAAAAACGGGCCGCGCCCTAAGTTCCGCAGAGAGCTGTAATATGCAAGATACAGTCCGCAATAGGCCTGAGTGTCCGTGCAACAACCTAGATCCCTCTCACCGGCTGAGCACCCATAGATACAAAACAAGTTCATTCTCAAGACTGAGGGCAATTAGCAGAGAGATTAAGATAACGTCAGATCCATGAAAGCAAGGAGAAGAACCATTTCTCAGGCATTCTCCGTGTAGCTGCCACTCTCACCCATTTTGACCCCGCATGGACTACAAAAATTTTCGGGCGGACCATCTCTCAGGCAGTCTCCGTGTAACTGCCACTCTCACCCATTCCAACCACACCACCAAGAAGTTGCAAATAGAGAGCTTGCGCAAAGCCACCCTGAGTGTGGGGTGGCTTCCAATTGAGCTTTGTGTGTCCAACCAAGGGCAGGTCTGGTCAATATGTCCTAGAACATCAATTCAGTGTCCATTTGGTGCACTCGAAGCTAGGAAAGCATGTGGAGGCTGTTTCAGAATATCAACTTTTCAAGCCACCTACGCTCAGGGTGGCTTTGCGCAAGCTCTCTAATACATACACTGTGTCTAAATACAAGACTGACGTAGGACCGAGGCTGGAGTGACAATTTTATTTTATTTTGTTTTACGCTGACGAAAAGCGACATCTGATTAACCGGCAGAAAAAAAGGCAACAGGCGGTCCGGACTATCCCGGATTATCATGATCTTTGTTCAAGGAATCTATTCTCGATATTTATTTGAATATGTATCCGGGTCCCCCTTCAGCGCGATAGCCCGACATTGACAATGACCATCGTCCACCCCGTCCAACTGCATGGAGATCACGCCCAATATTTAGGAATGACTTATCGCGCGAGAGACAATGGCGAATCGACTCCTGATGCTTTAAATTAGCACACTACAATACTTCAGTGTGGTTCGCCGCACCTTCCATGTGTCATCATGCGGGTTGTTGCACCAACCAAACCTGGCACGAAATTCTGCATAAATTTCACTGAGTGAAAGCGACCCCAGGACGCTCGCGTATATCACGAGTTTGAGGAGCAGAGGAAACGGCGCCGGTCTCTTCCCGTCGGATTGAATGGCCCTGGGAACAGAAATACGTCGACAAATTTATTAAATAAAATCTGTTCCTCACCAGAGTCCGAGGCTGGCACTCGCCAAAAGCTTTACATGTTTCCGGAGTTCTTTTTCCAAGCCTGCTTCGAAGAGAGCCCTCGCGCTCGTCGCTAATTGGCCATAATCACGTCGGGTGCAACACGAGTGCTAGTCACTGACTGAGATGCCCAAGATGGTTGTAGCCGGGACTCGCCCAGATCTCGCCACTTAGAAAACCCTCCAATGCTAACGTGGGCAGTGACTCGTATTCTTGGGGCCCCCAATCACTGGCATGGATCGCGTATGGAGCTGTGCCTGGAGGCTGGTGTCGGTCTGCGGCATATATTCAGAAGGGCAGGCGCTCACCGAGGGGAAGAAGTTCGGGGGGGTCAGGAGGGTCGAGCATGAGAGGTGGAGTGGATGCTCGGTGGATGCCTCCTTTATCTGGAAGATTTGTGGGTCCTAAAATTGAGGTGTCGCTTTCCAACTAACTATAAAGGGGGAAAACCCGTATGAATTGAGACTAATCCGCGGCGCTGTCGATTAGCGAAGCACTGAATCGCACCCGAATGTTCGGTAAAATGCAAGCAACTCTAAATCCAATAGAAACAAGGGATTGGTCGGCCGCTTCGCGGCCTCCCATCCCCTTACGTGCATTTTAAAAGTCCTAAAGGGCAGATTGGTAACAACATATGGGTTGGTTGAATTGAACTGAGTATACGCTTTGGCATCGACAGTGAATGAGCAAGTTTGAGATGCATTATAAGAGCACAACCCAAGTTGATTGCCCTTCGACCCAGCTCTATTTTTATTCATCTTTTGAGGTTACCATCTCATTAGAAGACAGTCTGCCTTCGGACTCTATATCTTCCTCTTTTCTCCCTACTTATAAAATTAACCCTCCAAGCCGAAGGGTTCTAAAGCACTGAATGAAAGACTCTTCTGAAAATTGTGCCCAATAGTTTCCGGGAAATTTATGCTGTTGAATTTGCAATCGGAACTATGCTGGTTTCTTGTTTCAAGTGTAGCTCGACTCTTCTCACAACAGAGTTACTTTCCATGTGCTATTACTTCATGTGCTGGTAGCAAGATACATGCACAGCTCTTATTTTCTGAGATGTTGATTATCTTTTGGCGTCAACTTAGCGCATACACTTGCTTGAATGTCAAAGTCAGCGTCAGAGCAGTGTCGAAGTTTATTAGCAACTTGCAGCATGTGCCGAGAATGCCGAATAATGACGCTGTCGGCCAGTAGTCGGTCAAGCATGGAGAGCTGCCGGGGATACCGCATCGACGGAGACTCAACGGAGTTTGCCCTGCCGCGACCGGGAAACCTGTAACGGTCAAGGTAACAGTGAGAAAAGCGAAGTTTGGCTGTGTGTACATTTTTATAGGCGCCCACGCGCTTAAAGTTGATCATGGGGCCAAAAGCCCCGAGGAAGCGCCATTTATTGAGCGCTTCCGAAGTGTCGGGCCTGATCTTCTCAAAGCGGAGTTTAAAAAGCTTCGGACGGAGTTGCGTAATTTTATAAAGAGGTAATACGGTTGATCGGACCGATCTCCGGCGGAGCCGAGCGGGAAAATCGGCCCGAGGTTCCCACTAACTTTAGGTGGGTCTTCGGCATTGTCTGATGGCGGCATCTAGTGCCGGCTCATTGCCACTGGAAACCAGTGGCTCACGACGGTGCTCCGTGCTTCAGTGGAATCCACTGGATACCAATCGGCCGATCGGCAGTGGGCATTGTCTGATTGCGGCATCCAGTGCCGGCTCATTGACCCACTGGAAACCACAAACCCCTGGACTCAAATTTGCGACGGCGGAAATTACCGACCGCGTATATCTCTGGGACCCACAAGGACCCACGAGACGCAGAATACATCTGCCTCTACATCTGCTTCGCCTTGGCCTCAGCTAGCCCATGAGAACTCTTCTTTTCATGATTATCGGTTGGGAGGTCAGATGCTGATTTTGTTTCCTTGCGCAAATGCCGCCCAGGCTCAAATTTTTTGTCCGAATTTTGCCTCCAGTGTCGCCCGTATGGTCTATGGGTTCATTCTCTAGATCTGGATTTTAGGCTGTTGTGTGCCGACTCAGAGACTCCGTGCTAGATAGCATCCAACGGAAGTAAGCATTTTACCAAAAGGAAAAGCATCAGCCTAGGAAGCAGTAGAAGTCAAGGAGCAACTGGTTCTCCGGGGGCATTATGGTGTAAGCCGTATATCAGCAGGATAACCACGAAGTCGGAGGCCGAGGAATTTGCCTAGAGGACCATATGGTACCAGCTTGCTTCGTGGCAGCATATGGATTTCGGATTCATTGCGGGTCAACAATAGAATATCAACAGAACAACTTGAAGCGCTAGTGAGAATTGAATCGGGTCGGGTTTCCCACGAGTATTCATTCCCACGGTTCAACCCGACCCTCACTCGTGATGAGCACACCTCCGAATTGTTCTGAAAAGAAGAAAACCCCCGTGGGAGACTCTAACTTTAGGTACGGTCATGACACTCCTGACTTTCCGCCGCAACGTGGCTACCTAAATGCGGAAATTTGATGGCGGCGAAATTCGGCACATTGATGGCCCCTATAAATCTATATGAAGTTTGCTTAAGTAATATGCATGTCAATGTAAACAGGGTTTGAAATTTGTTCTGATTAAACACCCCAGCTGTAACGCTATTGGAGCCACAGGCACTTTGAACACTGTTTAAACACAAGCAACGTTCTGTTTGAACCGATGATCTGCGGAAAAGGCCCAAAAAATGCCACCAATGAGACTTGAACTACAGACCTCAAGATTTTCGCAACCAGTATAATACACCATTAACCACTACACCACAAAAGAGATACTAGTGTGGAACACACTGATGGCTAACTACATCTGTTTCCATGTGGCCTTGCTCGGAATTGTTATCAGAGAGGTCCCCTGAGCATCATTAATGGGTTGGGGGTAGAGTTGGGTTATCTGCAGGCAAGGATCTAGCAGTGTTGTTGACTCTGAGGTGTGGGGGTTAGCATCAGTATTTGGAAGGGGTTTGTAGGGGGTTTTGTTGGGGGTCATCAGTAGCTCACTGTTGAATTACATTCACTGCATTCAAAACAAATCTAGATGGAGTCTGTCGAGGTTGCCAATACGGTGCACCTCCTGGAGCTTGCAGAGGGTGGTTCATGCCCCCCTCGTGCAATAGTATGCTGAGCTTTCAGGGGCTGAGTGCATTCATGTCAAATCCCATCCTTGAGGGCGAACTTTCTTTGAACTCATGCTCATGCCACACCCGCATTGTGTCTCATCTCATGCTATCGAAAGCCAAGCTCTTAGGGTGATCACAGTCACCCTCGTATGACACCGATCTCGTGCCACAGAAAGCAGCGACAACTTTGCTTACAGCTAATTGCAGTACCGAAGGTGCGAGCCAAAAATTTCTGTTTTGGGATATTTTCAAAGAATTCCCAATATCTCAGTCAGTTCTTCACCGATTCACATGAAAACTGGATAGATCTACTCAGCTAATTCATGCGCAATCAGTGATAGAGAAGAATTTGTGAAAATATTATATATTAGGTATTTTCTGGTTTGGGGCTGTTTTCGCACCGAAAGCTGTCTAGGATGCCGAGGAAATGTCCCAGCAGTCTAGTATGTTAGGACAGACAACATATTCAGCTGAAGAAACATGTGATAGAGCCAGAAATATATAAAATCCCTAGATACATGTAATCTTTCCAAAATCTCTCAATGCCAAAACTGGCAAATGTATCCGAGGGAGGTAGAGAGACTGTAAGTGAATTTTGGATGTTTCTGGTTATATCACAAATTTTCCCAGCTATACATGTTGTCCATCCTAAAATATCAGGCTGTTGAGAAATGTTCTTGGCATGCTAGACAGCTTTCGGTGTGAAAACAGCCCAAAACCAGAAAATACCTAATACACAATATTTTCACAAATTCCTCTCTATCACCAATTGTGCATGAATTAGCTGAGTAGATCTATCTGGTTTTCATGTGAATCGGTGAAGAACTGACTGAGATATCGGGAATTCTTTGAAAATATCCCAAAACAGAAAATTTTGGCTCGCGCCCCCCATCGGAGGCCCATTTTTTTTTTTTTTTTGCGGCTCTTGAATACCCGTCGCCCGAGCCCCATAAGTTACACATCAACAGATAAACAAAGAGTAAGTATAAAATGTGTCAGACGGACCGTGACTTTACGTGTCACATGTTTCGGATGTTGCCTGTGGTCTCTATTGACGAGGATGAGGACCTTCCTCCGCTGGATGATGAACCAGGGGAGGGCTGGGACTGTTTCCTTGATGATAACTACCTGTAGTAGACTCAGTAGAGTAATCAATAATCACTCAGAAAATTTTGGCAAAAGCCCTGGCTCAGGCCAAAGCCGGCCCAGGCCAAGCCGGGCCCGGACAGCGCGGCCTGGCCTGGGATGTTGAAAACCAAAGCCGCCAAATGCGGGCCAAAGCCACGGCTTTCAGGCCGAGCCAAAGCCGGAACATCACTATCTGGACCGGAAATTTTCATTTGGTGTACCTATTTGGCCTTCTGCTTGCCCTTTCCCTTGCCCCTCTGTGAGCCCGACCCGCTGGTGGCTGCAATATTGCGTGTCCTGTGCGTCGATACTAAAGCACTAAAGCACTAAAGTTTCTATATAAATAATGCTGTATCTGCGCAGCAGCACCAGCCTTCTCTTGTCAATGGTAGGTTTTGTGCGTTCTGTGGAGCTTTAGTGTCGGATGTGGGCTAGGGAACAATATGAGTTGCCGCTGTGTGCACCGGGTGACTTCGCGGACAAGGGTGAGAAACCACGGCAGCAACGGCATGAAAACTTGGAAGATACTGTCGGCAAGGCTCCAAAAATAAGCTTCACCTACCCACGCCTTCCTATTTATCCATGGACACCTTAATTGTATCCGTGTTGCATCGCTGCGTAGGCTGGTCTCACCCTTCCCAATGCCCATTCAAAATTTACCAGTGCAATGCACGTCCTGGCTGTGCCATTGATCCCAATGCTTGATCCTTCAACTTCAAGTTTATGTCAATCCAATGCATCTCAAGCCCTGGTCATGCCCACTGATTCCAACGCACCTCATATTCAACTTGAAGTTTATGTGCAAGCCTCAAACGCAACACTAAAGATTGAAAACAATTTGAGACCACTTTCCTCCTCTGTGGCGTCGTCAATTGTTACTATTACTGTCCGCTTGCATCGTCCATCAATATTTTATTTCTCGTAGGACACATTTCGTTTATAGACGCTACCACAAAGTCCCCTGCCTCAAGTCCTCCTTTCCTTTTCCACTTTCAAGACGATCTTGTCTTTCTAAGCCCAAACACACCAAACACGTCCACCCCTCCTGGTCTGGCGGTGCCATCTCCTCATCATCCCACTTGTCCTCCGAGCCCAAGGGCAGAACCACCCTTGGCATCCCGACGCCCCTGCCGATGAGTGACACTGCACGCGCGCTCGGGGGGCTGGGGTTCAGCACGAGCAGTGCTCAAATGTTGGTGACCTCACTGTTTCTACCTCATGTCCTCTGTCGCATATTACTGTGAAGCAACACTGCGTGTATTGTGGTCAATTCTATCATTTGACATCATCTCCTGTGCCATAATGCGAACATTGGCGATTATATATGGCAAATGAATATTTCAAAAATGTTGTCCTCCACATCTGCCAGATATTGTTCTCAGAAAAGCCTTCAGGGATAATGTTTTGACAATGTCTGAGGTAGCATTTGACAAACATTGCACCCAAAACATTTGAGATATATTCCATTCAAACGGTGGTGTAGCCGTGCCGTAGGCAAATCACTGGGACGACTGACAGTCAAATTATGGATGGGGAAGGCATGGTCCAGCGGCAGATGAATCCTAAGTGAGGAGGAGTCCAGAGTCAACACAGCTGAATTGCAAAGTGGAAATGGGTCTAGAAGAATACAATCGTGCAAGGATAATATTTTGAGTGAGTGTCATGAACAAACTCATAACTTCCTTCTAGCCTAAAGAGCATGGATGCCCGGATACTTAGCCATCCACAGCATTCGTCATAATCCTAAATAAGTACTGCATTGGAAGATACCCACAGGCTACTACTGCTCACCCGAAAAGCCGAAAACGGACAATGGTTTTCTCTCCAGGAAAATGCCTGTGGGAGACATTCGGGAGAACAAATATCTCCAGCTCGCCGAGCATATAACACCATAGGGTCGAACATAGAAGCACCTAGGGCCAAAAGTGAGCCCTGTCACGCTCGCAATGCTGTCCTCGATGCCATCCACACGGACATCGACTGCGACTTTTCGGCCAGCTATGTCATAGTCTGCAGCAACAATGGAGTACTCCCCACTGAAGTCGAACATGACTCGGAGGACCGGGAAACCCATATGAGAGCGATATGCCTGAGTGTCGATGAAGTAATGGAGGCGGGCACTGAAGTCGTCGAGTAGATCCTCATGACATTGGTAAGGGGGCATAGCGATGTGGTCTTGAGCTGATGTGCAAATTCAAACAGCTGGTTCGCTCTTTTTAGCTGATTCGGGACCCAAAACAAAACATGAAGCCACCTGGTTCGCCCAAGCAAAATTTTGGGTTGGATGTCTCATGATGGTGTCCGCTGGAACAGGTGCAAGGCTTGCCTGCGGCGTTGTGAAGGGCTATGAGGGATTCGTTACAATCTCATATGATAAGTACAAATGAGAGGCGCACTCATCACAGCGGTATGTCTGAGTCCACTAGAAATCGGATCTGGCGCAACTCCAGATGCCAAATCCTTCTCCTCGCCCCTGATCATGGGTCCTCCGGACCCCAATCCATGTTCTGTGGTGAGGACCTATCACAAAAAAAGAAAAAAGAACAAAGAAAATGAGAGGTTAAGGGTGAATGGGAAGGGCTCATCCGGACCTTATGCTTAGGCGGACGCTTAGAGCCTGGGTCCAACAGGCACCTGCGCTGGTAATCCCGCGACCGTTCACGGCAACTGGGGCATCGCTTCCACTGGTAGATCGGTGGGAGAGGAAAATGACAGTGCGTACGGCTGCAGATACGCTGCAGGACAGGACCCATCCGGGATCGAAAGAAGATTCATCTCGGGCAGGAAACGGGGTACGATACCTTCCGTATCTTATACGGCAGCGGAGGCACGAGTACATACACCATCCACAGGGACGGCACCACCGGCACTTCGGTAGGGGCCGCCGCGTCCGCAAAGCCACTGGCAGGCGCTTGCTCATACCTCATGTATTAAGCAGATGCCACGAATCAGATTGCACCTGTTTACACTCTTCCAATTTTCCCACTCTCTGTCAGCAACACCCGTAATCACACCCAATTCCCTTTTTCATTTTGGGGTTCTCGAGCTAAAAAAGAAAATAGCTTCGGCCCGCTGAACCAGGTTCCACATGTTATTTTCAACCTCGCCGATCAGCCGCCCAATTTCCGTACATAAGGAACAGTCTCTTGCGCCGTCCGTCTTTCTTTCATGCCCCCATCACGTTCTCCCGTATCGCATTCCTCCACCGCCCCGTCCGCCACCTTCCTCCTGCCACCGACGCCTCAATACATTGCCTGACTTCCCCAATCTTCTGCAGCCAGTTCTCGCGCATGGATCAAGCCGCGTGATGGTCGGAAGTATCTCTCATCTCGGTCGTCATACCAATTCGTGGGTCGTGTATGCGTGGAGTCCAGCAAGACGCCGCCAGCATCAACACAGTTCTGGGACGGCCATCTTGAGTAGCGCTCCATGCCCTCAAAGCTGTGCTTTACTGCCAGTCGTCCTCTGAATCAAGCCTTCAGCATTCGTACCGTCAACTTGAAAACGAGCATCAAGCCTCAAGACAGGGCCGCAACAAACTCCTGTTCACTGCTCAACTTCAAATTCACTCCATGGCTAACTTGGCAGTGGTTCGTTCTCAGCAACGTCGAAGGCCCCGCAAGACCAAACTACAGACCAGACACACGACTTTTATGGCTTACCCAATCGCAACGGTTCAAGAGTTCGCGTGACGTCTGGGAAGAACACAAACCGTTCAACACTTTAAATTCAAATGGTCCCGCGCTTCCACGCGCACCGCTGGATACCAACCCCTCAAGAACATGTCTAATCTTGCCTCCCACCAATCTCATTGGGCCTTTTCCCTTCCTCCATGGTTTGTCTACCCGCTCAGGATCCCACCGCATTTCTACAGATATGCTCAATTTCACGAACTTTTTGCAGAGCCGTTGGGAGCTATCGGGTGACTGGGGGCACGCTAGGCCGCTTCCCTTCTCCGTGATTCGATCCCTCCCGCTCCGCATTTCCTTTTCAGTCACGCTTTCAACGTTACCTCACCTCCACAGCCCTCACGGGATAGGCTGTCCCTTCCTCCATTTCTGCAGAGCTAATCATCCCTTCAGCCTTTATTGCCAACATCATGTTCCATTTCGGTTATTGTGATCGCGGGGTATGTTTCAGACTTGCCCTTGCTTTTCTGTGATTTGCATATATGTGCTGGGTAGACGACCCGCGTTGGCTTATTCACTCGAAATTTTGTGGTCGGCAATTCGTGGCATGGTTCGTATCCTGTTTGCGCCCAGCCTCTTATTGCTCATGTCATTCCAGTTGCACCATCGACTTCCTGGCACGCCCAGCTTTCCGAGATCCAATTTTGATTTGCGAGTCTCTCAGGAAGATGCGCGTGTTCCCACGCTTTCCAGCTGTCCCGGCATATTGCGGAATCACTGACTTGCCGCTGTGTTGTCCCAGTTGTATGCTGTGTAAACAAAAGATCATCGGTGGGGCCTGTTAGTATGTCGCAGCCCGGCGGGAAACGTGCTCCATTAGCTAGTACCTAGTATTAATCTGTACATTGTTGAGCGAGGCAGCTATTAGGGTATCCGCAATAAATACATTCTACTACACATCATATGAGCACCTAGTGTCTTATTCTTTGTGGTGGATACACTACATTAAGTCTCCTACAGATCCCTAGGCCACCGATTCTTGTGTCTTTTCAATAATGTCGGCAATAGCCGTCACCGCCGCGGCCGATCACGAGATTAATTGATGATCCGTACGCAAGCCAGTGGGCTTGCGGGGTCTAAGTGATAGATCACATGTCCTATACCGCCAAAGTGCCCGCACGTTGACTCCATCTGGAGGTGTCGCATGAGAGCCACCTGCAACGATTTCTGGTTCCACGTGGAAAGCCGCTGGGCTCCAGCTGAGTTTTCCAGTTGAGATTACAGCTGGTCACCAGCGATCTGTCCATCTTGCTACCATCGTCCCGCACAATAAAATTAATTAATCTGAATAATCATCATCGGACACAAGATAATCATCCTCCTCACTCGCATCATCTAAACCTTCTTCGTCTTCGCTGCCCTCACTGACCTCCTTAGCTGCCAATGCTCTTGCGCTCGGCTTGGCTACCCTCTTCGCTCGCCCCGAAGCCAAATTATCGACCACCGGCCCTTCACCGTCCAATTCCTCGCGGGGCTCTGCTGCTGCAGTTGTCCTTGCACGTTTGCGGCCCTTGGTTGACTGGTTCCAGTTCGACCGGCGTTGTCTTCATCGTCGTCGTCGGGTTCGGGCTCAGGTGCGGCTTTTCTCTTTCGCTCTCTACCTACTCCGCAGCCCGTTCTCCCCCTGCTCCGCCCCGCATTCTCCCGCTCCGCCCCACTCCTCCCGCTACCGCCCCAACATACAGCGTGCAAGAACGATGCGGCGACACCTCTCTGCCGGTGGTGCGAGCACTCCCTCGAGGCGCAGCGGAGGGGATACATGGGCGGACGTTGAGTGGCTCTGGATGCGAATGCGTCGGCGCGTGGTGGGGAGACTCTTCTTCCTCTCCTCCTCCTCCTGCCCCTCCCCCGCCGCCTCCCCGGCTCCCAGCGTCCCGCTACCTCCTCGTCGGTGCACTCCCGCTGCCTCCTCGTCCGTGTACTCCTCGCCCTGTACCCCTCCGGCTCCGGCGGGTCCCCGCACGCTTCAGATAGTGCACATATCCATATGCGGAGTCGATTGAGGACGCAGAGAGTCCGTCGACTGCAAGCGATGCGTATGTGTCGACTGTGTCAAGACACGTCAGACGGGCAGGCCGCAGACGCGCGGTCCGTGAATACAGATGCGTTGGCGGGGTGGCGCGCAGTCTCCCTCCTCCCAATTCCGCTGGCGCGTATGGAGCGTGTTCTCTCCCGACAACTGCAGCGGCAAAGGCAGGGCGGGGGCGCGTGGATCGCGGGCGGCGATGGGACGTGCCGACAGCTTCATCGAATACGGGGGCAGGAGGACTGGCGCATCGCGCGAGTTTCAGCAGCACGGGCGCCAGCCCCACCGCCGCCGTCTTGCGGTGCGAGTGGATGGACGTGTGCGACCCGTATGAGCCGTGCGACGCGGGTGCGCCGACGACTGCTCGGTGGGCGCGGGGGGAAGGGCGGGAGCGTCGGGAGCGTCGGGTCCAGTGGGGATCTACAGCAGAGGTGCGCCAGCAAGCTGGAATGCGGAGGAGGGTGTGGGGAGACGAAGGGAGGAAGGCAGGGAAGGTGGCAGTGGGGGACGGCGGAAAAGATAGGGAGGAACGGATCCCGGGGGGTCTGGGGTGCGGGGGTGGAAATGGAGGGACAGGAAAGCAAAACGGAAGTCGAAGAGATAAAGGCCCAAAAAGGAAACTGCAAAATACCCGTAACGGCCAAAGTTACTGCGTCGACGATGCAGCGACGGGGGAAAGGGCCAAAGTAGAAGGAATGAGGATGGCGTAGACGATGTGGAGCGTGCAGGGCGTGGGGGAATAAGAAAAACGGTTTTAAAAATTTGGAGAAGGGAATACGATCGACGAGAGGATGGAAGAAATGGGGAGGAACGAGGGAATCCAGATGAAGGTGTGCCGCGGAAAAAACGGTGCAGAAGAAGAACTCACCCTTAACCCGCTGCAACGCCGTCGCTAACAAGCCCGGCACTGCTGTTACTCGTCCCCGTCCCCGTGCTCAAATGGCTCTCGCCCCGCCCGCATGCGACCTGTGCGAGTGCGCCAGCGAATACGACGGCGTGCTCGACACCGACCCGTCGCTCTGGCCCGGCGACAGCGGCCGGTTCCCGCTGCTCGTGTGATTTTGAGTGTGGTTGTGGGTGTGCGGATTTGGCATTCGCGGCGGCGAAGAAAGGCGGGGGCAGAGACGCGAGCGGTGGGGGCGTGGATTGGGGGAAGGAAAAGTGCCGCTTCGGGGGGCGTGCGCACTGCGGCACCCCCACCGCTGTATGCACTGGGCGGACTGCCGGGCGGCCGTACATCGTTGTGCTCATAGTCGTCGGTGTTGCGGCCGCTCTCGTGGAGAGTGAGCAGCTCCGCCGCGCTCGTCGCGGATGCGCGGTGGTTCACGTCCGCCGGTGTCTTTCTCTAGCCCAAGAGAACACCGCTAAAGGACGAGGTAGATGTGGACGCCACGGTGGAGGATGCAGCGGACGGCGGGCGGTCGTCGGGTAGGGTTTGGAGCGGTCGCGCTGGGCGGGGAACTGAAGGAAACGCGGATGCGGCGAATACACATGAAAAAAAGGGACTTGGGCATGGCCACCGTGTGCACTAACGTTGCGTCGGGAGTCAGGCCCTTATTCGGTGCCTGATTCCGTCTGCTGTTAGGCGCAGGTGGTAGGAAGTGAAAGAGAGTGACAGTCACCGTGACAGTGACGTGGCAACCGCTTCTTGACGAGCAGTACTACATCAGATGGGAAAAATTACCCGCAAAAAGAAACAAGCTCCCGGTATGCTTCCACATATATTGTGCTGTCCCCCATTAACACAGCTCCCAGTTCTTGATTTTCTTCGGCTTCCATCAACACTGTCGCGGCTGAACGTCATAATGCCTGACACCGCCGAAGCACAAAATCTTGTAAATGCATCTGGAAAACAGCCTGATACTTGACAGTGGTTGACAGTGCTGTATAGTGCCATAGTAGCCATAGGTACATCCCCCCTATGCAGCACTATGCAGCGGGTGCGCCATCACTACGCAGCACTATGGAAGCACTATGGGAGTGCTATGCAGTCAAGGCCGGCCGCGTATATTCTCCATTATTATTCCCCTTCTCCGGCTCCCCCATAGCTAGCCTCACAATAATGATATACAAGAAGAGAAAATCGATTTATTTGTTTAAGTACTTCATACACAGGTCTGCCGATTTACCAGTACATAAAATCGAAGCTCCCGCGATCAGCTACAGGCAAGATACAAAAAGCCACCCAGCCCGTTCACCATGGCCATCTGCGCACGAGGCCCACACCGAATATGGAACTGTAGCAATACAATATAAGTAATGGACTGAACGGAACCCGAGATGGAACACTTGCCAATGCCGTCCCAACAAAAAGGTCGAAGCATATGTCGTATGTATCCCCAGAGTCTGTGTTTCAAGTGCTCTTTTCAAGGGGTTAGTGTGTCCAGATTATGCGACCATTTTACGACGCACGAGGCATAAATAGACTGTTTGCAATGCAGCCATTAGATGGCTGATGGCTCGGGATTTTTTCTCCCCATGGCCAAGTTAATTCAAGAATTTTCTGTGATCGGTAGAGGACCTCCCTGGTGTCGATTTGGTATACTCAAAGTGGACTGAATGTGCGGTGGGTTCGTCGCAATTTCTCATTTTTGGGAGCCATTAGCCATCTGATGGCTGCATCGCAAACAGTCTAATATATCTGAACAGGGAGCGCAAGGGTCCCTCCTTGTCTCCACCACAATTCAATTTCATCTCTGATTGTTTTGCTAGTTTCTTCAGTTTGGTCTAATAGGGACGACTCCTGACTCAACGCGGTGTTTCTGTTTCCATCACCACTCTCCTTCGCACAGTTTAGCTTCTGCCACGTCTGAGTTCAGCAGAGGTTTCAGCGTCTGCCATTTTTATTTTATTTTATATTCTGATGTTGAGATATGTCTTCTGAATTTCATATTTACTGTCAACAGATTCGGACAGACCAAGGGGTGAATTTGACACTGTCAGCAGTTATCAACTACTGCAGTACTCATCCGTTTCACAATCTGTTTTGGTTGTACAGCCCACTTTTGGTGCCGTATCATTCTGTTGCACGGAAATTTAGCACCTGCCACATTTCTTTTCCTGCCCTGCAAGGCGGGTATTCTTTCCCTGGTGGTCATTTGCTATGTATTTGATTCTCTGTCCCCTGCGCAATCTCTATTTTACATGGCAAGGTAGGTGATCGCCTCACCTCGGCCTGGTGAGTGAGAGATGCAGAGGAGAAACCGGTGCTTTGCACCGGGGCCGCGCTACACGCGGAATCGGGAGAGAGAGGAGAAGGAGGGTGTGGTGGTGTGTGCGGGGGGTTTGGCCGTCCCGCCCGACTGGGACTTCACGACGCAGGGTGGAAGGCAGGGGAGAAGTCCAGGTCGGAGGGAAGCGGGACGCGGGTACGGCCGAACCCGTACGCAAAGGCCACCGAGGGTCTGGGAGGAACGAGACCTGCAGCGACCAAACGGAGCGGAGCTCCAAGAGCCGCAGGCTCGTGCGAGAGCGAGTGGAGCGGGCCCGAGGGCTCCACACAAGAGCGGAGCAACGGAAAAGGAGGAGAAGGAAAGAAAGATTAGATGTATGTATCCCAGAAAAATTCAGTAGCGCGGGATGAAACCATGGTCCGAGGAATGCAAATGATCACCGTAAAAGTAGGCAGAAGCAGACGGGGATAGTTGAAAGACGCACATCGTAGGACGAGAGATCAGTGGAATTAGGGAGGCTTCCGCCAAAAGGGAGGATGCAAAAGGCCAGCGAGGAGAATGTGGGAATGACCCCTTCATGAGGTATCACATGGAAGAGTGACTCAGTCGCAAGCATGGAGCCTATCAAGTGAGAGAAGGCGACAGAACGGCGAGATGTACGAGGACGTCGAGGCTGTAGAAGAAGGTGCCCAAAACTGATTGCATTCAGCCGGCAAAGTGGTTTCAGGTCAAACCGTCCGTTGAGACAGGCGACGGGAATAAAGGGGAGGAGGTGAGAAGCATACGCAGAGGACACAATCGGTGCCGCTGCACAGGATAGCCATTGGTATGCGAGATGCAATCATATGAGGGGACCATAGCTGCTGAGAGCCAGAGCACATGAAGGGTGCATCACACAAGATCACAGAGCATAGGACGTGAGAAGCGCAATCACCGAGGAGCAAAGCAGAAGAGGAAGGCTGGACCGAGCACAAGAGGAGTAGGAGAAAAGGCTGGACATGCAAGGGTCAGTGCGCGAGGATTTTGGAAGGAATACAAAAGATAAAGCAAAGGGGCCGGACGTATGTATGTCTGAGAAGAGTAGTAGCTGCAGAATTTTGTCACACAGTTCTACGGTAGCAAGCTCGGTGGAACAAAATGAGACGAATGCAAAGTAAACTGACATTTCACCCAATCCTTGACACTCTCTTTCTCTTTTCCATTTACCCAGCTTGATACAACTTTCTCGGCATGAAATAAAACCATATAATCCCTCACAGCACCGTCGACAAATACCTACCCTGCTGTGAAGGAAGACCCAAAGGTCATGTGAAGAGCGATTGGGAACCAAACACCAGCCATTTTGAGTGCGACTTGACACTAATGCTGAACTTGAAGTTGAAGGATGCAAGGCGACACTGTGTTCCCCACGAGCAAGGGTTTGAGTACAACTGACACCCCGAATGCCGATTATCCCAGAGCCACTTTCTGAGGTGTGCTTTTCAGAAATGGATAGCCCTGGTCAATACGAATGTTTCCCGCGGTTCAGATTTGTCTCGGAGCCACTATTGCCTTTTCCACACGCGTTCTGCCGGAGAGTAATAAATTGCCACATGGGTGACACCAAAAAGTGGACGTAGCCAAGCAAATGTGAGCGCATGAGACCAGTGGATCTGAGCTGCGAGCGAACCACCAAGTGTGGAATGGAGGGATAAAAGGACTTGCAAGAATAACACAACAAGGAAGTTAGAAGGTTAGCAGAATTTGGAGTAAATGAAAGTTGAGTTCCGAAAAATCAGTCAGGTCAGCCTTCATTTTTTTGCTCCTTGTAGGCAGACTGGTTACAAGTCTATTGCTCGAAGTTCCACATCGCCACGGAGATATTGCATGCATAACTCGTACACACCTCGACACTGGCCACCGGCCGTCCAGTACCTTACAGGCCAAGGCGCGCTAGGACTCTGGCCACCGCTCGCACGCGTGGGGATGGTGCAGAAATCAATTTTTTCCAGCGCGCTTCACGCGCAACTTTGTGGTTGCCAAGAAATATAGATATCTAAGCGTTGTTTACAAGGGGCCGAATAGGACATTGGGCGACGTTAAGACATGAATTGTGACGACTTACAGCGGTACTCAGTGGCAGTCTGACATGACACAAGATATATGCCTTCGCTACGCTTCCAGTATTGAGTGAGCTACGCTCATCGCAAGTTGGCATTTTGAACGTGTGACCTCAAAGGCTCGGGGGCGGGCTCGCACCAATTGAAGTGGAAAAATTGGGTAAGAGGCGGGATCGGGCGGCGCAACAATCGAATTGAACAAAGTGAGCTCAAGACATTTACAAGCGTGACAGAAGCAAAACTGGCCGGATTTTGGTCGCGCACGGTTCGCAGGATTGTCAGCGAGCACTATTTGGAAACGGCTAGCCCTGCTCCTCACAACGGTTTCTGTCTATTCAGATTGTCGTCGGACCCAAAATTGCGCTCTCCAGCCAATAGCAATAGACAAGGGTCCACATTTTGAAACGCGTGACCCGGCACTCGGGACGCGTTCATTCAAAAAAAACTGCAATACAGCGCAGCCTGAGCTGCTCTCAACTGTAGTATCGATCCAGGGGTACAGTATAGTAGGGTTCCTTGGATACCCACTTTGATGTTTCTGATGTCGAATCCGCAATGCAAAGCGATTCAATATGAATTTAAGCTTGTAGATACTAGAACCTATAATGCGCTATACTGCCCCAAAATTTCACGAGTTAAGTGTGTAGAATGTAGCCAGATGAAAAAAATGATGTCGAAGGCCGAACAGTCACACATCGGGTTCCTTGGATAGCGTGATGTCACACATCATCATTCTGCCCCATCGGCTCCTGTCCTTTTGGCGGCTATTCTCGTAACAGTCGGATTCAGGGCGGGATAGGTCGGATTTGCGCGGGAGACTGGACAACGGCGCGGCTGGGCGCGGACGGAGTACAGTGCGCGTCACCACCTCACCGCCACCGCTGTAGCGACTTACGTAATTCGAATTAGCGTTCAAAAAATATGATTTTAGCCGTGAACCTGGCCAAAAGAATGCGATTGGCACCAATAAGTCATTTTTTCCCACGGTGTGTCGTTTTTTTGGGCGAATCTCCACCGAATTTTTGTTTTTTCGTGCAATTCTGTGCAGGTTTCCGTGAATTTGCAAATGGGACCTTCCCTCGTGCGAAGGAGCCGGTTCCACAGCGCTTGGATCATGTTAGCACTGTGAACATCCGGCGGTATTATCGACACTGCCCCAGATATCTTGATGCTTATCGGTACTTAATCTCTTTAGTTTTCACATAACCTGGGCTCATAATCTAACAAGGTCGGTCTGAACATAAGGCAGGCCACATATGCGGTCAAGAAATATCCTTCACACCGTCGGATCCCGGCCTACATCGATCAAGACGAGGAGATAATACGTCGCGCTTAGTGTTACAGTGGCTATTCTGCTTATTTACTTGCACTGTTGACTCGATTTATGTAATTTGACTACTAGTATGTTCCTTTTCCGGTCTAAACTCGTTTCCGACTCCCTGGCACGGGTAGCCGCGCACTGTAGGGCTCTGTTTACAATTCATCAGCCAATTATAAACAGTTTTTAATTTTTCGGGTTGTAAACAGGTGTTTATAAACACGTCACTAAAATGGGCCGAAAGGCTTTGTTTCTGCAAATTTTCGCCTAGGCCTTTCACTAGACTTTATTCAAAACCATTCCTGAGGAAGAAAATAGCAATCTTGCCACATTGCAGACTACTAATTGCACTTGGCAAGTAAAACGCTCAATTTTCGATCAACTTTGACACCATACTTGCAATTTCTGGTGGATTTAGAGGTCAAATTGGAAATTATTTCTGTCACCGATGAAACAGACACTACCAGAGCTCCGAAGCCCATGATTTCACCCAATTTGGGGCGTCTTCAGGCTTGTTGGGCACTGCCATATTGAATTACAGCTAATTGCAGTACCGAAGGCGCGAACGAAAAACTTTCCAATTTGGGATGTTTTCAAAGAATTCCCTGTATCTCGATGAGTTCTGGACGGATTGAGATGAGACATAGCTAGATAATTCGGGGTAATTCGTGCGCAATTAGTGATAGAATAAAAGTTGTGAAAATATTTTCTAGTTGGTGAGCTGGGTTTGGGGGGTCATTTTGGGGGTCAATTCAGTCTACCGGCATCTAGGCATGTTCAAATGACCTAGATTTCCGTGAGGGAGGACTTCTATGGATTGTGAAAGCCGTCATAGAGTCGGATTTACTGAGAGTTTAGGGATGGATTCAAATACCGCAATATTTCCTTACTGCAGTATATTGACATTGTCCCGATGTCACTACGAGCATGATAAACTAAGATATCGAAGTTTCAAACTTTATGACGGCTTTCAAAATCCATAGAAGTCCTCTCTCACAGAAATCTAGGTCATTTGAACATGCCTAGATGCCGGTAGACTGAATTGACCCCCAAAATGACCCCCCAAACCCAGCTCACCAACTGGAAAATATTTTCACAATTTTTTTTCTATCACTAATTGCGCACGAATTACCCCGAATTATTTAGCTATGTCTCATCTCAATCCGTCCAGAACTCATCGAGATACAGGGAATTCTTTGAAAACATCCCAAATCGGAAAGTTTTTCGTTCGCGCCTTCGGTACTGCAATTAGCTGTAAAAACCGGGTGTTTGGACGAAACTTTAAAAACCGCGTTTATAAACACCTGTTTATAAACATGTTTACAAACCAGCATTGAAAACAGAGCCCTAGGACCGTCACGGAGGAAGGTCAACAAATGTATCACGTGTCCACAAAGGTGTCACGTCTTTTGTGTGTGTGATCTTATTTTAGATACTCAAATCTCGGCCGGATTGCCCGACTTTTTAGGGGAGATTGTAGCCAAGAGATTTGATTCTCATAAGGAAAATAGTTCAGGTCAATAGTGGCAGGGTTAATGGACAATCGACGAGAAGGAAAGTGATCGATGACCTGATTAGGCAATGAGTTGGAGCAAATGACCTCCCCTTCAGGAACCAACGCGTCCACGCGCTTGAAATTAATCCAGAACATATATGATGTATTTTATACCAGAACTTTGATCTGGGATGACGCTGGGGAGCTTTAAAAAAATCAATACCCAAGGATGTCTCACTATCCAAGAAACCCTACTATACTGATTTTTCAGACAGGCACAGTTACCATTTTAGCCCTGGCTGCGATATTCTCGTTCACAATTAAAGTTTGATGGTAAAAGCTTAAATCCTTCAAGTGTTTCCTTATCCCTGCCAAATACATATATAAACAAGTTCTCGGCATAGTCGAAATAAAAGTCACTGAAAACCAAAAAACTTCCCGGAGCATGTTGCAGGAAGATACTCCAAAAAGTATGGCCGTGCTTGATGACACCCAAGGCGGCGGTAAAGTCAGGTAGGCACTTGTTAGGTCGATCGTGATCCTTTTCCCACCCACCTTTGTTTCCAGCAGATGGGGCTCCCCGTACCGGCGCTCAACCGCCTCCTGGCATGCCAAAGGGCAACAGGACCCCTGGACAGTCAGCTACCAGGGGTCTTCTTGGAGGCGTGCCTTCTCGTCTTCTTACCTCGTTTCAGTTGTGAACACTTGAGTAGACTTTGTTGACACCGTATGGCCGTATTCGGAGCTGAGAATCTGTCGGATGACGAGCTGACCGACTGTGAAACTTAGCTGTCAAACATCGGCTGATTGCAAGTGGGTGGTCTCGAAGCTTGGATTGGAGGTCAAGCGCTCACCGTCATCAAAAAACACACCTTCCTCTTTTCATTCATCCTCCCCCGTTTGCACGAAAATCACTTCCATCGAGCTTTCATTCTGCCCCAATTGCTCTTAAATTAGCAGCTCATCATGCTTCATTTCATTTTTGTGCCTTCATGTTGGCCCTACATTTATCTGCGTCCATCCCTAGGTTCTAGGGATTAATCAAACGTAGGGGGCCTAGACTCTAGGCAATTATGGACTGCATATTGTGCCCAGGCATCAAATTGCTGCTCTTGGGTCAGTTTTTGACCACATGTCTGATTGATCTGCTGATGAGCTTCCGGTTCCGCACCGATTACGCACTGATAAGCCCCCTCCTCTCTTGCCCTCTTCCATCATGGCTGGCAGAGCCTTCTCCGGAGCTGCCCGCATCTCCAACAAGTGCTGATGACTTTGGGGACTCCGAGACACTTGATATCGGCGAACTCGACAGTCTCACGTACCTGGAGGTCGACTCAGATCATGATGATAGCGATAACGAGGCCGATTGGGAGGAGGTCGCAACTGATGAGTTTCAAGAACGTTTGCTATCATTATCAAGATGGAGGAAGATCGGAGAGATTGAGTCAGGAGGAAATTTTTCTCAATCAGTCATCCATGCTCGAGACCGTCATCACGGAGGCCGGTTATGAATGCATATTTCTTTCCGAAATTTCATTGTGAGCAGAATCCTATTGAGATGACAAGTTATTAACTCATTTTCCATTTTTATATGAGCTCATTCTCAATATGTATACAGTATTGGGGATGGTGCAAATACCGCTATCGGCAAATCCCAAAGAAGACTCGAGGGAACTGGCATTGAAATACAGTCAAAGCTGTCTTAACCCCCCCCAAAAGTATGTGTCATCAAAGCGTATGGGTTCCAGCAGCCGTGGGAAAGTTCTCGGCAAAAGCCAATAATTACTGACACCGCTGATTGACAGTTGTGATGGCTCCACACAACAAGTTAGATACTTTAAGCTTATAAGTACTTACATACTTATCCGTTTGTAACCCACACCCCGCTTGGCTTCTAGGACCCAAGGATGCCAGGCCGGGATTAACACCTGGATTTCTACAATCAACACCAAGCAAATTGCAAAGTTTGTCGTCGGCCTGGGAGATCGAATGGCGTCGTCGGATATCGAGGAGGGAATGCGCGTGGGATATGCGGCGGGTGCCTCGACACCAAAAGCAGCTTACTCATGCCAGATGCAGTCTTGTTGTTACCGCGGGGCTCCGCTGAGGTCAGGATCTTATTACATAATCGTCGGAGTTTGAAACCTTACCCTAATCCCCGCCCGTCAAAAGCGCGTTGTTTCACACAGTTAAAGCTCAGGTGAGCAGCTATATGTGTGGCTTGAGGGTCTGTGTCCTCAAAATTTGAAATATCAAAACGGAATCCTCATATTAACGGTGTGCGACTTTTGATCTGATTGGTCAGCAACCAGAAAGAAAAATTGTTGACGGCCACATATGAACACTTAAAAATTCGGGGAGTTGGCAACTATAGACAACCAGTTCTATGTAAATATTGCATGAATAAAACAGGTCCCAGTCTCGCCGACAATTTTTTCAATGGTTTATGATTATGTAATAAGATTCTGACCTGATCGGAACACCGCGGTAAGTAACAGACTTCAACACGCCGAGGTACGAGGTTGCCTTGTGTTGTAGCGTCTGTCTAGGAGAGACTATGCTAGATGAGCGTCGCTTTGTAGGCGGCAGAACAACACTTTTTGGCGCGAGTGTGCCGTAACAGCTGGCTCAGACTCCGGCCTGACGGAGGAGTATTCGATCCCTGCGAGAATGAGTGGGTTGCCTGGATCTGAGGCGGAGTGAAGAGGCATTGTCGAAGAAGGTGGTGTTGTTGCGACTTTGTCGTTGGTTTGGCGTTGCCGAGTTCTGACCACTGCAAGATAGAATTGCCCGATGGTTGACGGCCTAGGTGACATGCACTTCAGTCTCTCGTAGACGGACGCTACAATGAAGAAGCTCGTGCCTCGCATGTTGTACGTGCGCTTAAGCTCCGCCTGTTTGATGCTATCGCAATATCTGGGATAATCTATAGCTAACTGCGTCATTGATGCTAGCGACTACGAACGACCTGGCTGGATAGTGGTTCGTAACACGCTTCTCCGCCACTGTTACTTATTCGGCGGTGTGAAAGCGGGTGCTATCGGCGGAGGTCAATCATTTGATGAAAGGAAGCATCTTGAAAAAAAATCACGAAGCCCCCTCTACCGCAAACATATCCCGATTAGGAAAGAGATCGGAAGCCGAATGCACATGTTTCACAATTCTCAATGCCCACCACAATTGAAACGACCCTCTTCCTCCTCCCCGTCCTCCTCCTCTGCGACGGTTGCGCTAAGTCCTGTCCCACCGCCTTTACTGACAAGCGGGAAGCACCCCTTTAGTATTTATCATGATTTGTGGACAGCATTTCATTTTTGGGATTGGGCGCTAAAGTGACTCACCAGCTTTCCCCGTCAGGTAACGAGCCTGACTGGTGGCCACATGGGGGGTGTAAAGAGCGATATACCGGCCGATCTCGTTCTCTTTGTCAGCAAATGCATCCCCATTTATCGAGAAGTTCAGTTTTGGTTGAATCGCTGTTACACTACGATCACTAAGTAGCAGTTTTCCTCTCACTTTCATGGTCACCTCCATTTCTCCACGAAACAGACAGCCTCGTCTCCCAGGACGAAACATCCCGCTGAAAATATACAAGGGTCTTTTGGAAAACCGAAGAGATGCCAATGGGCAAGACTTGCTTCAGGTTTCGGTTGTTGGAAACATCGATAGAAACGAGACATCTGTGAGTGATGGCTGGCTACATATTTGGACCCGACTAACTCGGGGGGCGTTGAGGAACATCACCTGCAGGCGGCATTGACCACCCATACAGTGCAGATCCCGATACCTGGCTCAGTTCGGCTCGTCGAGAATTATGCGGAGCTGTATCCTAGCAATAGATGGATGGACACCGCGACATACCTTCAGTCCATGCAAACTATCTCCGAAGCATGTTCTGCAGCCCTGCTCGACCACGACTATACATACTACATGGACGAGTCTGACAAGATGTGGCTCGACAACACAAACCACCAGTGTCGCGGTGAAGAACGAATTACTCAAGAGACGTGGTCGGCATACACACATGAGATATGCGTCCGGTTATTTATCAGTGAGGACGAGTTTGAGCTTGTGATGGGGTTATTCGAGACTCTGACTGGCCCGAAGGTCGGAATCATCATTGAATATGACATATATATATATTGCCACTGACTATTGTGTTAGCTCCACCAGGAGCTCCCAGATTTCTCGTTTTTCAAGCCATTCTTTTTAGCCCCATTACATCCCGATACATTCGCGTCTCACGTTGTGCCATCTTGGATTCGACCACCTTCTGTTCTATCATCGATTGCTCTCACCATCCACCCACGTTGGCATCAACGGCGCTCGCTCCGGGGCGGACGCAAAATATGTCCCTCGCTCAATGTATGATGTCCTTCGCTCGATGATTCCGTTTCCTCTGGAGAAACTACTAACAACTGCACTATCCCCACTCGCTCATAGACTGAAGAAAATGATCACATCAACGCGGCCTACGTATGTTTTCGTAACGTCCCAATTCGTACAACGCGGGCGCAAAAGTCGAAGGCCGGCGAAGGTAAAGCTGGGCGGCTGAAAGCGGAGTCTTCCGTTCGGCACCTAGCTAACGAACATGAGAAACTCGAAAATGCGTCTCCTCGGAGATCACAGAGGCTCAAACCTCAAGGACGGGCGGAAAAGGAACCATTGCATATCATGCCGAGCTATGCGACGAAAGTACCGGTCAGCTCAGGAGTTCCAGGACCAGTGACAGATAGCAGAACATCATACCTTCAGGTCTCTATCAAGCACAAGGTCTCCGGCGCGAGGACGACGACCTCACATGTGAACCCGGGTCGTGACTCCCTTGAAGAGCCCCCGAATATCTCGCACCCCGTCGCTCAATCGGAGAAGGTGGTTTACCTTTTGTTCATTTACAGCAAACCGCTAATGTAATATTGTGCGCCAGCCCACATCCAACACTAAAGCTCCACAGAAAGCACAAAACCTACCTTTGAAAAGAGAAGGCACGTCGACGGACAGGACCGGTTCTCCACGAGAACAACTCGTCTACGCATCATGATCATCAGCGCTTCGCGCTTCCTCCGAGTCTGCCAGACTGCGTCCAGAAGAAGTATAACTACCTTTGTTTAAACAATCTACGTCCACACAGGAATTGCTGTTTAAACGGACTGTTAATCCAAACATGTTCATGCTTCACCCGGGGGCAGGGGCCGAGCGAATAGGGGCATTGCAGAGGAGAATTGTGTTAAAGCAAAGGTCAAGTTTAAACACGGCGGGGTTTAAACCCGTGGTTAAACTCATGTTTAAACAGACTGTCAAAAAGGACAGACAACTGCGGGATTCAAACCTGCGCGAGCAGAAGCCAACATGACTAAAGAAGGTGTCTTAACCTCTAAGCCGCGCAACCAATGATCTCGAAGCTTTTTGCAGGAAGACGGCCTTTACGTTGCGGTGCAATTCTTGATCATCCTCATTGATCCCTTCAATCTAACTCCAAGTGCGTAATTGCCCAGCTTAGGCATTATATGTGTGTTCCATTGGGCAACACCAGTGTTTGTGTCGTGAGTTTCCTCATTTGGGTACTCATTCTTGAACCCTAATTGGGTATTTTTGATTGTAGCTCCACCGCAGAAAGGCAATACATAGAGCCTTAGGCCCTACAATTTGTTGATTTGTTGATTAGAGAATCAATTGGCACTATTTAAACTCATGTTTAAAATCACGGTTTAATCAAGGTTGAATTCATTGAACTGTGCACCTTGCCGTGTATATCAGGGAAAAATTTGTCGAAATCCAAATTTACCTTGAGGCAGATTGGTCACTGCAGCCTGAGTTATTCACTTGTCAATGATGGTTGCTCATGGTTGGGTAGTCTACTTGCAAAGCACGGTCTTCGCATTTTTCAGGGTGTATTCTCGCAAGTGTTCGATCCCCGCAGCGCTCTTTTTTTCTGCCAAATGCAGAATCGTTAATCGTGTTTAGATAAACTGTCAGTTTAAACAGATTTTTCCGTTGAGACGCAGATTGTTTAAACAAAGCTGGTACAGTTACTGCGTCCAGGGGCTCTTGCGGGTAGATGAAATAAATTATACGTCGGTTGTAATTGATCCGGTGCGTGAGCGTGCGGCTATGAGATGTAGGAGCTGAGGGTCCGGGCAGGAAACAATCCCTGTCGACATGGCGAAGAAGCAGACGTTGGTGCGTTGTCTTCTCACCGTTTAATTTCTCCACTCTAGCTCTGTTTTGGACTATCAGACAGCAACAGCAGGGGTAGAGCCTACGGATATGGTACGTCTCCAAACTCCAGCAATAGGCAGCTTAAAATTCAAATAGGATATCATGGGGGATCAGCACCATCAAAAAGGCGGCAGAAGCGCCCCAGATTAGTTCACCCGCTACAGCATCTCATTTGAAATTTTCAATGAGTGAGCAGATACATACCCCTCGCGCATACCATCGGATTCTATAAATGACAATTCCATCTCCAATTTCCGGTTCTCCGCGAAGTCATAACTTGGATAGTCTCTAGTAAGCAGACACTTCAACAAAATCACCTCGTGCCTCGCTTGTTGAATTGTTGAAGAGGATGCTGTCTGAGTCTCTCGTAGTCTCACTCCCGAAAACCCCAGAACCGAGGAACAATGTCTACCTCTCGGGCCGGATCCGGGACTCCCGACCGCAATCGAGTACGTCGCTCGCCGATGGACCCGCGGATCACGTCTGAGTTCTCGTCATATCCAAACCAACCCTTGCAGCCACCGTCTGGTCAGACAAGCGTCCCCCAGCAACCAACAAATAACGGCGCGATGAGACCTAAGAGAGATTCCTATGAGTGTCCAAATGCACATTTACTCCCGCGCGCAATATATCGAGTAAATCTCATTTCTGCGCTATCTGACTTGCCATAAGCCACATCACGCAAAGAATGACCAACAGTTTTATATTGCGGAAATTTACCAAACGCGCAAACGCGCAATTGCGCGATCAGAATTCCGCGCAAAATCTGTCGATTCAAAATCCGCGCAATATCCGCATATCAAAAAATAGCGCAACGTAGAAGTCAGAACTGACTTCCCCAGATTTTTGTTTGAACAGAATTAATTGCTCGACTGTCCCCAGTCTATAAAAGCTTTTTAACTGCTTGAATGTGTTTGACCATCATAGATCCATAGCTGGCAACTGCCTCCTTCGGATGTGCCAAGTTTGAGGAACCAAGAACGACCCATCTTTTTAACATTCACCTCGGGTACACCCAAGAGTACACCCGCAGAATTTTTCTTACTTCTAAAGTCATTCCCTAGGAAAATTATGGCCTGAACCATTATTGCTTCCTAATGAATTTCTTGGGCAGGATGTGAACCCCACGAATTCATGGCCTTTGTTTTATTCCCTAATGTCGGAATATCCATTCGAAGATGGGTTCATAATCAACCATATTATTATTTCCCTTTTACTCGGCTTCACCAGGTCAAGAAGATTATCTCATTGAACTCGTTGTCTAGGAATAATAATATAACAACTTGGTGATACCTGGTACTGACACGGAGCATATTGAACCTCAACTGGAAGATCAACTTTCATATTTCAACCAGGGGTCAACGGGGAAGCAAATCAATTACAACAGATCTTGAAATAATGGGTCGCCTACGAAGGGAGGTCTTACAACCTTCTATGAGAGTCTAGGGAGAGGAATAAGGATCTCCAAGGAGCAGTAGTGAGACCGGGTGGATTATTCCGGGATGTTCTGACGCCTTTCTATGACCTCGGCATTGATCTCCAAGTCTCAAGTGGCTCAAGGGGTCCGTGTGAAGTTAGCATAAACTACGTAGCTGTGCAATTTTCCCTTGATGGCTTGGCCCTAACTTTGCGCGGATTTCTTGGTGCATCTACTTTGCGCGACTTTTTGGATGTGCTGCCTTTGCGCGGCTTTCGACTCCATCAATGTACCAATGTTGCGCACATTTTTTGGACCGGAAATTGCGGTTTGCGGGATCCGCAAATTCCCGCAATATATAAATGTGTTGGTCTTTTTTGTGCGGGATTTGGCTTAAAGGGCGGAGTAGAGCCAAATCTGCTTACATCTAATGATTCTGTATGATTTTCAATTCCTATCCACAAAGTCGATTTTTGAAAATGCCGGATTATTTATTTTTGGGGCAACCACACAGATGAGGTATTAATTCAACTGTACACAAACGAATGTACTTACATCTACTGTATGATTCTGCACGATTTTCAATTCCCATCCACAAAGTCGATTTTTCTGAAAATGCTGGAGTATTTATTTTTGGGTCGACCACACAGGTGAGGTATGCATCCAACTGTACAAAAACACCTGTAATTGCTCAAAATTTATGCTAGCATCTTACCTGGCGTGATTTTAGCTTATATGGCGCTGTGCATTATTTTTTGCCGCCACTGTACATCTCCCTATTGTGGGGGCTGAACTCCAGGCTTTCTTACAGTTCTGACTTTGCTCGAGATTTCATATGTTGAAGGCCGTGAATTTTCAGGACAAAGACGAGCCGACTTGATAAATCGCAATGACTGCACAGTTATGGTGAGGAGTTGTTAATTCTCTTGCAGTTCCCCAATCTCTAATTATCTTTTCCAGGGCACCGCACTGAAGGCGGAGCTCGGTGTTTACTCTGCCAAGGGCTCAAATGCGGAGCTCGTGGGTGTGGTCAAGGAATGGACGCCCCGTCAATGACCCGTTAATCCCTTGACGGATCAAGGGGCCTTGACTTTTCTTGACCTTTATTGTCTGACCCTGACAACACTGGAAAAGCCACTCTCTGACAAGCTTCGGGGCGCGATTCTGAACATGGCCCCGACACTGGATATCCCGCAATATGCCAGTACTGTGGATGCAAGAAGCGCACTATGCAGCGCGTTCCGGAGGACTATCGGAAGAAAGGGACCGTTATGCAGCAACACTTACGACAGGAATTGCGTGGGGAAAAAGGCAAAATGACCCACCGGGGCATAGGGGCGTGTACCGGTTAAAGCTCCAAAATCTCGCGCGATAATTATCTACCTCCAGCACACTGTACTCGCTTTCTCGGGGTCAAAGACCGATGAATTGGGGGTCGTTAAGGGATCGAATACGCGCCGGTGATGTCGAAGGTGGTCTGTGCAAGATTCGAAGTGAAAAGACGCAGAGGGAAGGAAGATAGAGCGTGTGAGGTGAGGGAAGCGAACAAGGCCAGTGATGTCGAGATCGGCACCACCTCAATTTGAAATTCCGGGCCCAGCCCTTTTGTTTGGCCCGAATTGTACCAGTCTGCTTACAGCAACGTGCTCGCCACAATTTTGCTCATTGTAACCAGACTGGTTACGAGTCTACAAATTTTGGGAAAATTTGACGTTTTCCCTGTGCCAAATCCCCCACAATCCTTTGGAACGTCCAAACGGCATGTCTTTTCCATTCAAGTTCAAGCAATATACTTACTGCTGCCTTTGGTGGCATTCATAGTGCTCCCTCGACCTCGCCTGTGCAGCGTGGGTTAAGGCAGAAGATGCTGCCAAACAGACCACATCAATTGCCATATATGAATCTGCGCAGCGGAGACTGGTTCAATGATGGTCCAACGACGAGGTTCCGACTCCTAAAACGTCCCTCAGGGAGCCCCACGCCTTTGGCTGCAAAATTGGGCGGCCCAATTTTTTTTTTCCGGCCTGGTTGCCGGACTGACCCACCGGCCCTTGGT
Organism: Mycena leptocephala; assembly: GCA_029378395.1. NCBI lineage: Eukaryota > Fungi > Basidiomycota > Agaricomycetes > Agaricales > Mycenaceae > Mycena > Mycena leptocephala. The sequence continues at coordinate 854,933 of JARJLF010000010.1, forward strand.
TGCCGGTTTGAATGCCGGTGCCCCCTTGGGATATCCACCGGATCAAGCGCGGGTCGATTCTCCATCAATCGAGCCCCGCTCATCCGAAGGTCTGGCTGTGTATTGAGCTGCGGGCCGCGTGGCGCGCTGCACCTCTGGGTTCAGGAATATATTCCGACTCCTGTCCCATCCCCACATTTTTTGTCTTGCACTTCAATTTCCCGCCCTCGAGATCAAGGTGGAGAGACGGTACTACATGTTTGTCTTCCGTAAACTCATTGTTCAGCTTGTGGACCACACGAGTACAAGTCCACTGTTTCTCGGTTTTACTTTGTGTCATAATGGTTTCAAGTGGGAGTGGACACTGCTCACCTAAATGGGCAATCTGTTTGCACATGTTGATTGATGAGGATTCCCGCCAAATGCTGAATCAAAAACGCCATCACGTTTTCCAGCCTCCCTCCCTCCTTCTGAACCGAAGTTAAGAGACAAAGTGTATTTAAATGGATAAATCTCGGGATTGTTCAAAGCAGATTTTTTTCTTTCACTAAGTTTCGGATTTCCGAGCTCCCAGCAAGACGCTGGGTCGGGAGAAAAAATCTGCCTCGAACAATCTCTAGATATTTGGCTCAAAATAGGTGCCACGGTCGGCCGGCAGCAAAAATGGGCGGATCGGGCGGATCGGGCTAAAAACGTGAAGTGCCGGGTCGAGATCACGGTGGTGACTATGCGTGACATTGCGTGACAGAACGCCCAAAAACTTGAAATAAAGGACAACTGGTGGGAATTAAATATATGAGGTGTGCAGACATGTACTAGTTGTCACGCTTTTATCACGTGAGCGCTCGTAGGGAGTGCATGGCGCCTATCTTAACTAAGGCTCCAACCATTTAGTTTCCGTTTGTCGACCCGGGCAAATCAAACGGAAACGGTTCATAAACAGTTTAAAACCGTTTAAAACAGTTTATAAATGGTTTTTTGGGGGGCAGGTAAAATAGAAGCGTATCTAAGTACTACTAGCCGCTACCACACTCCAACGACGCCTTCTTTAGTAGTCCAGCCTTGATCCACATTTTAGTGAGCATCGCCTCGGTAATCGTTTTCGGCTTCAGCGATGCCCGAGATTCGTGGCAGAGGTGGCGCGCCCGTGAGAAGAAGCGCTCAACGGAGACACTGGTGCCAGGAATGGCGAGAAAGTTGCGGGCCATTCTCGAAATGACTGGGAAGTCCCGTTCGTGCTCCTGGAGCGAAACAGAAATTGTCAGTGGTTGCCTTATGAAGAAATTTAATTCACGCACTTTCCACCATATTGGTGGCGCATTTGCGTAGTTCTTGAACGCATCCCAAAATCACTTGAGCTCGCTCACCGCAACTTCGGGGATAGCCGAAATCAGCTCAATCAATTCTGTCCATATTTGCGGTGCATGCACCGCACGCTGCCCAGGCTCTGGGCGAAACCATTTAAACCATTTAAAAACTGTTTGTAAACTGTTTGCGACCCCGGGCAAACTAAACGGAAATAAAAACGGTTAAAACCGTTTGAAAACGTTTTCAAACGGAAATGGTTGGAGCCTTAATCTTAACAGCGCAAGTACAGCTTTCGGCTAAATCTACAGCAAATACCGTAATATTCAGCTTCCCTGACAGCCGGCGAGCAGTGTCGGAACAACGTAATAGAGCAACAAATAGGGCCACACGACCCTGCACGAACAGCCATGCACAGCCGGAGCTTTCCTTATAGGCTCCATTCCACAAAAACACACCTTCTCCCAAACTTCTGGCATCTATCATGAGCAACGATCTTTCTCCTACATCCGTCGAGTCTATCAAGTCTGAGAGGTCCCCTGTCAGGTCCGGTACTCAGCAGTTGGACAGAAAAGAACGAGGTGGAGAATCTGGCAGACCTACCCGACGTCGCAAGCCCGCCAAGTTATCCAAACTTCAGCGGCTCCAAAATCTATGTGCTGTGATCCTCACATTTTTCCGTTCCCTTCCCACCACTGTTCCCGCGTTCTTCCTCATAACCGTCCCCAACTTTTTCCTCGTAACCATCCCCAACTTCTTCTGCTCCACCATTCCCGCCTTCTTCCGCTCTCTCCGCAAGCCGCAGAGAAAGTCGGCCCCGTCCCCGGCTTCAAGGCAAGCTTGCTCGCCATCGTGTTCTACTCCTGTGAGTTTCACCCCGCAGCCAACGCCACTTCATACTTATATCTCACAGGGATCACTATCTTTCTCTTCTGTATCCCCGTCTGTGTACGTCCCATGTCCCCTTTGTTCCACCGCCCGTTCATCGTTTCTCTAGTGGGCGCTCCACTGGACGCACCCAGACAACTATGCTTCCATCTTTGCCAGTGCGTTGCCTGCTCTCCCTTTAATCAATCTCTAACACCGATTTAACAGCGGGTTTTATTGCTATCATACCGCTCGCCCAAGTAAATTTTCCTCACACAGACAGTGGTCTCGGTTAACGCTTTCTATAGCTGCTGGCATTTGCCACCGACGAGTTGTCTCTCCGCATGGCAGACACGTTGGCCGGATTGGTCAATGCCACCCTGGTACGCGCTCACGACCATCTCCCTTCACTCAACTGAAATAACTTCCTCCCAGGGTAACGTGTAAGTTAATGACCGAAATATTTTCATTCAATGCTAATGTTTTCTCGCCTGTGCAGTGTCGAGCTCTTCGTCGCGGTATGCATACTACGAAACTCTTTACACCGCTAGAACTCATGCCATAAATAGGTTGCAGCACTCAGAAATTGCGAGCTCGACATCGTTCAATCGTCTTGTGCGTCAGCCCATGTCTCTGTGACACCGTCCGTATCTAATCCAACCACAGTAATCGGCTCCATGCTCAGCAATCTACGTATGTCCTCTACTAGTCCACGCTCGCAAACAAGCCTTACTTCGACACAGTGCTCGTCCTCGGAATGTGTTTCTTTTTCGGCAGGTTAAAGTTCTCAGAGCAGGCCTTTGAAGGATGTATGTGCTGTCCCCTTGTAAAATGAAATAAACAATGACTTGGGGACCGAAAAGTCGTTACGCAGGTCAACAGTTCGCTACTGGGGTTGAGCCTCCCGGCGGTGCTGGTCCCCGCGGTGTACTACTGGCAGGTCCAGTTCAGTCGCGGCGTACGTGCACATAATTCACAGCCATTTCATTTCCACGGTATTCTGATTTGTCTGTGCATATTATAGATCGCGATCATCCTGCTCGTTGGTGAGTGCATAATATATCTATTACCCTTTGACCTCGAGCGCAGACTGACGCACGTGCAGTATATTTCTGCTACGTGGGGCTCTCCCTGTTCACGCACGCCTCTATTTTCAACCAGGAGACCTCCGAGTCCACGCGGTACGCGCCTAAGGATGGCGCCAGGATACTCGGCGTGGAAGAGCCAGAGTTGATCGTGTTGAACGCCCTGAAGGCTGACGGTACCCGCATCATGGAGGGTCAAACTGCACCGCTGGACGACGACGAAGAGGAGGAGGAGGAGGAGGAAGCTCCGCAGCTGAACGGCCGCGTGTGTTTCGGACTGATGATTGTCGTCACTGCGGTGTATGCTCATCGGCTTCTACCCTCCCGCTGCGAGCCCCGTTGGCTCCTCTCCGTCCCCCGAGACCCCGAGATTTTGCGTTTTCGGTTCGGGCCGGTCATAACCGGTGGCTGTGCTCCGCCATCAATCGCGCCCGACGTCTTCCTCTCGTTCCACACCATGCCGCGGGCCGCCCAAACCGCCTCTCACCAGCACAGGGGCACCGGGGGGATGTTTTCCCCGTCTCAGCTCATCCCCGGGAACGCCGAAACTGAACCAGACGACAACCGGGACAATCTGCCAAGGACCTTGTTGATGAGGGACTTCGGCTCTGCCCCCTCCCAACCATCCGCCGGTTCTATCGACGCGCACATCGCTACGCCAGTATCTATCCCCTGGGTGCCACAGGACCGATCACCGAGTTTGCCGTCAAGAAATACCGGTCGCACCCCGGAGTGCGTGCAACTGAATTGGTTGATGCAACGGCGGAGTGGAAGGCCAAAGCAGAGGCGATGTCACGAGGGGTGGTGCCGGTCAAGGGCAAGGGCAAGCAGAAGGCTAATAGGTACACTAAATTTCGAAATTTTCGCTCCAGATTTTGTGTTTTTTTTTTCCCCACGCTATGAGACGTCCCAATTTTTTTGAAACGAAAATTTTACATACTATACCTACTTTCATGCCTAATCCTGAATCTAGAAGGCCCTGGGTCAAAATTTTGGCTTGTCATGAAGTTTTGGCTGCAATCATACCCTCCAGCGGCCACTCAGTGCTTTACATTTTGAAACGCGTGACCTTATTGCATTCACCGAAATCCCTGACATTTTGAAACACGTGACCTCATTGCATTCGCCGAAATCCTCCGCATTTTGAAAGACTTTCAATGTGTTTCAAAATGTCAGGGATTTCGGTGAATGCAATAAGGTCACGCGTTTCAAAATGGAAAGCAGTGAATGGCCGCTGGAGGGTTCAATATTGACTCAGAGCGGCATCTGAATAGCTGAAAATGACCGGGATGATCAGGGCTACGATTCCTGAGGCGCGCCTCAGAAAATGGCTCTGAGACTCCCCAGGTTTATCCTTTTGAGCTCACGTCTTCCGTGCAACAAAGAACCGGTGGCTGTGCACCGCCATCAATTGCCCCCTGCCGTTCAAAAAACACTTTTCCTCAGGCATTACCTTTCTATCGCCAAGACACAGTCGCATCGAGAAGCCCTGACTTCCATTATGCTGTCGACCCACATGCTTGCATTGGAAAAGTTACGGTGTGTTGATCATGCGCACCAGCCACTCTCTCGTCACGAGCGCGTCTGTCGTTTTTGTGCAGCGGCGGTTGAAAGCCTCTGGGCAGAACATGCACTATTGGAATGCCAGGCTTCCCCTGCAGTCCTTGAATTTGTAAGAAGTAATACTCGGACGGGCACGAAAGTGTGAACGGCTTCGAGCTAGATTTGGCTGCGAAACGCAGGCTCGTGACCAGCCTGCCTACGAGTAGCGAAAAAATGTGGCAAGCACTTTGCCGTAGGCAGGCTGGTACAACTCGGGAAAAACAAAAGGGCTGAGCCCGGAGTTTGAATTTTTGAGTGGTGCCGATCAGGTGATGAAATATTACAGTCAGTCGGTAACTGGATTGGCCGAACCCTGGCCTGTAGGTGGCAAAATATTATGGTCTATAGAAACCTGCATGTAGGGATTGGCACGGGTCAACCCCGGGTCAGAAATTGCTAACCCGGACCCCAACCCCACTCTAACCCAGACCCCGAAGTCGGGTCCGGGTTGGGGTCAAACCCGGGGGGTCAGCGGGTCACCCGCGGGATTTGCGGCAATAAGATTGCGGATAAAGCTGAAAACATATCACAATTGTAAACTATAAGTACTCATTCTCGTAACCTCATCGGAGGTAGCGGTTTGGAGAGTTCTGAGGTCACACCAGCGATCAACAGGTGTCAATGTCAACAAGTTGAACAACAACGGGTCAAACCCGGGTTGCCGGGTCAAATTTCTGAGACCCTGGCCCTGACCCGGCTCAGACCCGACCCGGACCCGGCCGGGTCATCCCCGACCCGTGCCAATCCCTGCCTGCATGGGCCTAACCCATGTATGCAGTTTGCATAATATTATAGTTCATCCGGTGCTACATTGGCCGAACCCAGTGACATGATGGGCATAATATTATACCTCTGAAAATCTGGTTGGCTCCTCTCTAACATCCAGGTCAGATAATATTGTGGAAATATTATTATCGCCGAGGAGCCTAGGACTTGGCCGAAATATTGATGCATTTCTTGCAGCATTCCTTTTCTGCCCTGGAATATCCTGGATGGAGGAGGATAATTGTTGGTAATTTCAGTGATCTGGGGAACAGAGACATCTGAAAAGAAACCTAGATTAGGCTGTATATCTATCTATTCATATGTGGGAATAATACGGGATGTCATGGTTGCCAAGGTTTCATGCACTTTGTACACTTGCAAATTTGTATCAATCGTGGTTTCCTGAACCTTGCCCAGTCGCAAGCTTGCCTCAGTCGTGTTCATAACCTGACAATGTTATGAGGAACTGGGGCTGTCTCAAAGTGAATTCAAATACCAGGAAATTTAAGCGTAGTTCTTGCATTCTGTTGCGGTGTCCCAAGATTGCATCCGCAGTACTGCTCAGCTTCACAATCTCCCTGAAGTGAACACGTAGGCTTTTGGCTTGGTTTGCATTTTCTTGATGTCAGTTACAATAACGTGCAAGGCACTATCAGAAGAATGAATGATGAGTCGGGAAATTATATCAGAGAACGCTTACCCCTCAAACTCGTCGCATCGATTATTGAACTCCGATGCCGGTGTATCTGGTCGACCAGAAAGACTCTGGACAGCATTGATGATTTTCATGATGTCTTCATACAACTCTTTCAGGTCGTCCCGATTTTTCTTCAATTTCTATACAGCCAAAGTTAGATAGAGGTCCGAGGAACAACTTGAATTGTTGTTATGCACCTCAACTGTCTCCAATAGAACCACAACTGTTCCAAAGACTCCATTCACATAGGGAAAGGGAACAGCATCTGCTGCCGCAGTAATTGTCCTTGCAGTCAGTAGAGAGATTGCGAGCCAGTCTGACTTTGACTCGGAGGATGCTTTCAGAGGTCGGAATGTTGTCCCCACTGTCTTAGGAGGGCTGGATGCTGCTGGATTGTGGGGGGGCTGGGACGACATGGTAGAAGACAGAGAGATGGGTGTCAATGCTGTTGCACAGCCAATGCCACGGCAGTGCACTGCCTCCGATTATGATCAATCACCGAAATGATGATAACCTAGCCCATTTGATAAATTGACGCAGAACAGCACTGAACATGAAGCAGCGCTAACTGAGTCCGTGCATGTCGAGACTCGAGTCATAAAATGAAATTGAATGGAGATGCTGTTCCACCATAGGGGATATCCTAAAAATAGTCACGGAAGGTATCAATCATGGCATGTGCAGGTGACTATTATTACCACTATCACTGTCAGTCACCTATAAAGCCCAATATATACCTCTGAATAGAGGGGGAGATGTAGTGGTACTCCCCCTCTAACTCGAGGGCCTTAGGGTAGATCCTCGAGTTCTTCTTAATTACTCGTTAGCTATTTAAAATAACGCGGTAACATAACGAGATCTCTTCAGATATCAGAGATCTCTTATCTGTTGATATCAACTGATATCTCTTATCTGGCACTATCTTTCCCCTCAATCAGCGCCCGCGCCCCACCCGCCCATCAAGCCATCAATATGCCCGCCCCCACTGCCGCCTTTGCCTGCTCCCGCCGCTGGAGGCCCCGTAAAACCTCGATTAAATTCACATAGGCCCATTATAAGATATACCATCCAACTTCAATACAAACAGATGAATAAGATACGTAAATTTACATTGGAGACACTGTATGCAAGTAAATACTCATGCAGGGACCACGGCGGGGTCGTGAGACATGCGCATGATATGATCAAAGACAATCGCAATGGCCTCGACGTCTGCCTCGACCTCGTCATGCCCCAAGACATCTGGGCCGAGCAGAGGCGTCACGATGACGGATGGCGGGGGAACACGGTTGGCATGCACGCACGAGGCGGGGTCGCCACAGCGCGTAACATCGTTTCCACAAAGATACCTCCAACATCCCCACATTGCCTTCGGTGGTGGATGCTGTAGCAGGCGATGGAACACGCATTGCCAATTCACGCTCCGTGTCTGGAACACGTCGCTCCTTTGACGCACTAACCATGGCACAGCCTGTCCATGCGAAGCGCGGTGTGACCTGATTTAAGTAGGTACATACATACTGAGAGAGAGCGAGGAAGAACCGGTGAGAAAACAGTATTACGGTATTAGAGAGTCTGTTCGGATGCACAATCCACTCGGACAATGGGTTTTTCCTGATGCAACCAACACTTCCAGTTAGAAGGGGAGAGATGTGGTTGCTGGAGTTCTCGACCCCCGTTAATTCTTTTTTTAAAATCATGCCTCCATTCACCGCTCGTCAGCTTACTGGTCACTCGCGTTACATTCTGTGACACTTGCCAGATCCGGCCTAATCACCTCCAAGACGCGTCGCGAGAATGACACGTGGGGACCATCCTCCCTCCCTCAGAACATCCGCAAGCTCAATCCTGATCATCTTTGAGCCCGATTATGAATTTCTGGACTCCCCACTTCAAAATAACTGTTGATTTCTCCTATTTACTGTTCAAACCTCTGTAGTACCTGAAAACCATGGCCTTTGGACCGAGACACCCCTCCTCACGGTTTTCAAGTCCCTTTCTATACATATTACATTAGCCAAACTTTAGGTGTCTTGCTGTCCGTCGCTCAACCATACAAAAATCGCTCATTATATTCATTTGCAGCTCGGCAGCCCCACTGTTCAAGAATGGCCTTGCACTCGACCTCTACTTGGCGACCAAAAAATCCCATTCATCTGTCGGTATAAAATATGTCTGGACTAGAGATTTGGTTTGTTGAAGGTATTTCGACCTTTCCTGAACTTTTCAAACATACAACCCTACCGTTCGAAAGCTCATCTTCAGCTTTCTGCCCCGTTTCTCCCCCAACTTGTCCCGCACATCCTCGGAGGATAGCAGACCACTCATAATAGTCAAACCCTGTACAGAAGGCTACAAATCCAAGGTTGAATCGAAAAGACTGGTCTGAATCTGCATTCTCCCTCGCATTCGGCATATTTCGTGATACCGTAAAGCCCCGGGGCCCGTTTCTTTGTATGCGGGGGTGTCTATGACCTATTCGGACTCGGGAAAAAATGATTCGGGCGCTCGGTCAAGCAGACACCCTTTCCATGATTCCTTTTTTTGTCTTCGGAAAACGCCGTGGATCCCCGGGCCGACACCACCGGCCACGGTTCAACTCGCTCAAGTCGCTCCATGGATCTCTCACACGTTCTCTTTCCGTGGCATTCTGTCCTCTCCTTTAGTACAAACACACTGCATAAAGTCGAAGAAGTGCCAAGGGGAGAAGGGCAACGACAGGTGCGCACAGAATAGGGCACGGAAGGCCGCTGACGCCGCCACCTATGCGCTCGCTGTGTCCGCATCTACCACCGAATCTCAGACTCGCTTCAAACACGCAAGAAGCGCCCCAACACAGGGAAGAAGCGGAAGCCAATGGAGAACAACGACCCCCTTCATCCTGAGTGCGAGACCACTGCTCAAAGCGGCGCAGGAAGTCATAGGGCGAAATGTTGAGTCCCTCCCGGACGATGGTGAGACTGTTCTTCTTGCCTGCAAAAGCTGCTCGTCTTCGCTTAAACAAGGGAAGATTCCCAGACTGTCTCTAGCCAACTACAATTTTCTAGGTCCTGTTCCAACTGAATTACAGGAACTCACCGTCACTTTTCCGAAACTCTGGCTGTGTAGGATGCTCACCCACAGCCGAAGCGTGGATAGGAATAAGAAGCCACATTGATTCGCCAGACCCGAAGTGGATTGAGGATAGATAAACCGATCTTTACCGCCCACTCAGAACATTGTCCGAGCGCGGCGCGGGTTAGGAAGAGAGAATATGTACTGATTACGATTACTTATGCCCTGGAAATTCAACGAAGTTATAACCCGAATTTCTGGTACCAAATCAAATGGAGAAACAAACCTCCAACAATCCAGAACATGCGCCGTCCAGAATATTGTCAAGTTTCGAACGGTAGGGTAGTAGTCACAACTTTTGAGATTTGACGGCCGCTTTAATCCGGCGCACGACGTTGCTTTCGAAAGCGAGGAAGGATCCGAAGATGTAACTGGGCCGTAGTGGTTTTCAGCGATGGAGTTGAGATCGGTCGCACCCGTATGCCATATTTCAGGTGTCGTAATCTTGTTGCGAAAATTCCCCAAGGGCGCTGTGTATCGGGAAAGGCGGAGAATCTGTGCGTATGATGCACCATCACCCCGAATCCACGAGAGAAAGTTGGGGTTCTGGTCGATGTACCCCGATCTGCTTGTCAAAATCTTCCACAGCCCGCATCATACCTTGGGATTCGGTCTCACGCTCCGAGTTGAGCATGAGAGGCTGGAATTGTGTCGGAGCTTGGTCCTCGGGCATGCGCCTCTTGGCAATGGGGGCACGGCGAAATGAATCGATATTTTGCTTTCGAAGAGGGGAGAGTTGTGGTATGAAGTCGGCGAGGATTCGTGTCCAGTGCAAGCGCTTGACACGAAACTCGTGGTCCCAATCGATGTCGTCGAATAAGGACTTGACCGTCATCGTCTGGCGCTCCATGCGCGCCACACGAGTGTAGTGATCCTGGGCGCTGAAAGCACCAGGAGCGCAAAGCTGGAGTTTCACCTTTGTACCTGCAGTCCCGACCTTGAGCGTACTGACACGCCCCATCCCCTGCTCGTAAACTGTGTCGTATTCCTACACATTATCAAGCAGGAGACAGTGATCCGTTTCGTCGCAGCTGTTCGCATCTGCGGTTTCAGCACGCATTTCCTCACCATCCGAGGCTGTTATCGACTTGAGCGCCGTGCGAGCTGTAGTGTCGGCAACGATGTTCCCAAACCGGGAATAGGCTCGTTTGATATCGATGTGAGATTTGCACACGAAGTGCCAAATGCCGAGAAGGAGGGCCATATGGCCAGTAGCGTAAGGATTTCGAGCAAGGATGAAGGATGTCAAGGCAACGACTTGGATCTGCCGAGAAACTGGATGAGAACTTGAAAGAACAATCATAGCAAATTGGAGGTACAAACCATGGGATACGGACGCCGTCTGCGCTCAATATGAACTCCTTTGACCCTTGGAGCGGACATGTACTTTGTCGAGAACATTGGGAGGCTGAGTTTGAGCCAAAATCGTCTCGCCAGCGCATCGATACTAAAATTCCGGAAGTCCCGCCAGGTAACGACGTGAGCAGCGGAGTTCCCGCGGCCATTACTGCTGGCGCGTGACTGCACTCGAGATTCCAGGTCTTCGGGATCGTCGACCGTCGCTCGCCCGACTTGTTTGCGAGCTTCAGATGCAACAAGTCTTGTTGCCCACGTTGACATAAATGGCCGAGCATGGCGAATGTCGGCGGCCTTGTCCGTCGTCGAGAACATCAACTCTCGTTCGTGGACGTGGGGTGAATCTTTCGCCGGGAAACTGCAGCGATGGGAGTACATCAACGGCAAAAGATCCGTCATCTTGATGTCAGTCCGTCCGCGAAGAAAGTGTGCCTCCGAAGTAGTGTGAGTGAATCCTCGGGGATCAGATTCATCATGGGGACGGTTGTAGAACAGGATAGCAAGGAAATCCCCAATAGAATTGAAAGGCGAATCCTCGAGCAGCTGTTCCATAGCACTGAATTTATTCGCTAACTTCTGCTCTTGAGTTTCCGGTGCGGCACGGAGACGGGGTTGTTGGTGAGGAAAATCGGGGAGCGCAGGCTCGAATGAGAACGTAGGAGCATCCCAGGTTGTCTGGTCTACTCTGTATAGTGCAGCGTCTGCTCTGTAGAGTGCAGCGTCTGCCGGTGGAGGACGGATCGTCGGGTTGGGCTTTCTCGTATAGCTGCGCACCACTTTGTCAGGATTTGGCGGAATATTTGGTGGATAACTCATTCAGACACAGAAGACACGCGTAAGGAATGAATCTCGGGGGGCGAAATGAGCGGTAGAGGGACGAAAAACGCGTCGTCAGCGCGAGGAAGAGAAGACCCGAAGAGAAGCACGTGCAATGTGGCGGTGTAAATTATGTAACAAGATCCTACCCCAATCGGGACCCCGCACTTAATAACAGACTTCAACAAATCGAGGTACGAGATCATATGTTGAAGCATCTGTCTGCGAGAGACTAGAGAAGAGCAGTTGCAGAGAAGAGCTACATAGAGAGAATTGTCAGACACACTAGCCAATGGTGAAGTGTGGCCAAGTCTGTGCTCAAAGCGGATAAAGGATAGAGGAAAAGGGAGCTGCCTATATTGCTAGTGGAGATACGACCAGCTCAAGACTGGAGAATACAACTACTACAGGGTGGTATATATGCTACCTAAGGCTGTGTGGTGAATATCCGCTGCTGTACGCTAAGTATCTACTGCTGTGTGACAGAAGTCTACAGCTGTATGATAAGTAACTACTGCTGTTAAATAGCTATGTACTGCTATGTGACTGCTGTATAACTGCTGTTCGTGCTGTTAGATATGAACTACATACTAGTTAAGGGTCTGAGAGCTGTCTACATATGATAAGATGAATCAGATAAGGATTGGAAAAGATTAGATAGTGATGTGTTCATGACAAGAATGCATGTGGGGAGACACATCACATCCCCAGTGACAAGCAGAGCCACATACTGTACTATTTCGACCAAATGTTCAGGTGACAGGTGACAGAGGGTCGTGAACTGAACATTTTTGGCCTAGGTGACGGTGACATTCAGATTTTGAGGCCCAAATAGGCTGAAAAACGTCAAAATTTCCGGTCCAGCATTCACTGGACTACCATATATGGCAACTTTCTCATGATCGCCGAGGAATGAACACCTTAGGTGACAGGTGACACCCTGTGAACATTTGGTCGAAATAGTACAGTAGAGTTGGTACAAGGGGATTTCTTCCATTGGACCGGAGTTCAAGTGGGTTCGTGGGTACAGTCTGACAAGGAGTGGGCCCGCAGCCTCCCTTTGATGAGAGAGGAATAATCCTAGAGGGTGGGTTCAACCCTGTGCCAAGAGGTTTCAAGACTGCAGTTGCAGACAGCAGCCTGTGACACCTACCATATACCCAAATCAGGACATGAGAACCATGCGGAGGGTTGCTCCTGGCCTGAGGTGATGCAGCAGACACGTACAGACATGATTTGTTTTCATTTGTTTTCACTCTCTGTTTTTCACATGTAAATCCATATCTCAGTAGTATAAATAGGGCTCGAGGACCCTGTGGAAGGCCAGTACACCACAGCGGACATTGTTGCTGTTCTCAGGCTAGCTCGTGGAGAGTAGTTTCTACCTCTGTCTGTAGTTTTTCTATAAATTGAAGTTTGGTTGTTGGCTCTAGAGATCAGTTCAAGTTGATAGTTAAGCTTCACGTTGTTGACCCCGTGGGCGGTCTTCACTAGCGTTATTCCGCCTTTTTCTTTTGTTTGACATTTACTTTCTCATATCTGGGTATTACAATGGGTTCCCTCTGATCTAGTGTGCACATTCTCTTGTCCATTTTTGAATCTGAACCCCCTCCAAAAAAGATCACCCCTCTACCCCCTCCATTCCCACGCTACGGTATCTTCCAAAACAGGCAGGTTTTGCGTAGGTTTCCTTTCAAAAACATCTTACCGCAAAAACAAGCTAGAAAATCACCCATACCTGTGAAACCTACCCAATCAGGTAGTGTAGGGTGATAGGGTCATTTTCGTACCTATACTTTATTTTTTTTTCTTAACGGTAACAATGTTACGATGATTTTTCTGCAAACCTACAAAAACCTACAGTGATGACATAACCAAGCCAGCGTCATCTCCGGAAAACCGGGCTAAATCCAGCTACTCCCGAAGCCCACGAACACCTATGCTAACCTACGCGCCCTTATATATGCTGCTACCCGGTGAGACCTAACCCACACCTACACAACCTACCTTCCCTTTTCCACCCCACCCCTATCTCCAAGCAACTAACCTACATTCCCTAACCCTAGCTGTTTCCGCCCTACGCGCAACCCGATCATGCAACCTACCAGATTCCCTGCATGCCTCCCTACCCTCACTTACTCCTACAAACCTACATTTCCTCCCTCACCTAACCAACCTACTTCGGCACTGCCGGCTACATCAACGCATGAGGCCTTCTCAAACCAACCTAACCAAACCTACGTACCCGCCGCCCCTGCCTCCATCCCGTCCACCTTGTGCACTCGGCCCATTCACCCATCCTGCCGCTGCCCAGGCTGACCGCCTGAGCCCGCGCCCCTCCTATGCGCTTGCTTGCCTGTGCCACCATCATCTCGCTTGCTGGCACCACATCAGACGACACCTCTGCCCACGACCACGATGACCGACTGCAACCTCCTCACCATTTACGGGCAAGTACGTTGTCACCACCCGCCCTCCTCCCCGCCTCCCGCCTCGCCGCCCATCGCCGCCCCCTCCACGTGCTCATCCAACCCCCGCCACGCTCTTCTACCCCGCTGCCCTCCTCCCACTCCGTGTCCAGCCCCCGCCCGCACTCAACACCGCCACCGTGCCCATGCCTCATCCACGCCACTGCCATCTGTCCTTTGCCATGCTGTTGCCCGTCCTACGCCACATTGCCGCCGTTCTCCCCGATGCCGCACCACCAGGTCCCAAGCGGTTTTAACCAGAGGTCTTGGCATTCAAACAGCCGGCCAGTCCCTGAATTGCCAGCATCTTGTACGTCCGACCCCTGGAACGAAGTTGTGCTCGGTTGGCATCTTGTAGGATTCTGTAAGGATACAAGCGGTTGCCAGCCCGTCGAAGAGGATGAAGGTTGATTTGGCATTGGATCGAGCAAGTCCCTGATGCCAATTTGACCTCTGTTTCGGGAGTTACTTGGTCTAGAAGAAGACGAAGTTCTCCCGCCAGGATTCTGGTTTTGACCGAAGTTCAAGTTCAAATGATGGTAAGACGTAATGTACGGTGTGAATGAGGGCGAAGAGAGCCCGAATATGTGCAGAGAACAATGTTGAACTTGCCAACGAAGGACGGTCTGGAATGAGTCAGCGCGTAAGGGAGCGAAGAGAGAACTGAATCACCTGACACTCGGATGGACCAATAGCCACATTTATGGACACAGTTTGTGGATACATTTGTTGGCATATTGTGTGCGCATTTTTTATTTGTGGACTTGTACGGTACGGATACGGTAACTTGATCCGATGTACCTTCCCTGTGGACTCGGGTTCTTGTGTCTTTCGTCTGGCCTTCGTGCATGTTTGATTTTTGCCTCCAACGCGGCATCTTTAACCAGAGTGATTTTTTTTCTTCCATTGTGATCCAGTCATCTTGATTTGGGGAATAAACCGGAAAAGGTCTATACCGATGTTGTCTTCCTGTCAACAACCCCGAAGGCTACAGAATTAATGTATCGAACAATAATACCATCGAAGGACCGATTGCTGTGCATTGCATCAAGTAGATTCGCTGTGTTTTCCCAATTTCTCCATAGGATTGAAGCTGGCTTTTAGAGCCCACACAAGGTGTAGGAATTTTGGATGTTCATCTTGCGTGACTCCCTGAGGACACAGGAGCCAAGGCAAGGGTTGGTTACAAACGGATGGGTAGGTACAACTATTCTACGTCCTTTTATACTTCTCAACTAGCTGAGTAATGTTTCTCGGGCACATCAGTCAGCCCGAGTGCTGACCGACCCCCGTTCCCACGGTTGGCCGAGCTCCGATGCTCGCTCAGCCGCCCGGGATTCCAACACAAGGTTGTCTCCCTCTGCATCTCCCTCTTCTCTAAAATTAACCCTTTAATCGAAGCCTTTCTACAGCTGTTTGCAAAAGTAATGACACTTCCATCATTTTGTAAATAAGAAAGCAAACAAATACTTGGACACTTGTCCAGCTTGTTTTGGGCTCATTTCTTCCCCAAATCGGTTGTGTTATAGCGCGTTGGAAAGCGTTTTGAAGGCGCTTTCAGCCGGTAGTGGTCATAGCTTTTA
Organism: Mycena leptocephala; assembly: GCA_029378395.1. Lineage (NCBI taxonomy): Eukaryota > Fungi > Basidiomycota > Agaricomycetes > Agaricales > Mycenaceae > Mycena > Mycena leptocephala. The sequence goes on from JARJLF010000010.1 coordinate 870,570, forward strand.
TATACAATTTTGAATTTTCGACCTGTTCGGCTCCGCGAGTGCATCGGCAAAAGCGGCCGAACCTCACAAGGCCCTCCCAAGCCCCTCCCAATAGGCTCCAGGCCTCGCAAGGGTACCCAAGCCCTGGTCACACCTCTCAAGGGGCTTACAAATCTACTTTGAATCTCCCGGTATGTTACAAGGGTGTCGAGGCCTAGAGAGGCTTTCAAGGGTTTGGGGCACCTTTCAAGGGTTTGGGGCACTTACAAGGTGTTTCGACGGCTGCGGCTCCCCTCACTCACATTGTACTTATACTTAGCTCGTTCAAATAATCACTAGAACAATTTATTTTCACTGCCAAAAAATGATAGAAGGTACCTGAACAAAATCCCCCAAAAGTCGAAAATCAAGACGCACATGTCACGAGGGTCTCTAAATTCATGCAGGGTATCTCTCTAAGATGAAGATTACGACAAGGACTAATTAAGCCACCTAATCAATAGGGCGCCCGGATCTACTTATAATTATGTCTGAGTCCCACGTTTAAAGCGCGTTCACAATGCGTTTAAACGGCGGGCGATGATGCAGGGTGGTGATGAACAGTTTTGGGCCAAATAAGTAGTCCGGCATCGACCCAAACGCCACCCGGATCTCAAATTTTGTCCGGACAGTTCGGCCCACGAACCCTCATTTTTGTTAGGTTTGGGGGCTAAAAATCTGACAATTTTGTCCACCACAGAGTGCATCGTGGACTGTAAGGACGGACAGGGAAACTGGTGATAGGATATCTTGCCAGGGAGCAGATCTCGTGTCATGGTTTCGATTCAGTTACAGAGATTGTTTGCACAAGAGAACAGGGTCATTGAGGAAAGAAGCATACATAGCTACATAGCGCACCGCAGGATTAAAGGGGGCCGATAGCCGGTACACCAATACGTCACCGGACCTGAACCCAAGCGAGGAAGCTTTCTCACAAATCAAGGCCTGGATTCGTCGCAACAATGATATATTCACCTACGGGCCGGATGACGAACCAGATTCCCTCATTTACGATATGTTGGAGGCAATGAACATTGTTACAGAGTCGGATGCGATTGGGTACTTCATACATGCAGGGTACTTCTAATGTCAATGCCTTGTACACAATCTAGACAACATGCCACCATTTGTCCACCTCAACCTTCAATTCAGCGATTTCCCCATTCATGAAACCCATCTCTTTCAACTTGCTAACCTCGATGAACTTGAATGCCATGGTGCGTTTGTATCTGTTTTGTGTAAATCTGTCGGCAACGTCGGTATCAAGATCGTACATCTCACAGAACGCAGAGATCGGAAAGTCGTCTCCAGGGACACGGGACGAGGGGATGAGCATCTGTTCTGTACTCGGAGGTTGATTCAGCGCAAGGGGAGCAGCAACGGCAGGAGCAAGGGGAGGTGGTCTAAAAAGATTGGCAAATTCGGGTGGAATATTGAAGTGAGCTTGTGCAGGTGGAGGGGGATTGTTGTTGGCTGTTTGTTGCTTCTCGAGGCGACGTTGTAACAAAGGAGACCGCGAGGCACGCGCGGTTGAAGCGACCTTGTCAAACAATGTATTGTTGGGAGGTGTATCGAGATCTGCAAATGCCGATCCTTTGTAGGCTCGTTACCAGTCTGCCCTACACGGCAAATCTTAGTGCAAGCACTATGCCGTAGGCAGACTGGTACAACTCGGACCGATCAAAAGCGCTGCGCCCGGAGTTTGAAAATTTACATTTCTTGTGCCCTGGCTTCAAATCTCAACATTTTTCTTTGATCAAAGCTAGAGGTCTTTGTGAAGTTCCCTCAGCTTGAATTCTGTCTCCTCAGAATTTTGATTCCTCTACTTGGGTGAGTCAAACATGCAGGACTATTTTAATAGAGAAAGTCACTTTTCGGACCGAGATCACCGAAGATAACTTTGACGGCATGATCGGCACCACTCAAGAATTTCAAACTCCGGGCGCAGCCCTTTGACATGTCCCGAGTTGTACCAGTCTGCCTACGGCATAGTGCTTGCACTCAGTTTTGCCGTAGCGCAGACTGGTCACGAGTCTAGATCCTTTGAGCTAGCCATCTCGGAATCAGAGGCGTACAAAAATCAATCAGCATCAAAAACACACCATGGCAGCGGCCCAGCTTTGCATGTGGGCATGGGAAAGCCTCTTCCGGATACTGAAGAGGACTAGTTGCGCAAACTGGGGACTGAAACAGATGAAGAGCAGCAGAAGAACGTACGAAGGGAAATCTGGGATGATTGGGATCTGCTTGAGAGGCAGTACTTCGAAATGCCAGAGGATCATAGGGCTTGAGTAGCATTCCTGTGTCACACTTGTTGTTTCTGAGTATTGAACATGTACTATTTTTTATCGCCTAGCTGGCCACTCAGGCTACCTGGCCACTTGGATCCTACACCGCCCAGGCTTCGTGCACGCAGCCAGCCGTGAATGGGGCATCGAAGTACAAGCCATGACGAAGGACGCCTCTGCGATCGGTGAGTTAATTAATGTTCAATATTTCATTGTCGCTCTGATATAGACCAGGATCCAAAGGTTTTATCAACGTCGGATCAGGAGGGCCTCTCCACCGAAAGCGCGAATTCCATATCCCAACCGGGTACTGTCTGTCGTATTGAGGCCATCTCGCCCGTTAACGGTGATGCTCCAGATTCTGGCTTGCCATGCGGTGCGCTGCTTTCGATGCTTTTACCCATGGGTCCACTTAATTTCATATGCCCAGACGATCTATCGCCCGATTCAAACGTTTCCCAAACAAAATTGAATATGCAGATCGACGGGCCGGACGATGACTCCGGAAAAAACGTCCCCGATGACTGTGTTGCTTCGCATTGCCCCACCAATACTCAGCTACCTTCATCTGCGGACGTGCGCACTGGAAAATCTCGGCCTCCCACAGAGTTCTCGTTCCATGATAGCTTCGATGAGCAAGAGACCTCATTCCTTACACCCCAAAACGTGTGGGATCTTCTCCACGTCGGCGACGACGATTGGCACGAATCGCTGTTGCTCAAAGTGGCCAATGGTTTGCGTGCACCGTCTCTTGCACCATCAAGGCCAACTAAACGCCTTTGTTATGATGCTGACGACGTCAGACAAAGTGATTCCATCTGAACCGTTATTCCGAACTATGTTAACCCTCTCACAGATTTGGACCAATCCAGCTCCCCTGAACATAAAGCTGTCCACGACTACACGCCCCCCCCCCTTTGGGATCACACGTATACTGTCCAGATACAGAGTCGGTCATCCCAACGGAATTCGCTGGATTCAAGTCTGTTCGATGCTGTCTCCTACACAGCACCCTCTCAGGACCTATCGTCGATTGGCTCGAGCAATCTCATCGACACGGGTATCACGTCTGGGCGCAACGTATACATAAAGGACGAAGGACTCGGTACTCTGGCCGGGTCGTCCTCAACCCTTCTGCCTGCTCCTTTTGTGCCCGGCGTGGACGAAGCTGGTGGCAAATGGCTATGCCTCCCTTTCCTTGTAGGCAAGCGTGTCGATGTCAAAGTGCTTCCACGCACTGGAAAACAGACGAGCAAACGGCAGCTCCAAGCTGCAGGCGGGGTCAGCTTCATTGAACTCCATTCTGTTCTGAAACCTGACGATTTGAAGAACCGGAAAACTTTGGCCGTGAGCATGGGACAATATGGGGAGGTCGTGAAGATAGAACCCAAGTGGCTGGTGCCCGCGCGCACCACCCGGCACCTACCACAAGTAGTCGAAGACATTTGCATCAGCCGGTCTTGCTCTCGTGTAATCATTCTGGGACCCGACGTCATGGGGGACGTCTCGCACATCGGGGAATACGGTCTAACTCGCGGCTCCGCCATAGGGCCAGACACCGGTGGATTCGTCAATGTTTTGTTCGTCCGTGAAGATGTCCGAAGTCCAACCACCGAATCGGTCTACCATGTCAACTCTCTTTGTAGGTCGTTCAACGTTGATGGGAAGGCAACAAAGGCAACCATGTTCTTATAGTGTAGTGTTGTAGTGTTCTGTGGTAATACATCCAGTGAACTGTATTCGACAATCACTGTACATGAATAAAGAAATGAAGAAATGAAACTTTCTCTGTGGTCGGGAAGCGCACACGATTGACGGCAAGTCCCTACAAACATGTTCGAAGGTGATATGATTCAAGATCCTCGGCATGTCCCGAGCATTGTGCCAAGCGTTCAAAACCATCGGCAAGTACCGAGACTCGCTTTCTAATAATTCGAGATCCTCGGGAAATCCCGACGATCACGTTACAAGTCATCCCAATCATCGGCGATTCCCGGTAAGCATGTCCGCGCTGGTTTCAATGTCATTCACTGGACCAGCCACACGTTGGTTTTGTGGCGCTCCTCAGAGTCTTTCACACATCAAATTTTGTATTTGAACGCCCCGGGAGCAAGGATAAATAATTGATTTTCCTCGCAATTTTGTGTCCCGTGCTTCACAATTGAACAGCCCATCCCGTGCATCATAATGCATTTCTGCCGGGTTCGGCTGGGAGGAGCAATTCGGTGTCCTGTGCTTCACAATTGAAAGGCATGACCTCGAGCTAAACAATACAATACACCGGATTGCCATTTGAAAAGCATGAAACAATTTGGCCTGTGCCACAGTCCGAAGCTCTTTGCACAATGTGTACTCACTGGAAATGGATAGCCCTGGTCCTTGCATAACTTTGCGGTGGCTCAGATTTTTTGCATTTGTCCTGTGGGATTTGTACCGAGCCCAACAAGGATCTGGGCATTTGAAAAGCATGACCTCGATCTAAACAATACAATACACCAGGCTGTCATTTGAAAGGCATGACTCGGATTTGAGAAACGGCCCAAAATGTGCTCATACATCGGAATTTGTTCTCCTGCTGCAAACCTCAGTAAACATTCCGGCGCAATGATTGCACGGCATTGAAAAGCCGAGTTTGGCATTCCTTCTGTTTGGTTAACAATTTATCATTGCAAGCCTTCGGCTGCACCGAGGAAAGCAAAGGAAGCAAATCCCGAGAGAAAGTTTTGCTTGAAATTGCGCTGGCTATCATCCGAGCGATTCGGATGTGAGAAATGGCCCAAAATGTGCTTATACAGCGGAATTTGTTGCCCTCCTGCAAACCTCGGCAAACATTCCGGCGCAATGATTGCACGGTATTGATAAGCCGAGATATGTAGCTGGCGTAGCTCCCAGCCAATACTATGTCGACCTATCCAGTTAAAGGGGGCACCTATGTTACACAATATATTTTTACCTCACGCCTATGTGCCTTCCGACGTCAGTCCGGGAATTCAAAGTGTCCTCTATTCTTTCTCTCTTCCCATCCACTCTGCGATCTCGAGATCTTCAGTTGGGTTGGTGATTTCGAGGTGCGGAAGATTTGTCATAAAATGAAGAGCTAATTAGTGAAGCTGGTCAGTTCCAATTTCACAAACCAAAGCAGCTCGCCTGAACACTGAACAGTGGAAAATGAATGGAAGCTCAGGCTGGCGAAAATTGGCCGTAGCCGAGCGGGCCGCCATCCATCCGTCGGATCAGACGATGCATCACATTGTCTACAGGTGGTTCGTTTTGATGTCGCTGTCAAAGACGTCTTTCTCTCCTCCCACCACCACGTCCGCAAACCTGTTCTCGCAACAGAAAAGCTAAAGCGGCACGAAAGAATAGCCGCGCACCATATTCCCTCCTTAGGAATCCATTACGGCACGAGTCGATTGCCGCGATCGACGACGCCGACGCCACCCAAACCAAGCAAGCTTCATTGGCCCACCTCCCACCGCCTCGCCGAGTACCCTCGGGACCAAATAGAAGCTTGCAAAACTTCGGAAGCGACATGCGGTAGGTTCGGTACAAGCCCCGTTCTGACGAAGCCGCGCGATGCCGAGCGAACAAATAGACCAAACATCAAAACAAATATGCCACGCGGGCTTTCGTCAGAAGGGGCTTGCTTCAAAGTCCGGAAATTCAGGGGGTTGACAATCGCCCTGTAGCGACCCAACGCGGCCTCTGTGCCTTGGGGTCATTTGGGAGAAGTTTTAGTTTATTAACATGGCTATGATTTCGCTCTATGGTACATGATAATACATTGAGAAATCATCGAGTTCCGAGGGGTGCAAGAGGCGCGAAAACACCCTTTTTTTGTGAAGCCTTAGAAATATTTATTTTTCACCAGTTTTTTCAGATATTTCATTTGAAGCTGCCCATTGCATATGGCTTTCAGAATCATGTACACTCAAGGCGATATGTGTCCTGTGCTTTGAGGTATTCGACATTCGCTCCTGAAATCAGTGCCCTGTCACACTCTGTTGCAGACGCTCTCCGACCCGCACGGTCTGAACTCGCTTGAATACCAGGCGCTGATTTGCCGGCACCATGCGCTCTTGCCCTCCGCTCAACAACCTGTCCCGCCTATGCCAACCACCGCAACTACAAAGCATAATCCCCGCGCGAAGATTCGGTCGCCGGTCCGAGCGCTCTTCGTATCCCCACCTACGTCTTCCCGTTCCTCGTCCACCGAGATTAGTCCCGTCGGCCATCGACTGAGTGAGGGGAGGTGGCGGAGTCTGTGTGTGCGGCTCACTGTCCATCTGGCAATATGACTGACAGTTACACGACCTTCAGGGCAGTTCGGGTTTTCCTCTTTATTGACAACAAATGGACGGCCCAAGCCAAACACCGAGACAATATTGATGTCTGCGTCTCTCCTCCCAGGTTGACGAAGGAACCGAGTGAGATAATCCACTGAGATCGAAGCATGTTTGTTAACCATTATTGATTATCATTAACAGCGGCAGTGCAGCTGCTCAGTCGGAGCAGCGCGTGTGATAGAACCTTGGTGATAAAAACTCCTGCGCAAACTCTGGCATACCGATTTGCCAATTCCTCTGGTCAGTACATCTTGCCCCACAATGACATGATTGCTGAACCTGTTAATCGAGATCTAACTTTGTTCGCGGCTGCATTTGAAAATTCCCGCGGTGAGGATAATGAAAATACAGCCCGGGGATAATTAACAAAGATCCTGATTTCTTTGACAACTGCGGCCATTCCGGAGCGGCCCGGAGGCAAACCTTATCCATGAATTCAAACTAGTGCAGCCCGGGGCGCACGAGAAGTGCACGGAGTACCTCTTCAAGGACGCGGCTGTTGTTTCGCGGACTTGGTCGATAAGTTCCCGATGTTGGAGGAGGTGTTGCTTCAATTAACTTTTTTCCGACCATCCCATTTACTGTAAGAGCACGATCAGAAGACCAAGAAAAATAGCATTGAAATTTTTGTTGGTAGACTACAGCGCTTTGTAGACTTTTTACACAACGAAGTGACGCGGACAGGTAATATACAGTTGGGGACAGTCAAACTTATGAACTTACTGAGCACTTTATACACTTAATAGAGAGCTTAGCTGACTTCAGAATCAAATTCAGCACCTCAAAATAAGCCTAAAACAATTCTTTCGTGAATTTTCCACGAGAAATTATGTATGGTCAAATTTTTGGTGCCTTTGAACAAAAATTGTGTGTACCCATCGGCCCCTTGAGCCTTCCTGCTGCCTCCAAAGCCCTCAACACCTGCTCAGAAATGGTGCGGTGTGACCTATACTTCTCAGCCCAATCTGCAGCCCACCCAGTCAATCCCAACCAGTAAGCACTTGTAAATCGCCAGGAACAGTTGATAAATTTGCGAATGACCTCAGGTGGACAAGCATCCAACCACTTGATGGCTGCGGCTTTGGCCTGTTCAAAATTCTTCTTTTCTTCCTCCCGATATCTGTATTTGGCCCACCCCCAATACTTGAACAATTGTTAGATACTTGTTATGAGTGGGCAAGAAAATATACTTACCATTTCAATGTGGTTCAACTCACAGTGGAACTTGGGAAGAAAGATCACTTCATGTCCCCTCCTTTTAATCAACTCCTCCACCATTGAAACCTGATTCTTGAAATCATCTTGGTGGCTCAATAATCGTGCCATACAGCAGTTCTTGTTCTCAATAGGGCACACGGGTTTGCACTTTGCAATCATCCCCTTCACATTGAATCCTTGTTCCTGGAAAACAGCTTGAAGTCCTTTTTGTTCTCCCTTCTCAGTTGTCATTTTCAAACTTCTTGGATAATGTCTTCATAGCATTGAGCCCATCTTCAGTGTTGAACTTGTAATCATCACCAGACTCAAGCTCTGAGTCTATGTCTGATTTGTCAGTATCTTGCTCTTCCTGGCTCCAGTCAACTCGTAAGCCGTCAAAGAATATGGTGGGGTAAAACTCAGTGTCTGGCCTGACATGAGCTTTATTTTTATGCTTGGGGTTTACTGGTGGGGAGGGAGGAGTGTAAAATGAAAGATGGGAGGAGGGCAGAGTAGAACAGAGACATAGGATGAGATCACTAATGGCGACTCGACTCGGACATAGATAAGAATGCCATAGGCACCTCGGACACAGAAAGGAGGATGCTAGTGGCACCTCGGCTCATACACAGATGACCCAGTATAATCGGATACTTATACCACTTTACACACCTAGCTATATACTTTCTCGGTCGTTAAGATTGCCGTCGACCGTATAGCTATATATACTTCCGCCGCAGTACGCCGAAGCAACCGAGTAATTCTCACAAGGAGGTGTAGGATCCAATGGAATATCAGGAATAGGGGATTGAGTTGATTTTGCACCCTGGTTTTTCAAGCCAGAGATGTTATGGGTCTGTTTCTTCCTGGGAGGCATGATGGGGGGAGTCAGAATGCACTACTGATCAATAGGCAGCTATATGTGACCCAGGAATGCAAGAGAGCGGGCTGAATTTTGTTGCTTCTCCGAAGTTGAACCAAGTGACAATGTGACAGTGACACCTGTAACACAGAATTCACATGCTATTTTTGAAGGAACCGCTTGTTGGAATTTTTTGAAAACATCGGCATCATACTCAGCTCATTGAAAAGAGTCTATAGGGATATTTTCATGATTTTACTATAGGATTTGGGGTGCGGCCATTGTTTGGGAGGTCAACAACAACAAATACACCTATATCTCAGGAACGGCTCGTGGGATCAGGCTAAAAAAAATTCACAAGGACCTCCATTAGGTCCACTTTGTTTGCATCCTGATCAACTCCGGGGGTTTACTATAACCTTCATCAAAGTTGATGACTTTGACTGTCCCCCACTGTACAACTATGTACTCAAGGTAAATCACATACATGGTCGGCCATCCGGCGGGCAGCCACGACATGTTATCCGCCACAATACTCCTACGTAGCCCAGGAATCGTCCACTGCCGAGTCTTCGGGCAACATGATCTCGGACGGAGTCCGAGCCTTGGCCGTCACCGCCGCCGAAAGTTGTTCAACAGGGGCAGACTCCAGAGATCGAGACGGTGGTCGCCGGCGAGAGGAAAGGTCGGGGTGGCAGGAGGCGATATCCTTCAAATGGAACAGTGAGCACACTTAGAATCCGAAATGTGAAGCAATCGGAAACGACTTACAGGCACCGTAAAGTGGATCGATGCCGGCAGACGAAGCAGAAGATGTCGAGGGGGGAGCAGCTAAAGTAAACATTTTAGAAAGAGAAAATTACAGGGCAAGAGACTGTACCTTTGTAACTAGCCTGTAAGATTAATGTGTGCGTGGTTTTAGCACTTTGGTGGGTGGGGCTTGAGGCCAAACACGGTGGGCGCTGTCACCGGGTACCTGGATGATGTATGATACATAAATTGTTGAATCAATGGTGAACGTGCTTCTGCCATGCGCTGAAATCGTTAGAGTGTATGGGAATCACTACCCAAAATAGTCGACTGCAGAGATTGGAGGAGGGCACAGTGGATACACAGTACTGAAATCGTGCGACCACAATGAATCTAAAATCATCATCAATGTGGGTTTCAAACCTGTTCATTCGTGATTACCTCTGCTGTCCAACGTTCAATCCCTGCTGTGCGGCTAGAATGCACCGTGTAATGGACGCCTCCGAGATAACGATCTCGGAGATGGTGAGCAATATGGCGACAGGCAAGGGTGAATGTTATTGCACTGTGACAGAGGTCCTCTGTGCAGTGAAATGACATAGACTTACCCCGTAATTGACTGACCGAGCACAATTGCAATGTAAAGATTATTTTACAGAATGAATTCATGAAAAGTCAAGATCACACTACCTGGTCCAATCGTTCGGGTTCTTAAATGGGACTCTTGTCCACTTCGATAATGGCAACACGGGCAAAACTTCTTCTCCGAGAAATCCTGTGTCTTGACGAAGAATGCTATTCCGATTCATCCGCTGCTGCAATGCGATGGCCGGATCGTAACTGCGTGATATGGCTTCGAAATTCGAGGGCCTGGGCATCAGCGCCTACAAAAAGTCGACGGAGTGGATCAGGGGGCTCCTCCAGAAGCTTGAGTTGAACTTTGCCGTGGTCACAGCACATGCCGAAGGACAATTCCGGGGTGGTTGACGACCGCAAGACTCGCTCTGCCTTCCAATGGAGAGCGCTGCAATCTGGGCACTCTTCATTCATCGGGCCAAAGTCTTGGCGAGACTCCGGATCACGATATTCTCGCCGCCCGAGCAAGAATAGTTATCCCGCGGGAGGATTACGGGGAACATTTCGCCGGCGACCTGATCAATATCAACTGGTCATATTCAACAGTCCAATGAATGTTCCTTAGTACGTGCCTCTGACTTTCCATTTTATTACCGATCTAAGGCATTCTTTACTTCTCCTTTCGCGTTCCTTGCATTCCAGACTTGCTACTCGAGTGCGTATGGTTGAGGGACATCTATTTCTTGTACTTTGACCTTATGCACTTCACAGATCGGCGTCGTCCTGCGCTATCGAACCCCCGGGTACCTATTTCCTGACTTCAGTTTCTTCTCATTCTGAGTTGTCCATCTCAGATACCATTCGTTTATCATTTCCCATCTTTTTTGATTTGCGATCACGGTGAGTTGTCGACTTCTAGATGGTTTAATTCTCTGCTTTCATCCCCATGGCCACTTGTCCAGGTATTAAATCCTCTTTCCTTCAATTCAAACGGCGGTAACTTGTCGACTTGCTAATTTTCGTTTCTCCATTTAACTGATTTATTCTTGAAAGCACTAGAAACAAGGTCGCGGGGACTCAAGACAGGTGCACAGTGCTCGGTGGACGTAGTTATGCGCTGGGAGGATGTAATTCTATAGCAATAACAAATAGATTCAAACTATCTCAACCTGACTGAACAACTGTCGACCTGATTGAAAAGACCCTATCCGGCTGATTGAATGGATTCGCCCAAGCTGATTGCCGCGTATACTCAGGCTGATAGTGATTTCTGCCAAAATTCAATCAGCCCGAGTGTATATTATCAGTTGAGGTGAGTGGGCCATACACTCAGCTTGATGCAAACGGCACAATCATGTTGAGTAAATTCATTCACTCAGGCTGATTGTAAACCCTCCCCACAATGCGGGACCGGTGACCGAGTTTGCTGTAACGAAGTATCGTTCCCACCGTGGCATTCAGAAGAAAAAGGCGAATTCGGTTCGGGGGCTCTCTAGGTCCATAGAATCGATATTTTAGTCATTAAACTTTTCGTTTTCCAGCTCCAGATTTCGCGGCTTTGATCCCTAAGTTAGGAGTGGCCCCGACTTTTTTTAACGCGAATTATATCGACAAAACAGGCCGTTTCCTCTCTGCAGCCCGAAAAATTGAAGCTAGAAGTCCAAATTCTGGCTTTACATGAAGCTTTAGCTGCAACCATACAACATGCGAGGCACGAGCACCTCAAGTGTTGTAGCGTCTGTCTATGGGAGACTAGCCCGCCCGTAAGCTCTCCTCTGGAATAGAGCATGTCGATTCGTCGTTCAGACCGTCAATGGGGATCTTGAATACCGAATGGGCTGTGCGTCCTCCTCGAAGGAGTAATGCTGCGATGCGGGAAGAAGCTACGTAGAGAACTATTCAATATTGTTCCTGGAAGTGATGGGCGAGGGGATTATAGACAAACGTTTTGCGAGGAAGAACACTTTCCCGAGTTGCTGTTCTACGGATTCGACGACTTTGTTGAACGCGGACTGCTGTTCGGGATTCATCGCTCGAAGTTCTCGGTCGCGCGTACTCGCTCTTTTGTAATCCAACTGCTCTGCCACCCCAGAATTCTCGACAGCCGCAGTCCAATCCCGCTGCGTGGTACGCATCTCACAATCTGCGAGAGAGCGCCCGGCGTCTTGAAGGATTTTGTTGAGCAAAAACAGGCCATAGTCGTAGACGTCGGAATCAGGCGGGCTTTGGAACTGCATGCCTGATGGCACAGTTGGTTATGTTTCGCCGCTTGTGCTGGATCCCCGATGCTCTTAGATTCGACCCTGGCCCCAAACTCCTTTTTTTTTTTTTTTTTTTTTTTCAAGTTATCAAGATTGGGTCCAGATATATAACACATGAGCCGCATTCTTTCTCTCCCTCTCCGTCGTTTCGATCTACATCCCAGAATTGACTTGTAATGCTCAATGAATCAGGCCCCTAACAGGCTTCAAAATGGGTGGTAATCGGGGTAAAAAGTCACATTTTTCGCTCCAGGAGATAGGGACACAGGCTCAAGTACCCCGTCTATAAGTTCCGTCCAGTGCATAACAACCAAGCTGCTGCGCCATGTCGGCAAAAACTTGTTCATCGCGCCATGACCCTATGTTTTTAATTACTCTTACTGGCACCCGCGTGGACCCGGAGAGTGAGGAACCGTCTGCCCTCCAGGATCGCGCATCATGCACGGTGGATACGGTGGTAGATACGGCGCCATGAAAGTTGCGGGCAGGAGATGTGGCGGCGGATAGTGGCAGGTCTCGGGACAATACCGAGGGCGGTACTACGGTTTCCCAGGTTCCCAATAAAATGCTGGAGTATATCCGACCGGAATCGGTTCCACCAGAGGTGCAGCTGGTGCCTGTAATGAACCAGAATGGCCCTCTTGAGAAGGGTCGTCGCTGTTCACCATCCGATTGCCTGTCAAATATCACGGATATCAGATACTACATAGTATGTAGGCAGCGACTGGATGCTCTGTCACATACCTCTTCTATCGCGCTTCTTGTAAGGACCTCGTGTCGCACCCTTCTTCCGCTCTTTGCGTTGTGAGTCCATGCATTCTTCGGGAACTTTATATTTGACGCATCGTAGACAAGGTCTGGCTTCATCGCACTTCTTGCACGCTTTCTGGCAGTTCGTGCAGGCGTTCTTGACTTGCCTCCGCTTCGAGCGGACAGATTGGGAGGAAAGACCTGGAGTAAATGGATACATGTGCATTGTACTGGTGACAGGATCCAGTCGCCGTCATTGGTACCCTTTTCATGAGTCGACATCCTCAGGATGGGAGAAGTAGATTGGGGATTGGGAAGTGGGTGATAATGATAATTCTCGCCCTCCGCCTGAGCCTAATGTCTTGACGAAGGACGGGACTGGCTTGGAGGTGTGGTGTCAATGCGCTGAGATGGAGGGATGAAGTGGCATGGGAATGTTTTGCTGAGTAATATGCTGAGCGCTAATACTCTTCTTCCATTGTCGGACACAAGTCGGATATCCGCCAGTCTACTCCCCGGGGTCAATTTAGGACAGCCAATCATCTGTATTCCGGGCCCCGCTAGCGGGGTGTACAATACAATAATTTGAAGCCTTGAGCATTTAAAACCGGAACAAGTGTTTCCTTTTCCACCCGCCAACAATGCTGTATAATCGGCCCCGGCGCCTCCTTCCGAGTCACGTTTTTTGTGTAGGGCGGATCAATTTGCATTCCGCCACCCTCGCGGGGAGTACAGTTGCAGTCTTGGGCTTATTTAGGATGGTAAATTATTTGTATTTTGAGTTCAGGTAGCTTGGGCCTCATTTAAGATAGAGCATTCGTGTCGTCCCCCCTTCAAATAATGAAGTTTGGTGCTGACATCGGTTTTGCGGGGTCAACCATTAACGTATTTAAGCTTTTTTAACGCCCACAATGCCAATTATTACTCTGTGCTCCCCGTGAACAAAGGTTTAAATACATCTGACACCCAGAATGCTAATTAACGTGAGCAAGGTTGACTGAACGGCGCGACAAGTCCCGGCATCAGGGCAACATTCGAAAAGAGACAGACATGCTCCCAACAGTAACATAGCATATCGACTTAGCAATGTTCTCGATGATCTGGTGGCAAACACGGCCAACCCTCGCGTCATTGTTTGTATATTTTTGCATCATTCAAATTGGGGAACTCATTATAATATCCTAGGCTCCTCACGAAAACCCTGCCAAGCGATACAACGATACGTTGTCGTCAGATGCTTGTTTTTGAATAGCGGGACTGGATAACACCTCGGAATCCCACTGGGGAGACCGGAGACCGGATTGCGTCGGGATTCGGAGAGTGACGAAGGCCGAGCATGTATATAGGAGATGTTGAACCTGCCGGGAACCACCCACACACCGATGAGCCCAGTTCCGACGCCATCACCGGCTCCTCCTGGACTTGCTTCACTGGCAGCCTCCACGTCGCCTTGTACACCAGCGGCGGATACATCGGATAGCGCCGCCAGTCCTTCTTCGAGTGCAGGAGCAACCTCGGTACGTTTCAACACGGGACGCCGTCTGCGTAGCTCACAATTTTCATGTAGCCTCCTCAATGGCTGTCACATGCAATGAAGGCCATGCAAGCGACGTGGATGAACGATAGATTTGAGCTCATCTTGCGAAACGTAAATTCTGCGAATTCACCGGAATGGCGCATCACATGCCTGGATTGTCCCGGAAAGGTAGCCATGCCCTTCCTTGCCTGCATTCTCCTAATGGCCTCCCAGTTGTATATCTCTGGCCCTGGGGAGACTCTGGCGAACTTTGAAGTGCACCTGAGAAATCGTCTGCATCGTCAGCGCGTAAATGACGGGATGCAAAATCCTTGAAACATGTACAGTACTGTATTTCTGTCCTGTGTCTCCCCAACTGCGGTGTTGGGTCGAAGATGTATTGGTTCACAATTTCTCTTAGAGTGGGCGGGAATACAAGCCGACCACTAGAGCACCCAAACTAAAGGCCTGCATTCTAAACGTATTAAAAACAATTCTGTCTCCTCGAAATTTTTATATAGCCCGTCTGTACATGAACTTGTGTCCTAATGCTTTGTGTGAAAGGCCCAAATTCACTCGCGGCTCACTGTGCCGTTTGCATCCCGAACGAAAATTTGAGTAGAGGGAAATATTTCTATCACTGCGTTTCACGAGGTCGTCGGCACTAGGGTGCTGTTTATAACTCTGGTTTGCAAACATGTTTATAAACACCGGTTTATAAACCCGTTTTTTAATTGCTTAGCTGAAAGTGCCGGTTTTAATTACACTAGGCCACCGCAGGTCAGAGATCCTGGGCGACGAACGGCTTCAAGAATTGCGGGACCCCTGGAAACCCCGTGGTCAGCTCGAGGCCGATATTGCAGAGCTACAAAAACAGCTCGCACTTGCGCACCAAAATGTCGAAGTCCGAAATCAAATCATTGAGGAGGCAAATGCGACCATGGCATGGGGCTGAGGAAGACGAATGAGGCCCTTCACCAGCAGGAGGAAAAGGCGGCAACTGACCGTGTGCGGCTGTTCAAGGGGAAGGTGCAATGCCTGTTTTCCGATGAGTTCTTCCAACCTTTGCAGGAGATTGAGACGAATCGGAGCGCGAGAGAGGCTGGGAAGGAGGCAAAGAAGGTGGAAAGACAGAGAAAGAAGGAAGCAAGGGAGGAGATCGAGAAGGAGTGGGCGGAAATGAAGCGGAAGCACGCTGTGCTTGTCGAGGTGTGGGAGAAGGAGTGCGCTGGGTTGATGGAATTAGGCACCAGGAAGAAAGACCTGTCTTCTAAGCCAAAGCTGGGAAAAAAGCCGCAGCTCCCAGCCGTAGATGACGAGGTAGATGACGAGGAAGACGATGTCGAGGAGGAGCCGATGGATGAGAATGATGTGTGACATCACGCTACAAGGGGGATCGGGATTCGAATTTCCGACAGGGGGTAGGGGGGGGGAGTCCCGGGAGGGCTGAAAAAAACTTCTACCTATATATTAGCGGGGAGGGGAAAGAGCCTCTAAAACACGTCTATGAGCCTTTAGGGGCTCAAGTTCACCATTGGGAGCTCAAACAGAGGGCTGTGGTAAGCTGAGGAGTGTTCAGTTCAGTTTTGTAGACCAATAGTGGGCCATATGACAACGAAAATAAGTCAAATTTAATGCATTAGTACTCACATAATAGTTGGACACTGGAACAATGCCCTCAATGATGTGGAAACAAATCGTGAATTTTGTTGGAATTTTGTGGCGAATTGGGGTGGTGGCGGTGAGGACGCACATGACCGGAAAGAACGGACCGCCGCTAGGGATGGGAAACTCCTTCCCTTTATGGAAGGAGGGGGGGGAGGGGGGGGTCCAAGGAAGGTCGAAAAAAACTTTTCGACCTTATATCCTTTTTTTGAATCCCGATTCCCCCTTGTCACGCTATCCAAGGAACCGGAAGTGTGACTCTTCGGCCGCCGAGAGCAATTTTTTTATCTGGCTGCATTTTACATACTTAATTCGTGAAATTCTGCAGCGCAGTGTATCCAACAGGTCCAATCGAGGCTTCATCATCGCCTTCTGCATTGGATTGAGACGTTCGAGGCCAATCCTGCACCTAAATTCTGTGCACCAGTTCCAGTCCACTGTCCAACGCGAATCGGTTCACCGCACTCGCACTATGCTTTGAAAAAATCTGGGAAACTATGGGAACAGATAGTTAACATCCCAGGAGTTTTGCCTGCTATTTAAATCAATATCTGCGGGATGGAAATGGCCTCACTATAAATTGCGCAGTTTTGTGGTTTAAATATTGTTTCGCTGGGTTTCTCTGGCAAACCGGGTTCCTCAATAAAATATAATCCCAATTTCATGTCCTCCAGTTTCTTGATTCTGTTATCGACAAGCTTGCTTTCATAGACAGGCTGGATTCGAGCCTATGTGGAGATGTTTGACATGGTGAATCAAATTCCCAAAAGCGGGTGCAATCCGGTGAGGGAGACTTAGCTAAAGCTATGTGACAACGACAACCATGTCGCATGCGGGCGATGACGATACCGCCAACACGCCCACGCTGGAACTGCTGTGTTCTTCTCGGAAGCATCCAGGGATTCATGCTCACCCACCTTTATGTTCGAACATCTTTGGGCATCTTATTGACCTCCTATGTAGGTACAGAGCATCTTCAAACTCTCGTCGATCTCTCTGTTTTCCCATGCCGTGGGTCCTCACCTTGTCCGCCGGTTTCTGGGTACGATTCTGGACAGGCAGCCTCAAAACGATTAGAGGGACATAGTAATATTTACCCTGAAGCCTAAGAGAGTTGTGTACAAGTTCGCTATTCGATGTCAGTCAATTCATCCTCCGATACGTAATCTTCCCCATATGCCGCCCTCTATGCATTTCGAAAGCTAACATATGTTTGCATTAAACAGGGAACGACAAAAAACGTTTATGCTTCCACCCACCTCAGTGGCCGATTTTCCCGACCGCTGCATCGTCTTTGCCTTTGGCCTGGGCTGTGGATCATCTTCATTCTATGGTGTATTAAAGAAGGTGACGAAATGAGAATAATATACCGACCTCACTAGGCGACTTTGATGTGCTTGGTCTCTGCTGTGCAGCGGTTCCTGCACATGGGATCTTTGACTGGGGTTATGGGCCCAGATTTTCAACAACTCGGTGAGGGGCAGTGTTTGAGTGACCGAGTCCAGGCCTAGTTTACGGAAAGTGACCAGATGGGATGAGGTTATGAAGAGAATCATGTTATTTCGATAGGCAAGATTGGTGATCATGTCGCCAGATGGCTGAACCAGGACAACGCGGGTAGGATCCGACTAAGATCTAAGTTTCAAAAAACAAAGAAACTAGAGGGGAGGGACCAAACATACATCAAATTCCAGTCTTGCCAAGGTGATGGACTCTATGGCGCCACTCCGAAATCCAAGGTACCCAGATATTGTAGTTGCAGTCTGTGGCATCCAAACCTGCGCTGTTACCGTTGAGTTTGCTTGAAATGATGAAACGGGCCGGCTGCAGTCTGCTGCTATGCCGGAGTATACGACGACCGTGAAGGATTTCCTGTCGGCGTTGGGAATGCTCTGGGTGTGATAAAGGTGGGCCATAGGCGGATAGAAATGGTGATTCCCGTATGTCCAGTTTATATCGGAATCCAATTCCCGAGCGAATGCCGGACCGACGACATTTCAACGAATGCGGAACAGATTGCGGACCCGCGTCGGTCCACAGATCAACAAATATTGTCCACAAATACTGTGATGGCTCCAAACTCCAAATGAACATATTATCTGAGACCGGGTACTCGGCCACCTTAGCATTTTTGCCCTCCAGCCCGCACAAGGAGACCAGTTGATACATGCATATGGGCTCGGAAACAAAGGTATTTATCCTATGAGCGACCCGAGACTTTTTTCACGAATTTACATGGGCATTTCATGGCGTACCAAATTTATTTCTGGCGGTTTCCCAAAACGGGAATAAACGACCTGGTCGGCCACCCCGCCAAATCGTCTGCCCGCCCCTGTACTATGCACCACACTACATTCCAAATCATTAAACAGATATACATTATTTGGTACACTCAATCTGCAAATCTGAGATGTACGTGGCTGTAACTATTTGCCTTTCCAGCGAGCGGGGATGGATGAAATTGCGCTCCGCACAGAATGGCTTTCCTTTCGAGCACAGAGCATCGGGAAACCCAAAATTAATGCACAGATGACTCCATGGGAAGTATTAGAACATACCTAAATGCCAGAAAGTACCGCCAGATACCCTGACCCGTCCAACAAAATCCATCTATATGTGCAAACGAAAGTCGGCCGTTTCTGGTAGGAGCTCATCGTGAACGGGAAGTGGACACTCGCGTGGCGCCACCTTCTGATGCCGAGAACAGTGACATTATTGTCCCTCAAACCTGCGGCAGAACGTAAGGACAACCTGACATACGTGAGCTTGACCCATTGGATGCAGCAGCTTCCAACCCATCCAGGATGAAGCCCGGACCTAAATCTAGGCAGAATGTACCAACCGGGACCAAAGACGAAGACCGAGGACTCAGCCGACGACAGCTCTGATGTCGACTCGTCCAGCACCCAGATCAAGTCGAAGGAAGATCACGGTTACAGTGCTTCCAGATAATGTCAGTGTTCGGCTGGTTTGTTGAGCCTTGCTGCCGTCGGTACATGCCCTTTTTGCGCAGTATGAACAAAAAAGCTCCTGCCGTCAAGAAGGCTAGAGAAGCGGTAAGATCACAGCCTTGAATCTTGAGTGATACAGATGGCGAGAGGGTGATGAGGATGCTGAAGAGGCGGCGATGGACTTGAGACAGAATACCATACACTGTGGTCATGGACAACTGAGAGTTGCTCCTGTATTTATCACGCTGCACAACTCGGAGAGACATATCAAGCAAAATGCTAATTTCGGTTGCGCTCATGGGGAATTTTGGTGGTAACTGGATAACAAGGCACTTGGCATCATGGGAGCAATGTTATCTGAAGAGTTCTGCACAGGGCTTGTGAGGCATTGTGAGGATAAGAGAAAGACACCCGACGCGCGGCTGATGTGACCCTTCGTGAAATGATACATGACGCATCGCGACGCACTCTAATTAGTATTTCTAACACGCTGCTTCAGTCAAATTCAGTTTGAAATCAGGAGAAAGACTCTAAGGTGTAGCATTTCCCAAGTTTTTCAGTCCTTGAGGGTGAAAACTCTCCTTCTTCAGGGTAACCAGCCTGCACTGGTTACCTCGCCTCGCTCCTGAGTTCGAGCATTAATCGGCCAGATGCCAAGCAGTCGGTAGCAGCGCATCACAGAGCCGTTTTCCAAAAAGAAAAAAAAAAAAGTCCCGACAGATGCGAGGTCACGTAATTTGACGCATCCGGAAAAAGCGGTTGAAACACCGCTAGGATTATTCCGGCCGTCGGACAGATTCCAGAGATTTTTTGAGGTGTTGAATTCGACGAGGAGGGTTGAACAAAGTCCCTCGCAAAGTTTTAGAAAGATTAACCCAGAAAAACTCGGATGCGACGTCGCGTAATCTGACGCATCGGGAAAAATGGGTTGAAACAACGTTCGGAGCATTCCGGCCGTTGGACAGATTCCACAATTCTTTTGAGGTGTTTAATTTAACGAGGAGGATTGAACCAAGTCCCTCGCAAAGTTTTAGAAAAATTAACCCAGAAAAACTCGGATGCGACGTTGCGTAATCTGATGCATCGGGAAAAATCGGTTGAAACAACGTTCGGAGTATTCCGGCCGTCGGACAGATTCCACAATCCTTTTGAGGTGTTGAATTTAACGAGGAGGATGGAACCAAGTCCCTCGCAAAGTTTTAGAAAAATTAACCCAGAAAAACTCGGATGCGACGTCGCGTAATCCGACACATCGGGAAAAATCGGTTGAAACAACGTTCGGAGTATTCTGGCCGTCGGACAGATTCTACAATTCTTTTGAGGTGTTGCATTTAACGAGGAGGATCGAAACAAGGCCCCCGCAAAGTTTTAGAAAAATTAACCCTGAACAACTCGGATGCGAGATGACCTAATCTGTTGTATCGGGAAAAATCGGTTGAAACACCACTCGGAGTATTCCTAAATTCTCACCCATATTGAATTGCCATTATTACCATTTGTCAGTGCTTCATGTTTAAACCTCGAAACTCCTCCCACCTGCACGGAAACCAATTCCATAGCATAGCGATTTCAACTCTGCATTCAAAATGTTCAAAATGACCACCGGTCCTTGTATGAATAAACATCTCTGGGGTACAGCTCATAATGGACCATGATCCATTTTTCAAAGCTTTTATACAATTAAAACTCTGCGGGTAACGTCAATATAACATATTGTATTGTGAATTGGGACTGCTGTCAGGATGCACCCGATGGAATTCCGGGATCCCTCCGGCAGGCAACATGAATGTAATGCACATAGTGTACGGCGTCCAACCTAAATTGGGACTGCCGCCAGGTGTTCAAAAGTCGACAGAGGTCGTCACTGGCCTGGCAATTGCTGCCAAGCGACTGCCTGGACTGCGCCAATGCAGGCTCATCCTTGCCTGAGAGGATTGGAGCTCGCCAAAGGCGATCTGCGCACACATGGGGTTCAAGAAGGCATTGAAAATTAATAAAGAAAAGATCAATTAGCAATTGTTCATTTTGCCAAGTGACTGCCTGGACTGCGCCAATGCAGGCTCATGCTTGCCTGAGAGCATTGGGGCTTGCATCCTAAACAGACATGAGCTTCCCAGAATATGGTTTTCTGATAATGTGGTGTTTCATCCTCAACACCTCAGCCCATCCCTACCGCCAAGCCTGAGCGGTGGAAAGGAGCTGACAACCCGAAATTTTAAAGCTGATAGATCATAGCCGGAAGTTAAAAGCCGATTTACGGCCTTGGCATTGATGCAGCAGTGATGCAATACCGCACAAATCGAGAACAAATACAAAAGTATCGTGTCTGGGTCGAAAATATACAACAAGGACGTCTGGATAGGTTGATATAGGTGAGTCTAGGTACCTAGGCACATCTACGCAGACTTTCCATTATCTGGACAGAGGCTGCGTAGGCAACCTCTACAGACCTGAACGGGGGCTACACACATCTGGGCACAATTGTGGCTAGTTGTGCATAGTCTGGCTAGACAGGGCCTGTGTAGGTACTTACACTTACCTTTACAGAGCTACACATATCTGGACACCTGTGTCCAGGGAGGCCTTGAACGCAGTGCATCTCACTTGTTGTAGCGCCTGTCTATGAGAGCTAACCACGACCGGTTTGAAACTGTGTACTAGTAGTGGAAGATTTTATGAAAAAACTGGGCTTATAGCTCGGGGTCTGAACACAACCAACCAATTTCCACGAGCCGTTCGTCTGGAAATAGGCATTTTGTGTTAGGGTGTCCAAAGTTTTGGCCGTAACCCCCTATCTACTCCGGAAAAATATGCAATCGATAGCTCTTGAAGAGCTGGTTCTAAATCTGCAATAAGTGAAAGAACTTAACCAGCCGTTTTACTGTGAAATATTCCTCAAGTTTGGCTTTTGAAGCAGCCGATCTGGCCCACAATCGTATACCACTTGGGCTCCTCCTAACATCCTCAAAAGTTGCGCTGAAATGGCCTGAAATTTTGGCCAAGCTCTATTTCTCGTGGGAAAAATTTCGGAAGGTGATCCGGACGTGTTGACTATGAATAAATTACGGATTTGTTGGCTTGTGATTGTCCGGAGCTGTCAGGCATGGCCACACTCCAAAAGAAAACAAAATGTCGCTCACCCAGGAGGACAAAATGTGCCTCAATGCTTGTGTGATTTGAACATATCCGGGTCACCAGCGCGGTTTCCTGATCAGTAACCGATGAGTAAAGAGTTCGTATACGTGCTGGAAGCGGTTTGCTTGGAAGGAAAGCGAGTCCCGACGTCGATCGAAGAAGTCTTTTGGACCTTGGTGACACAATGTTCAAAGATTTTGTCTACAAGGACCAGAGTTCCATTCAGGTACAACCGGATGGGCCAATAATCTTACCGATGTTGGTGTCTGTCTTGGAAGTTGTCTCGATCCGCGCACTATTTTTTTTTTTTCGTGGGGTAGCTGCTCCCCTTCGGATGAGTTTACTTTGCAGCTGTTCGATGAATATGAAGACACACTGAAATTTACTGGAAATTTATGCTGGAAACGATGCAAATTTGTGAGAAAGCAGGGCCAAACACGGAAAATATTGTGCAACTTGCTTCAGTGGGGGTTAATCTCCCTGAAATTTATGCTGAAAACCCTCCTGGTGTTCATGCCGTTGATTCCGCCAAAACCTCGGTGGGCATTCCACTCCTGCAGCTCCAAGATGTAAAATTGTGAGAAAGCAGGGCCAAACACATAAAATATTGTGCAACTTGCTTCGGCGGGGGTTAATTTGGCTGAAATTTATGCTGGAAACACTCTCAGTGTTCACGCCATTGATTCCGCCAAAACCTCGTTGGGAATTCCACTCCTGCGGCTCCAAGATGTAAAACTGTGAGAAAGCAGGGCCAAACACAGAAAATATTGTGCAACTTGCTTCGGCGGGGGTTAATTTGGCTGAAGTTTATGCTGTAAACCCTCTCAGTGTTCACGCAGTCGATTCAGTCAAAAAATTGGTGCGTATTGCACTCCTGTGGCTCGAAGGTGCAAAATTGTAAGCAGCACCAAACACGGAAAATATTGTGCAACTTGCTTCAGCGGGGGTTAATTTTCCTGCAATTTACACTGGAAACCCTCTCAGTGGGGACCGGCATGCGCCATTAGATCAGAGTGCTGTTTGTTCATGTCTGTTCACTATAAAGGATCGGTTCCATAAAAGGACGTGCTGTGGCAGAAGGTCAAACAACTTCCACACCAGAAAATTCCTCGAACTTAAGTATCAGAATGTCATTTGTGATGTTATAGATCAATAATTCTGCGACAATTTTGATTTCACCCTTCGTTCAAAATGGCTATGTTGTTTGTAGATGTTATCGGGCAGCCGCTGTGGAGAGGCTCATCCCAACTTCTGTCACTAGTAACGTCATGCATAACTCGGTCCGAAATTTCTGCCCTGCCAAATGTCTCTGTATTCAATTGTAATCCCACCACTAGGATGAGCCTCAAAACTGCAGCTGTAGGAACCTGTTATATCTTTAGAATTTCCTTTTTTAGAAATCGGTCAACATATCCAAATATCTTCTATTCACTCATATTTTCCCTCCATAAGTTGTTCGGAGTGGTTGGGTGACCAGAATACCGAGAACCACAGACCATTCAATGGCCAAAATTTTGTGGAAAGACAGAGACAGTGGGCCAAGTATTGCAAATCCAATAATCGTACTGAAACGTCTTCGAAATCAAACGAAACATTCTAGGCTCGAAAATTCCCTCTAAACAAACAATTGAATTATTCAAAGAAGTTCTCAAACTCATGATTAGTTGTCCATTCTTCTGTTTGATAGCTTGTAATTGACAAACTTTGTTTTTCTACCCGGTAATGACCGAGCATGCGGAGAAGTACTTGAAGTTCCAGAAACTTCAAGGTAAAAGGTTATAAATGCGATCTAACGCCGAGACAGAGACCGAGCCAGTCAACTAAGTAGCCTCAGAACGACCGGGAGCAGTGGAGAAGATCACAGTGATATATTTGGCTGAAGGGGGCAAGGAGAATATCTGGCTCGAGAGCTGCCTACTGCCCGATTCGAAAAGGAATGTTGGTTGCACAAGCAGGACCTGCAGAAAACTTTTGAGCAGAATGAGGTCTTAAACAGGTTCGACTCAGTGAATGAGTTCAATTACTGCTATTCCCTCTCAGTCACAGTGTATCAGCCCTGCACATGTCCGCTTTCGAATTTTCCAGGGACACCACCTGACACGCTCTCGGCACTGGCACCAGCGGGCCGCACAGCCGATGCATGCAGATACATCATATGTGTACTGCAAAAACAAAAGTGCCGAACTTGAAGGGTCTTAGACTTTTATCATTGAAGCTAAGGGCCCGCTTCATAGCATTTGGTGGTTGAACAACAACAAATGTAGGTGAACTGTATTAATCCAACATTTGAACCACATCTCTCAACTGTGCATGGTGAATATCTCAGCTGAGCTGTAGGAATCGTGCAGCAGAATGTCACTGTCTAAATTGAGCAGTTGCGCTGCTCCGTCCTAATCGGGAACTGCTTAAATCTCACACCTGGCTTCGTTAAATCTTCCAGAACTATCACCTACATAGCTGCTCCCTTCGAACATGACATTCGAGAAAAATTCAAGCGACGGCAAACGGAGATAATGAATACACCAGAGTCGAGAAACCTCAGTGGGTATGGATTTTCTCCCAGAATTCATTCAGTTCATCAGAGCTGTTTTCTTCAGGAAGGACACACCAGCTGCATTAAGCCACAGAAAGGTGAAAACTTCTGAGAGCGAGCAATAAATTGAACCAATCTGTTACACTTTCGAACGTGATACCGCAACTCCTCTCCTTGAGCACCACCCAATCGAACTACCACGCCTTGGTCCAGCTTCTGTAGCTGTTCCTACTTGCCCGGTCGAACTCTGGTGGCCAGCCAGTTTAGAGGGTGTCCTGCGCTGTTGCCTCTGTATGTATGAGGGACTCAGCCATCTGTTCATCTGCCTCCGTGATCTCCAGATCTCGCTCCGTGGGTATAGGCCAGGTGGGTGGGGAAAAAAACGGAACAGCGACGAGGTTAGCAAGTCGTGGAAGCATGCAGAGAGACTGAGTACTCACCGCTGAGGAGCACTTAGCTTGCAGACAAGCCGCAAAACCCATCCATACGAAACCAGAATTGAAGCCACAAGAACGCGCAGGTTCCCCTCGGAAGTATGTCCATACTTCCAGTCGAGGTTCCTGGATGTCTGCATGGCACAAAGGATCGACGACGCTGGACCTGAAGCCCGAGTAGTCTGCAGGGGTCAACAACGTCCCGAATTCTGTCGTCCCAGCTGTGGTGGAGATGCCTCCCAGCGTCCTTCAACCACCCACGTCACCAGAGCTGGGTGGCGTGAAGGGATGCCGGTCCAGATAGCACGTTTCAGATTCATCAGCACTCACGAGGTTGATCCCGCCAGTTTGCTATCCCGCATCCCTTTAGGCCCCCGATCACCGACTATCTTCTCAGCTTTTATGCGGATTGAATGCCCCTCAGCTTTGTGCAGCGTGTGGTCCGATTTTGGAGACACTGTCTCTTGGGTGCGGGGAGACCTCGAGAGTCGAAGTCAGAACTGGAGCACATGTGAGACAATACATTGGGTGGGGAGAAAACTCACTGTCGAGTGGCCAGTTGGTTCTTCGGAAATCTCCAACAAGAGACAACACCTACGATGTAACTATTCAACAGCGGCAGGGGGGCTGTGTATAGGGCCAAAATTTTTGTCCGACCGATTTGGCCATTAATTTTTGGTAACGGCAGCTAGGTGACCGGCACCATAGACGACGTAGTTGCATCTCGGCATATGTCGGCACAGCCATGACTACACCGAGCTAGGACAAGCTAGTCAGACCTTGGTCTACGTGGGACCTCAACGCAGTGTGGATTTGTCACAGATAAATAGACCACACAAACCTGGGAAAACAATCCATCAGCTGCTGAGCGACGTCGACCCAGGGCCACAGGACCACATTTCTGATGCGGGTTTCGATGGAAGTCGCCGCAGAGGCCACGAAGAGGGAGAGGGAGAGACGGAACAGCGGCAAGCACCGCGGATGTGGCCGTCGCTGCCTGCCGAAGGTATTTATCCCTGGAAAATGGATACTTGTGCTAACAAGGGCATGGTCAGGAAGAGGAAAGGGAACAATAACTCCATGACTAAGGATGAAGGGCCGGATTGTGCCTAGTGATGCTTAAATCCGGTTCGGATTTCCGGTTCGAACCTGAACTGAACCGAACCGAACGCCAGGTTCAGGTTCAGGTTCAGAGAATCTCTGAACCTGAACGCGAAGTTCGGTTCGAGGTTCGCTCGTATTTAAGATTGTCTGAACGTGTTCGAACGCGTTTGAACGCCGAACTTATTTACTCTTTCCTTCTATAGAAACTCAGGCAAGAGGATGTCGCACTTCTCTTGGGCGTCTGCGGCAAGGGTACTATCGTTACGCTTCAAAGCGGGGATACACTCAGCGCTACCATCTGTGAAAGGGCGATTAGCATATCGAGAGGTAAGCCAAACACTCTTTTCGTCGGCTTCTTCGAGCTAGGCTTGCTAGTGTTGTTTCTACGTAGATTTAATCGCGCGTCGGAGGCCTTTACGGCTGTTTCCTCGTATCCTCATCGACTTCGTTCTGGGCGGCTGCACCGGCATCGGACAATCCCTAGATGTTGGGCTCAACAAGCTAGATCTAGCTACGGGGTTGCCAGTACTGTGGAACGCGAGTTTTGGATGGATCTGGGAAGGATACAAGGCGATTCAAAACAATGAATTAATTTTGAAGGCGAGCACTCACCACAAACGAAACCCCGTAGTGACCCAAAGCCCCTAGGCGTGGGTAATGTGCCCCATCCGTGGCGACCTCAATCTTTCATACGAATGCATGACGTTGTTCGATACGAACGAACGCCTGATCCGCTTGTGCACCGAAAATCCCGACTTGTGGAACGATTTCCAAACCAAATCGAGCCGGCACTACTGCCCCGGCGATGACGAGGAGGTTGCCGAAGACCTGGAGGCGCACGAGGATGAGGAGATGGGTGTTGACGACTCGGAGATCCCTGCCCGCGAGGTTGTCCAACACTTCATCACGAAGAAGACTGGTAAAAATCGTAAGCTCAAGGCAGCCAAGGACAGCTGTTGCTATCATCAGCTATGACTGTCTATGAATATTATTGCAAACTATCGGGATCTATGATACACAAGTGCGCTACGAGGAGTATTTTATACATGAAGCAAGTCACCAAATTGACTGGTATGCCTATATACTGGCCCAATTATTTACAAAAAATGAATTACACTCATCTAGGACAATGTCCGAGGTCCACTGTGGGTTGACGTCAGGCCTACCGAAGTTTGGGAACAGCTGGCATGTCTTGCGGATGTCGGTCAAGGGAATTACCCCCCCTCGTATGGTGCCATCGGCAAGAGGAGGAGGCGACCAACTCGCATACCTAATTACAAGAAGTAAAATTAACATTATTGGATACGAGAAAGTGGTAAAGGCGGACTTACCTGTTAGCCCGGTAGCTGCGCCGTCCTTTTTTTCTCGGGCTATCACAGTATCAAATCGAGCGGGGGATGTCAGGTCGGAAGGGCGGGAAATAACGGTTTGATGCCCTTCCGTCGAAACGGCTTCATCGACAGGATCAAACAAAGTGGGCTCAAACTTGAAATTGTGATAACATCCAGCCGAGAAAACGGTAGCGGGGTGGCACGCAAATCAGCTTGGGGCAAACGCTGCCCAAATTGATTAATATACTCCTTCAAGGAATGAACGAATGATGGTGCATGGTGGTTTTGGGCGATTTGGAACAACGCTTGCCGTGGTTGGTGATTGAGCTGTCTTGGCAAGTTTAACAGCTTGTCAAGTAAATGTGCGCACAACAGCAGGAGGAGTTGCTTTCTGGGTCGACTCGATCCAGGCCTGGTAGGTCGTGAAGGAGGCAATTTTCTCCTGCCGAGTGAGCCATGTGGTCATTTGGGGAAACTCGTCGCGGCGATTAGAAGCCCGCCAGCCCTCCTTCGCAAAGTCTATGTGTAATCGTTCAAGCATTTCAGTGTTGTAGTTGTCAGTAGTCCCAAAGAGTCGAATGGAGTCGATGTAATGGAGGAGGGAGTGAAATTTAGGGATATTAAAGTCATGCCGGACTCCGGCCGTGATAAAATAAGTTCTGTTCTTGTGCCAGCAGTCAAGAGCTGCCTTCATAGCGGCTAGTGTTCCATCATCATGAGTGTTGTATTGAGCGAGGTAGATGAGATCTAAGATTGAGCGACAGGCTGTTATACCTTGCGCAGGTAATCGACCGATTAAGCATCCAAGTAGATGCGCGCCATTGCCTTGCGTTCTGACCCGGATATCTGCGACAAAGGGGAGATACCCTTGGAAAAATGACGGACGCCAAAGGCAGGAGGAAGAACACGAATTCGGGCATCCAGTTCATCAGGGTCATGAGACTCTGGCACATCCAACAAGGTGTTTAAAACCCCTTGAAATAGCTGGTGCAATACGTCGAGGGTCAGGGAAGACGCGATATTTGTGAGGGGAAATCCTGCCAGAATGGGGTATGAACAGCCGCGACTTCATGGTCCATGCAGTAGTCGTGGAATTTATTCTCGGATTTTTGTTTTTCTGCCGAAGAAATGATGCCGAGTGTCCAATCTGGGGAGCATGCAGAGCCGGGAACAGGTCCTCAAGATCGGTAGCGCTGCGCTGGCATTTCGGACAAGTGCCATACTTTGCACATCCAGCCAGGCATTGTTCTGGATAGTCGGTGACATATGATGAAAGGATGGGGAACACCCTGCGGACAGCACCATCGCCGCCAGTGACGTCCATACCATTCATGCCTGCCTCCATTAGTGGCTGTAGAATTGTACGCATAGAGGCGTGGAACAGTTTCTGGTTCCGTGTTTTGATGATTTGCTTTGAAAGCCCTTTACGAGCTATTTTATCCACGGAGAGATAACCGAGAATTATGCATGCATTCTCAGTCGGTTTGCGTCACAAAGCCTTGGGCAAATTTCCCAAGGTGAGATAGACGGGATAAGCAGACTTGCTCCCCGACAACTGGGTCAGCTGAGTTTTGTCTGTCGCAATGATGACTGGGGCAACGGCAGCATTGGAAGGGATATTGTCCTAAAAATTTGTTATTGAAATGAATAAAGGCAAGTCAAAGAACACACCTGAACGGCGGCCACCACTTTCCGGTCCACATCTCATATAAACACGATTATCCTTTTTTTTGCTCGAGAATATTCGTTTTGGGGCGTAGACAATGTCCTTGGCATGGGCAGGGTTGCCAAGAAGTGATCGAATGGCATCTAAAGGACTGCGATATCGAATAATGTACTTCTGGAGATCGCACGGACTCCTTCAGCCGACGAACTCGAAAAAATTGCTTGGTGATCACGTCCTGGTACAGCGGGGTGTCCGTACGGCTTTTGGACGTTATAGGTACGAGCCTACCAAGACTCAATACAGGAACGGTTTCAGGGAACACACTTACCTCAACATCGACATCCCCGAACTTGAAGATACCCTTCTTGGATGTGAGCCACTCGATTATACTGACGATCTTCTCGTTCGAGTGCTTCCCTGGTATGCCGAACAAAAAGACAGTAGATTTGCAGAGGGTCTTGACCTCCCCACGCAGTTGAGAGGCACCACTCCATGCCTGAATAAACATGAACGATGTCAACCGAAATATGATTCAGCACGCACATAGCCAATTAGCTTTGAGCGGCGGCCGGCGTCCTTGTCGGTGATGTCGAGACGATCCGCAAGCTGCTGATCTTGGATGGCAAGAACGGCCGTCTTCAATGTCTCCAGGTCCATTCGGTCTCTTCAGGTGGGAAGCCAGTCTGAGTGGCGATGGCAACCCGGACAGCGTACCTCCCTTGTTAGCTAAACGAAGGGACTGGGGGCTGAAATCGGACTGAGTGACTTTCGAATGTTTGGAGGATCCAGCGGATGACCCGGAGTTTCGAGGTTTTAGAGCCGCCTTGGTCTTGGTCTTGGTCTTGGTCTTGGTCTGGGCAAAACATCGTCGACAATCATCTAGATTCGTGTAAGTACTGATGAATAAAACAGCGTGCATGGTATACGTCGGCAGAGTCATCAGCGCCACCCTGAGAATTGACGGATTCTTTCTCTTCATCATCGTCGTCGGCGCCGCCCTGGGATTGATTGGGATCGTCTTCCTGATCGGAGCCAGCCGGACTGGCTTGCGTGGGCTAGGAACACGCTTCGGGCCTGCAGGATACAATGGAAGCCGTGGCCTGGGTTTTTGCGATCCCGTTCTCCGTGAAATTCGAAATCCTTGTTTTATTCCGAACACTCCAAGCGCTGCCGGTGCTGGGGGCGACTGGGAGCAGGCCAAGAAGGATTTTCACGCTGGGCTGACTGCTCTTTCGGCGATGCAGATCAGGCAACTTTGGCCGCAGCGGACACAGGCAGAGGAACAGTCGGAAGATTCAGCTGCAGATGTGGCGCAGATTGTCTCTGACGTTGAAAGACGCGAGTTTGACGGCAAGGAAGACCAAAATTAAGCGGCCACCACAGCCCCGATCCAAGCAATCTGCCAAGACTTGTCTCGAGACCGTCCAAGAGTACTTTGAGAAGAACTGGTTCGTCGGCCCTTGGATCAGTAAGTCAGCCAGTCTCATATTTTTGGGCATGTCATTTAACGGCACCGAATCGTAGCTATGTATACGAATATCGGGATGCCCAGTGACCAGAGTCGGGATGGCCCATGTAACACCAACAATGTTGCCGAAACGGGATTCAAGTTCAACACCATCTTCCTCGACAACAAACATAACAAGCGGTAAATTTATTTATTTTGTTTCCCGCTCACACTCCCTTACTTTGCCACCACAGTATCGACAGATTGACGTCAATGATCTTAAACGAGCATTTGAAGTTCTTCCGTTATTTTCTACCCCAGATCGGCCTCCACCTAAGGCGATCGTGGAGTTGAATTTGGCTGCAAACCGAATATGGGAGCGGGACATGGTGCATGCCACGCCAGGTACTCCCAATACATTTTCCGTCACCCGTGTTGTGTGAATGTCCGTCTATTATGACTTTTTCGACCTAACCGGGTTACACCCAGGGGAAATCGGGGACCACTCATGCACACTGTATACTCGACCCTCTGTCCTGCGACTGCGACGAATATCAGCGACCGGAAAGGCAGGTGCCGACATCTTGGCCGCTCGCCTGCTGCGGTCCAATGGGCCGATTGAAAACTGGCATCGTATGTTCCCAATTAATTAAAGGGCCTCATTATCAATGCTTTGCATACAGGAGCGGAATACTACACCGAGAAAGACCTTGGGCAGTACGGCGAAAAGCGGCCTGGCAATCCAGAAAGGTCGTCAGCGACGTCAGCGTGCAGATAGATCTGAACACAAGCGGGAAACTTCCGAACGACTCGACTGTCGAAAATGAGCTGTATAGAATGCTGCATAAACTGGAAGCGCATCGGGAGGCCGAGAAGGAGCGCGCAATCGAACCGAGCTTTGGGGATTTCAACGTCAGTTCTTTCTATTCTTTATACCCGTCAAAGTTTTTCATTTGACAATTCTAGCCCTCAACCGCACTTGCTTATCTAATATTTTGGAAAGCCGCGCGTATCGGCAATTCAAACTCCGATCGACCAGCCTGTAGATCGAGACTCGTCTCATCTACAGGCTGGTTTCGAGCCTAACGTGAGTGCTGATGTCCAACCTCAATTCCTGTTAAGAAAGTTTTTTCTACTCACTCAATCGTGTCTGCGACTATTATGAACGGGATTTATAAATGGATAAAATATGCTAGAAAATCTAGGCCCCTCTGCAAGTTATTACCCCGATCCATGGAGCATAGACTGACCTGACAAGATTTTGTCAAACTTCCAAAGCCAATGATGACGAGTTCAGTTGTTAACTCCCAATGCCAAGGTATTTAGCCTGAGGCATCCGAAGTTTTTCTTCTGAACCAGGCTGACTATGGATTCCAGGGGTAAGCTATGTGCACTATGTTGGCTCCAGAGTCTACCGGTGCTATGTCTGATCAGTACTGGTTACGTGATGCATACAGATACCGTCTACTGGCTACAGAGGCCACAGGGCACTACATAAATCTTGCATTGGCTACATAGGATTTACTTTTTCTGATTGTGAGAAGAGAAGGCGGCGGGACCAGTGACACGTATAGTACAGCTCCGGACAAACAAACACAACAAATTCAATATCCGCTGAACCGCTATTTTCTGGGCTTAGCTGAGGTCAGAAACAGATTCAGAAGCCTTTAAAACCCCCAAATCCGTGTTCAAAGAATTTTTTTCCACCAGAAAAAGGGTGCGGGCAAATTTTCGGACCCAAAAACCAAAAAAATTTAGGTTTGGTTCCTGGTACAAAAATGGTGTTTATGACTTCGAAACAGCTCCAAAGCCCTCATTGCCTGTTCAGACACACGGCGGTGGCCTTTCTGCGCTTTCACAACCCACACAGCTGCATCACTGGTCAAACCCTTCCGGTATGCGTCCATAAAGCGCCATGAGCGATTAACAAATCGTCGAATAACTTCTGTTGGGCATGCATCGAGACATTGAAAGGCTGCTTTTTTTGCTTGATCAAAGTTGTTCTTTCTACATCTCTCGGTAACGGTACTTGGACCATCCCCAATACAGGGCATGAGAGATTGTTAGTTTTGGAGGAATTCGGAGAATCACGACACCATCTCAATTGAGTTAAGTTCGTAATGAAACTTGGGTAAGAAAATGCAGAGATGGCTGGCCGCTCTGATAACTTGTTCCAGCAGTGACACCTGATTCTTGAAGTCTTCCTGGTGGCTCAAGATGCGAGCCATGCAGCAATCTTTGTTCTCGAACGGACATACCGGCTTACATTTGGCATGCGCACGCTTGTTTCTTTACATCAAAAGCCACGTCCTTGAAGCACCTCTGAAGGCCCTTTGGCTGTCCATCAGCTAGTGTCATCCTTTTGCGGCTTTCCACGCATGTGTCCGGGCTGGAACAGACTCAGAATCGGGAATGATGGTGTCCTTCTGGCGGCGCTGTTTCCCACCGTTCGATTTGTTCATATCGAACGCATTCAAGGCATCCGGACCGTAAGATGCATGCGCTGAGGAATTGTCGAACACAAAGAGGGCTTGGCAGCCAGGGTGTGCCTTTTCGAAAACTGCAATCGCACGTTTGACCTGGGCAAGCAGTTGCTCTAGATTCCACCATGGGTCGCCCTGACTGCCAATAAATTACTGTGCGTGCATCCTCGATTATGTTGCCATCTTTATCACGCACAATGAGCCGTCCAGTGACTTCGTTGACAAAGTCGGAAACGTGAATCAGGCGACCACGCGACTTCTTGCGCAGTTGCTGCTGACCCGGACCGAGCCTGTAAGTACATGTGGTCAGTGCCTTCTCCAGCTCGAGACATTAATTGAAGTACCAACCATCAGCCAATTTCGGAGGAATCACAACCAGTTCCCCATCTTGAAGGACATATTGAGTCATGCGACGCTCGTATTCGGCCATCTGCAGGAGGAAGACTTCGTTGGGGTACTTGATGACATCAGGTCTCTCATGCGCGTTAACATAAACCCCTTTGGCGATAAACCGTTCGCCGAAACCCAAGCTTCACAAGCCAGCGGCGTGCTGTACGGTCCGACAGGAGTTTTTTGGGTGCCTTGTGGTTTCGCAAACCCGTAAGATTGCGTTTGGGCTTTGCTTTGTGTCCACATTCACTGGTCATGGCAGTAAGTGGGTGGTGGGGATTGTCGGCCCGATTGCGACGGAACGGCTCGATGGATCACTTTTTAAATTTCAGGATTGTAACGGCACCCACCGAGATCTGTCGTTTCCTATTTTTTCGGATTTTTCCGCAATTATTTTGGTGTTCAGCCAAATTTTCGAGGTTGAAATGCTAAAACAAGGTTTGGGAAGAATGTGCTCGGGTAACATTGTTCATTGTAGTCTACATAGCCTATCTACACCATTTGTAAAGCTTTGGAATGATTCTACATGTCACAATAATTCGACCAAGAAATTTGTTGTGTTTGGTTTGTCCGGAGCTGTAGATTTCAGCAAGATCGATGTTGACTGGGAGCCCTGAAGGGTGGCACAGAAACTCTCTAGATTTTTTCCAGAATCTTGATATGGATTTTGTCCATCCAAAAAAGGAGGAAGGAAGGAAGTGTATTACTGCAGTGGTCCCAATAAGGAATAAGCAGGTACACCGCCATTCGAGTGTTGTATTTGGCAAATGTTGGACATTGATATTCCACGACGTCGCTCAGAGTATCTTCCACGAGATGTCAGTTGAATGTTTCAAAAACGTGCACAGCAAGACGGGTAGGCTGCAGTAATTGGTTGCAGGGAGGGCAATAGCCACGTGTTTGAAAATGTAGTGGCTTGCAGTGCGGGTAATAGAGTTCTGAGTCACACGGTTGAAAATGTAATAGATTGCATTGCGGGCAATACAGTCACACGTTTGGCAATGTAAAGCACCTATTGGCCTCTGGAAAGGTCCATATCGCGACTGAAGGGAATCTGAATACCGAATGACCACAAGGTATTTGGCAAGGATAAGGAAACACTTGAAGAATTTAAGCTTTTACCATCAAATTTTAATTGTGAATCCCCATGAGCGAGAAAATCAGCCTAGCTTGATTGTTTTCCCACGCATTTCGAAAAGCGTGACTTGCTATGGAGAACTAATTGCATGCCGCAAATTGCCAGATGATACCCAGCACTATTCTGAGCAGCCTCGTCCATTTGAAATTGTAATGGCTGGTTTGGTTGTTGAGGTCACGGAACTCTCCATATCGGGTGTGGCACTCCAAGTCCAGGAACCTGTGCAGTGCCAGCAGGCATTGACAAAGCAGAGATTGTCGGTCTAGCGCCCTCCTCGCCTACGGACACCCGTTGCCTGGAATACAAAGAATAACATCATATAAAATTTAGACAATTCCGACCGCTACAGCTACCAAGAGGTCTCGAAGATCTGAATCTGGCCCGCCGTCAACAACACGTGCATTCGTGGTCGCCGATCATTTCCCCGTTTGGGGTTTCGTCGCTCAACAGAATGAACGCAAGAACAAAGTAACGCAGGAACTCCGTTATACGAAATAATACTGCGGGTGAGAACACGATTTTACACGAATGGCGAGTAAATTTTACAATTTCTGATGGGAGCCCCCATGCAGCTGTACCTAAACAACCTACGCATCAATTTGATCGCTTTCGAGTCGGTCAAAGCGAGAAATCGCTGCCCATCGCCGACAGCCCGGTTTCACAACGTCGCAATTTAGCAACTATTTGATTGACTGCGTATACACATTAGGACGCCAAGTAGAGTAACATGTTCAGTACAAGATAAGTAGCAATAGAACGAGACGTATGAATGTGGGCGAGAAGTCGTCTCTTATAAACAGACGCTACAACGGGAAGCTCGTGCCTCGCTTGTTGTAGTCTGTCGATTCCCGTGATCAAGTGATTGCTGGCGCACGATTGATGACGACGGTGAAACGTCATGTTCTGGCAAGGCAACAGTCCTTGAGCTGTTCTGGGAATACCCGTCATCGAACCGTGGGCAGGTCACCGGCCCCATCAATAGAATTTCCCAAGCACTATTCGTCCATTGACTCCCCAAATGTGCAAGAAGACCAACAACAACAACAACAGCGACAACTTCGACTTCGGTATAACAAACAAGGTTAACTGAACGAGTGACATGGCGCCGCCAATTCCAAACCCGCCGGAGCAGCGAGAGTATGGATTGGCAGGACGCAAGCGGCAAGAGGCAAGCAAAAGTGGGTAGTGAGGGCGGGAAGGAGGGGACAGAGAAAGGGGAGGAGGAAAGCCATTGAGAGCGACGCACCTCATCCCCCACCGCTAATTTCCATCTTCTCATCTCATACTTTCCAATGGTTCCTCCAAGGCATGGGCGCAGGCGCGGTGGGTCGGGCCGGAGTAGTCCGATTTAAGGGCGATGGTTGTAGTGTCGGGGGCTGGACTGGGATCGGCTGGGAAGAGGAAGGAAGGATGTCAGGTAACGCGTGGGAGAAAGGCCAGAATATGACTGCGTACCTCATTTTCAATTGGATCTGGATTGCGGGCACAGGCGCGGGGTTCATTGTTGAATTGTGTAGATCTATCTGAAGGGAGGCAGTGAGCGAACAAAGGAAAGGGTGTGACGCAGTGGGGAAAAAGAGGACGGCGTGATGGGAGGGATGATGGCCTCAACGAGCTCCTCAATCTGCTTTTCCAGTCCTCCGGTATCCGTCTAAGTCTCTGTTGGCCGCTCGTCCACCTCCATAGCCTTAACACGCGAGTCGAATTTGCAGAAGGGTGTCGAGGACAAGGTACGAGTCTTTATTCACGCTGCTGTCTTCAGGCATCTCACCCCTTCCTTGACACTGCATTCAACAATGCTGAATGCAGGACTTTGTTGAAATGAAGATTAAATGCGCATTCCCCAGCATATCCAGGAAAACCCGTTTGTCCATTGCGCAGGCGCCGCTGGATTCGTGGCCCCGGGGGTGGGAGCGGGGAAAAACCGTAGGATGATATCTGGAAAGTTGTGGGAACCGTGCTTTCTGCCTCCACTCGAGATACCAAAGAATTCCTTGACCCCCGTGCGATTAAAAATTATGATGCCCTATCCCAGTCCCAGGGATATGAAATAAGCAATCTAGCACAGGAACATGAATATTTTAGCCAGTGCATGGCTCGCTCGTCGTTATTTTCTTGTGATTTACCCAGTCGCAACAAATATATTCAGTGTGACCTCCACAATGTATGTCAGACGTTTTGACGTCCAAATCCTGTCCCAGGGATGTGATTTGAACAATGTTCCTGAAGAACATGAATAATTTAACGGGCGCATGGCTCGGGCAATGTTATTTTCCTGTGATTCACCTAGTCGCAACAAATATATTCAGTGTGACCCGCGCAAGGTATGTCAGACTTTTTGGCGTCCAAATCCTGTCCCATGGATGTGATTTTAACAATGTTCCTGAAGAACATGAATAATTTAACGGGCGCATGGCTCGGGCAATGTTATTTTCCTGTGATTCACCTAGTCGCAACAAATATATTCAGTGTGACCCGCGCAAGGTATGTCAGACTTTTTGTCGTCCAAATCCTGTCCGAGGGATGTGAATGGAGCCATCTTCTTCAAGAACTGAATATTTCAACAGGCGCATGCTCGCACGCTGTTATTTTCCTGTGATTCACCCAGTTGCAACAAATATATTCGGTGTGACCCGCGCAATGTATCGTAGACGTGGGCCGCGCTCGAACATGAATATTTCAACGCTACAGGCATAGACAATAATCTCGTATTCGCAACATAAAAGGCAGTTTGATCTAAGAACACATTCGAAACAGAAAGAAGAAATCCTGAGCAGAGCGCACAAAAAACCTTCGAAGCTCTCAAGCACAGGTAAGAAAATAATATCTTTGATCACAGGGCTCAACAAAAACCCTTGCAGCGGGCCGTCTATGATCGGATTATGTATGTTGCAACCATGGAGAACCCACCACCTATTCATGTCGACGGCCGAGGCGGACGAGGAAAGACATATGTTCTTTATCCGGTTATTGGTGCTATGCGAACCTTGGATGAGATTGTTCTGGTATCTGCATCCTCCGCGTTTGCTGCCAAAAACTACCCTGGCAGCCGGACTTCCCACTATTTATACGGCATCCCGGTCGATGAATACAACCCTCACCTCAAATCGACCGTTGGCCCTAGAAGTGATCGCGCGCGACTTCTCCAGGCCGCCAAGGCCTTTAATTGTGCAGATCGACTTATGCGCTCTTTGACGGGATCAGCGCATGTTTGGGGAGGTCGTATTTTGATAACCGTCGGAGACTTTCGTCAGGTAAGTCCTAAAACATCGTAGTATCACATTATAAATATTTCCAGGTTGCACCTGTCGTGCGCTTCGGTGGCCGTACTGCTATTAGTAAAGCATCCCTTCGCACTCAACCGATTTTCAATCACTTCGAAATTCTAGAATTGCAAACATCAATACGACAGCGAGGGGATCCAGCTTTTTTCGTCTTTTCTGGATTCCATCGGGGATAATCATCTGAACGATTCGGTGGATCTTGCCTGCCTCCGCCACACCCGCTCCATCCTCGAACTAATCAACTTCGTATTTCCTCCAGCTGTTGTTGCTGATCCTTCCATTTGCATCAGACAAACAATTCTGAGTCCTTTCAACGCATTTGTAGACGAGTTCAACAACGCAATTCTTCATACGGTCCCGGGTGACACTCACTGCTACACAAGCAGCGATTCAGTAGAGGGGGAAAGTCCTGACGAAGGAGTTTTCTCAGATCCCGAATTTTTGAACTCTCTGCAGGAGCCTGGAATTCCTCCCCACGAATTGGTCCTGAAGACAGGGTGTATTTGCAGGATAACTCGGAATTTTGATGCATCCCGAGGATTGACAAAGAACACCAGAGTTATTGTCAGGAACCTGCTACGACACTCAGTTGAAGTTGAAACAATTTCTTCAATTGTGGCCTATCCTGAACCCTGTGCCTCACAATGGCATTTTGAACCACGTGCCCACAATGTCCTGAGTTGTACCAGTCTGCCTACGGCAATTAGCCTCGCTCCACTCAATTGTCGAATAGCAGACTGGTAACTTCCTCTTCCCTCCTTCTTCCACCTTGCCTCCTTTCGTCCTCCCGTCGGCGTCGGCGCTGACAATCTGTTATTTCTTTTATTGGGCCATCTCAAAAAGTGTGCCCTTCGCCCTTCACCCCCTCACCTATTACGATCACTAATCTGACGGTTTCGTTCCGTGGATCACCCTCCAAAATTCCAACGAACGAATCTCGAAGGAAGAACTATACAATTTACGCCATGCCTCTGCCCGAAATGTTGTCGAACGGATTTTGGGAGTGATAAAAAAGCGCTGGGCCATTGGACAGGTTGCGCAGCAGCCATTCGAGCCACTTGTGGCTACCAATTATGGTCTGTGCATTCAATTTGGTACAGGTGCTCCCCAGGCGTTGTAAAGGACCACTTTAGTGTCGATTTGGTGTAGTTAAACGTGAGAAAAAATGTGGAGACTACATCAAAACTGCCATGTGTGGAGCCACCTGGTGGCTTCAATGGCTGCTGCACAACCTGTCTATTCTCAGACACCCGCCTCAGTTTGACATCGACCTCCAGGCCCGTGTTTTTCCCGCTCTCGCTGCTATCCATAATTTAATCATGCAGGAACCCTACAAAGTTTGTTTAAACAATGGCTGTCTCAACAGTGAACAGATTCCCATTCAAATTCTTTGACCCTTCATCGTATATTATTGAGGTCTGCAAGGTCAACGAAAAAAAGAGCTGCTGTAGCATTACCCAGTTAGACGGTGTCGGAACTGTTCCTCCACAGTGGTGCAGCAGCAGACTCCCTTTCAGATTTTCTGGCCCTTCATTGTATATTATTGAGGTCTGCAAGGTCAACGAAAAAAAAGAGCTGCTGTAGCATCACCCTGTTAGACAGTGTCGGAACCGTTCCGACACACTGGTGCAGCAGATTCCCACTGAGATTTTCTGACCCTTCATCGTATATTATTATTATTGAGGTCTGCACGGTCGACGGAAAAAAGACATGCTGTAGCATTACCCAGTTAGACGGTGTCGGAACCGTTCCGACCCACTGGTGCAGCAGCAGATTCCCTCTCAGATTTTCTGACCCTTCATCGTATATTATTGAGGTCTGCACCGTCAACGAAAAAAAAGTGGTGCTGTGACAGTACCCAGTTAGACAGTGTCGGAACCGTTCTGAACACTGGTGCAGCAGCAGATTCCCATTCATTCTGACCTTCATCATATATTATTGAGGTCTGCAACGTGAACGGAAAAAAAAAGAGGCTCTATAGCAGTACCCAGTTAGACGGTGTCGGAACTGTTCCGACACACTGGTGCAGCAGCAGATTCACTTTCAAATTTTCTGACCCTTTATCGTATATTTGAGGTCTGCAAGGTCAACGAACAAAAGAGAGCTGCTGTAGCATCACCCAGTTGGACGGTGTCGGAACTGTTCCGACACACTGGTGCACGTTGGGTTGGGTCCTGTTCATTCATTCCCTTTCAAAATTTCTGACCCTTCATCGTATATTATCACTTCACTTCACTCTCTTTATAAAATTACGTTTCTGTCTGTCCAAAGCCTTTTAAGCCCCACAATCTCCGCCCCTCAGCCGATCGTGGGATTCTTTGGGAAACCCCATAGCCTTGTCAGAATTCTATTCTTGATTCGAAGTCCATCAGCCAGATACATGTATGTGCTCCATTATCGTAATGTGCACGTGCCGGCGCAAGCCGGAGCAGAGTCGGATTTGGATTTGGATTTAGATTTGATGTCCTTATGTGACATGCCATAATATGTTCCCACCTTCTTTCCTGCTGAATTTCAACAATTACCCTTTCCTCTCTTCCTCTTTGGCCCCGGAACCCTTCGTGATCAATAGGTGTATCACTAACTATTGGTAGCGGCAGCTAGGCATAGGCAAACGGGGGGCGCGCGTACAGTACTATATGGGTAACCGGCTCGTTTCTATGCCGTAACGGACAGCTTTCGACTGGTGGACTCTGGGGACTTGGGAGAAGAGAACCGGCACACCAGCTATTTTGCAGATGGTAAGGTCCCACAGAGCTTTTTGTATAGTGGTCTCCCCAGTTGACATTCTGCAAGGATATGCTGTTCAGCCTGCGAGTATAACGTACGACGTTCCATTCCAATCAAAACAAATCCATCCATCAGAATACTCCGGAATCGGATTTGACGACTTCAAATAGAAGTCTTGTGTGATTGCGACTTCCAACACCACCACTCCGCCTCCCAGTACCAGCCACCATTCACGCTCTCCCTCGTCGACGGTTCAAATCGGCGTCAGCCCCACACGTTGTGAGCGCCTTCTTCACGTCCTGACTCGATGCTGACCTCCTTGCGTTTTCCTCGTTTGGCAGCGACATACCAAACAAGGGTTCAACGACAAAATAATTTCCATGACCACTAAGCTCCCAACCGAATTGGAGAGAACCATTTTTGAAATAACTGCCCTCTCGCGACCTCTCTCGATTTCAACTCTGATGTTGGTCGCGTGGCGTGTGAAGAAATGGTCAGTCAAATACAGTTTTTGAATGACCTTTTTTCTTGAGATCCTTGAAATCAAGGACAGCAGCGCACGGAATACTATCGGCTTGCAGATGGGAGTACGTCGCAGGGGGGATGCAGCGAGTCCACGCCTTGTCCAGAATGTCAACCGCGTCCTTGAATTCAGGTATCAAGAATAACCCGCCATCTTTGGAACGGGACGCGCAGACAATTTTGGGTAGAGCAGCCGAGATATGGGGCTTTCCCGTACCGCACGCTGACTTGACTGAATCCACGGATTTTGCTAAGCGACTGGATGGCGTGGTGCGCCTGAAGCTGCGCCGACATGATCTGGATAGGTGCTGCCAGGGACTTCGTCAGAATAGCACTGAAAGAATCCGTTGCGTCCGCAGGACAAGGAAACTCGTGATGGTCATCTAAGCGGGACTGGAACGCGTCCAAAGCTTCAAGCATTCTGCGGTGGGAGAGTCCGCTCGGTTGTCACGCATGGGGCAACGGGAGTGATACAGGTAACAGCTGCGACAGGAGGCGGCCAAAATTTACTCAAGACGCTGTCAACCTGCGCCACGGTGGTCCCAGAATTATCCAGATGTGGAACGGTGGGACAGGCGGAGGCCTGTCCCACCGTGTCCACTAGCTAAATGAAATAGATTGAGGCACTGCAGCGCTCGCCTCAGTCGTGCCAATTTCATCCTGGATCCACCTGAGTCCTCATGTTCTTTTATATTGGATCCTGACTATTTTCTTCCTACCCCATCAATTCCAAATGCCCCGTACTGCAGTTCTAGATGTACATTTATTTAAACCCTGAGGTTGATCTGATTAAGATCCACCACTTGAATTGCACACCCGGTTCTCGAGCTCAAGTCGTTGACGCATCTATAAAGTCATTCCCCTTTTTGAGCACTTCAGAATCTTCCGACTCACGGAACCAATTCGAAATGCTGAAGATC
This sequence comes from Mycena leptocephala, assembly GCA_029378395.1. Lineage (NCBI taxonomy): Eukaryota > Fungi > Basidiomycota > Agaricomycetes > Agaricales > Mycenaceae > Mycena > Mycena leptocephala. Next base: position 912,867 of record JARJLF010000010.1, read on the forward strand.
TAGAATTCGCAAACTTCGTTGAGACGCTATTGGAGATGGCGCTGGACCTGATATTCAGCTCAATATGCCGTCAAAGACCTACACAGAAAAGATCTTACCAACTTCGTTTATTCCCCTAAAGTCCTTTCCAATCCACTTGCCTGCCTAACCGGGCCAGGAGAAAATGAAAATAAAGAATTTGGAAGGTGATCTAAAATGAATCCAAATATTTCTGGTATGTACCAAGATCCTTGGCTACTAACCTAGCATGTTTTCTGCAGAATATCGGAGTTTTTTGTCCCTGTCAGGTTCCGTCCGGGGGCCTGTCGAAATGTCGAATAGGTCGTCACGCATCACACCCCCTGTCGATTTGAACGCAAATAATCCAGTATGGCCTCGCAGATATTGGGGTAGCCGAATCACTTTGGCCACCGTGCGATCGCAATACTTCAAGTTTTCCAAGTCCCTCCAGATGTTGTTTGCCGATTCGTCAACTGGAACTTCGCCCGCAGAGAACAGGATTTGATGGCCGGAGGCATCCAAGATCTTGCCGTCGTACGCAATAGTTCCGTCAAAAGGATTTGGAACATCTTCAAAACCATCGGAGTCATAACCAGACCAGCGATCGGACAGCGGGAAACGGAGGTGGATTTCCCGCAGGCGCAGCCGCTCCAGAGGCAGTATTCTCCAATTCTACATGAGCTGCGAGCGCCGCTTTGTGCTTCGGTGATTTGCGATGCACTGCTATTGAGGTGACAAGTATCTCAGTTGCTCGACGCGCTGAGAAGCATCGGAGACATTTGACTTTAGGCGGATCTGAATCCGAAATTGACTCGTAGTCCGCTTTGAGTTTCAAGGTCTGTGAGCCTTTACGTATTCCACCATTTCAATCTTAAAACTGACCTGCGTTTTTGCGTTGAGCCGGCATTTGCAAAGAGGGAATTACTGAAATGTTTTGCACCCCCCAACACGCGCGCAGACAATTTAACCCCCGGCGAAGCACGTTGTGTAATATTTTTTGAAGTCTGTGGCTGTGCTCATTTTTTATTTCCTCCCAAGGCAGAAGTGGAATGCACGCTCATTTTCTTCCGGAATCATGATCTGGCAAGGTGCATACAGCCCACAACACACATGCAGAAAATTTAACCCCCGGCGAAGCACGTTGTGTAATATTTTCTGACCTCTGTGGCTGTGCACATCTTTTATCTCCTGCCGAGGCAAAAGTGGTAGGTAAGTAGGTAGGTAGGTAGGTCACGGCACGGTCCGAATAACGAGCACTGGTCCCAGGGATTATCAGGGTGTAAAAAACAAGCTAAAATACGCCTTCGCCCCTGGACCTCCATGCACCAAATAGAACGAGCTCGCAGATACCATGAAGAACCCCACTTCTGAAGAACCCATGCCCCGCTGTATATCCTACCCAGCACACAGAAGCAATCAGTTGAGTCACCACATGAATAGAAGATCTCTCGGACATCATACACATATTTTGCAACCAATACTATCGTGCCACGCTGGTAGATGATTGCTTTGAGCTGGGCAACACTGTCAGGATCTACCAATTTCTCCTGTAGATTTGGTACTGTACGAAACTTTTCCATAAATATTTTGCGCAGTTCAAGGACGGCATTTGATGCGGTGCATTTCAAGAGCGCATGTTCTGGATTGACAGAGGCGTCTTTCACAAGGTACTGGCTGATGTGCATGGTCGACATGACGCAGCTTCTCTACGGCAAGTAGGTGAGTACCAGCAGATGTATCGAATAAGAGGTTCTGGCATTGGACGATATGCAGCGTGGGGGAAGTGAGGCGAGTAGTGGATATGCACTCGATGTTTCTCGCTATAAACTATCGTCAGCGATTGCGAAGACGCATTGCAGAAGTATTACCACCTCCATATGCCTGCGTGTGGCGCGGGCCGGAGGGTATGGGGGTGAAGAACAGGGAACTCCATTTTCGCGTGTAATCCGACTCGGTGTATCGAATAAGAGGTTCTGGCATTGGAAGAAATGCAGTGTTGGGGAGTCCTTTTTTTTTTTTTTTTTTTTTTTCGCCTTCACACAAGAACTCGTTCGCTGCACTAATTCTCTCCGACCCAGTGTTTTGCACGTCGGCGACCCTGAATTTTATATGTAATTATATTCCCCTTCGTGCAGGAACTTGGTGCCTTTACAGATTCTGTACTCCCAGGCGTTTTCCAGGTCAGCGATAGTGGTTTGAACTCACGAGCCCCATCCGACCATGGCGTTCGGAGACCGCCACAACTTCCCTATGTAAATGATTTCTTTTCACGCAGGTCTCTGCTTTCTTCATAACTCTTTGCTCCCCGACCCTTTCTACCCCTGCAAATTGATATTTAAACTCCGCAGACCCGTCCTAGCACTGGCTCGCCCGGCGTCCCCACCCCGCCCCGAATTACGCCGACACCACGACACACCTTGCAAATCCGACACACGACAGAAAATCCGACACACTTCATGAAATCTCACAAATGCCGACACACTTTTGTCTGCTTTCAGTAAAAGCAACACGCCTTTCAGCGAAAGCGACACGACCTATCTGGGAATGGTTGAATCCCGTGTCACGGTGTGACACATCCACTTCCCCTCTCCCACCATCATCCGCGACGCGCTGGTCCTCGCAATATTCCATTTACCTCAACCACGACGCATGCGGCTCTCCGGCGAACGCCCCAGGCACCGCCAACCGATTGCAACGGAAAAATTCAACGGCCCTCGACGACGGAAGCAAACGCACGCGTTGTCCGCGGCGACGGGTAGCCAGCGCGGTCTCGAGGTGTTAGCTGGATGCTCGAGGGAATGGCTACCTACTATGAGCGTTTCAAGTGGTAATTTGATCTTCTGACGTTCTCTTGTTCTTGGTGTCCCACTTTGTCTTCACTCTTTGTCGCTGTTGTCTCGTGTCGTCTTCCTTTGGTCTACCGTTGTTCTTTTGTTTGTAGGCGCTCGCTTGGTGTCTGTGTTCTCGGTACCTTACAACATTTTGTAATCATGAAACTATTTTTGCGGACTTAGAACTTTTTGCGGGAAATGTTTATGAAAGTGCAACAAAGGAGATATGGCTAGCATCACAGCAGAAGTCCCCGATGGCTAGCACCGTAGCAAAAGTCTCCAGTGATGGCTGGTACTGGAGCACCAAGGCTTCGTGCAATCGCTGCCGATGTAGGCAGACGGGTGCGAAGAGAGTCAAGCTCACATCTCCAAGTCCTCATTGCATCCACCATTCTGTCACAGCCCATGCACCAGCTCAAGCCTGCGCCCGTATACGCCAGTGACAACAAGAATATAATTTATATAAAATACATATTGGGATTATATTGAGCTGTATATAGTATATAGTCATAGCTAGCGGGGATTCAGGGGGACTGTTATTGAAATAATGTATTGCAAGGCAAACCAATGAAGTCAAAGAAAAGGGTGCACTTAGCTGAAGGAAAAATGGAGAAATTTGGAGAACAAAAATAAATAAAAATAAAAAGTACCGCGGTAGGGAGTCGAACCAAGAGTCGAACGCAATCTAAAATTCTAGCTCTATAGAAGTTGTTGTAAAACACTTATTCATCAGGGACAGTACTGAATGCAATGTCTCTGAAGGAGGATGAAGAAAAGTAAGATTTGTGGGGGACTTTATATACGTAAAGGTTGAGCCACCCGCCCCTTACTGGATTTGGTATGTCTATTGTGGTGCTTTGAAACACAATCACAGTGCTTTATGAACGATTGAGACACCATTGCTTGGTTAAGTAATTGGCTATTGTGTGCTTGCAGCCCAAGCCGTTATCACACCCGATTGGCAAGAATGGGTTGCCGATATATGCTGCGGGAGCTGCCGAAAATGTTGCCGCCATCAAATTTTCCGATCTGTACGCCAGTAACTTACCATGAGTGCCAAAATAGAATTATCCCGAACGCAAAAAATAATGTTCTAGCGGCTGGGATGCCGAACTGCAGAGATGGGAAGGTGGGACGTTAATTGGGCCAAGGTCACCGGTGGAACGCCACGTTGGACACAAGCTGTCAATCTTTATGGTATGATCGACGCTTCTATGTTGGTCAACCTGATGTTCCGCTGTAACGTCGCTCCAGCGTCCGTCTTGCCATCCAGACAAACAACGCCAACCTGTAGTCATGTACCCATCGCCAGAAGTAAGCTTGCGTACAAGAACGGAAGCCAGGCGCAACGGGCAGGCAACGCACAGGCGGGGAACGCAGGGCGGGAATGATGGCGGGACCACTCGGTTATCAGTCTCCATACAGCTTACCCCATCCATTTGCACCACGGTACCATATACAGTGTACACCGTGCACGGCGGGGAAATTCCTCGCTCTGCGGGCCAGTTAGAACGTGAACGCAAGCGCAGCAGCTGCAGGGCGCAACGAGCGCCAGCTATCAGGCGCAAGACGGGTACACGCAGTGATGGCCGGACCGCTACAGCAGTGGGCGCAGCGGGTGCCGGGGCCTGTCAGGCGGATTCGGTATCATGCGGGAATGATGGCGGAACGGCTCGGTTATCGATCCCTACACAGCTTAGCCATCCCGCACCCATGCGCGGGTGCCATGTACACCGTGCACGGCTGGAAAAATTCCTCGCGCTGCAAGCCGACCAAAATGCAAGCGCAAGAGAAGTAAGGTTGTATATAAGCACGGAAGCTGCCAGGCGCAACGGGCAGGCTACGGACGGGCGGGAAACGCGGGTCAGAAATGATGGCGGGACCGCTCGGTGATCGATCCCCATATAGCTTACCAATCCCGCATCCATTTGCGCCAGGGCACCACATACACGGTCCATGGTGGGGAAAATTTCTCGCCCCGCAAGCCAGCCAGAATGTAAGCGCAAGCGGAGCAGCTGCCGGGCGCAACAAGCGCCAATTGCCGGGCGCACAGTGGTGGCGGGACCGCTACAGCAGCGGGCGCAGCGGGTGGTGCAACAGGAATGATGTCGCGACCTGTTAAGCGGATCCGAAATTATGGGATGCCCGCCGCCGGTATCATATATTCTTGCATCAAAACACAATATTAATATACGAAAGTCTAGTTGCTTTCTCCAAATAAGCCCCCTCTCTCCCCCCCCCCATATTCAAGGCCCGAAATGGACAGCTGTAAAAGTGCAACGTTAGCCATGCTGCATGGCTAGTGTCGTGACTTTATGCTCCTATTCTTATGGCTACGTTCGTGGGTCAGAAGCTAAGGATTAGGGTTACGGCTCAAATCCATCACTTTTGGCATGCCATATGTGAAGCGCCGGGAGTCTATTGTCCTTATCCAACTATCCAGTGCTATACTGAGTACATCGAAGAATACCAAACCAGAAATGTAGGCATTCAAAGTCTTTCTCCCTTCCACCCAGGGACAACAGTGGAAAAACATCTGTGGTGTAATATGAGAAATCCAACGAGACAATGATCAAGCCCCACCACGCAGACGCAAGACGAGGTGGATAGTCGGAGAGGATCTTGGCCTTGACGTTGTCAATGGTGTCCGAGGACTCGAGTGTGACCGTCTTCCCGGTGAGTGTCTTGACGAAGATTTGCATGCCGCCACGGAGACGGAACACTGTGAGAAGATATCAGCGTCACAAAAATAGGAATGCGTGGCAGGCAACGCACCAAAGTAGAGGGCACGGATGTTGTAGTCGGAGCGTCCTCGAGCTGCTTGCCAGCGAAGATAAGACGCTGCTGGTCGGGACGGATCCCTTTCTTGTCCTGAATCTTCACCTTGACATTGTCGATGGTGTCGGACAACTCGACCTCGAGGGTGATTGTCTTGCCGGTCAGGGTTTTAACGAAGATTTGCATCCCGCCACGGAGACGGAGAACTTGAAACGACGTAATAAGGACGCTGAAAGAAAGAAAATAGGAGGGGTACACACCAAGATGGAGGGTAGACTCCTTCTGTTTTGAACTCTTAACTCTTCCGGTGTCAAGCAACCGGCCGAGTCTTCAACTCCCATGATACTGCAGTTATCAATGCGCCGCGATTCAAAGCCTTTGTTGTTTCATCAGGTCTTGGCGGTCAGTGGAACGCTTGTTCTTCATCGTGAAGGTGTCGTGTGACATTTCAAACACTTCCCGCAGCTCGAAACACTTTTTGACGTGCTATTGGGCCGAACGACGCGTCGAAAGACGACGATCTGCGATTTTGGAGCAAGTAAATGTGTCACGTGTACATCTAAATTCACCGACTTTCTCGGCCCAATATGAGCCAATCCGGCCACAATACGGCTGAAATGAGTTTTCAGTTCCCAATTGAGGAGGCATTCGGGGTTAATGTCCATCATGGATTTATTGTAGATGAGCTTATTACATGTTATTTTATGCCCCCCCCCCCCCCCCCCCCCCCCCCCCCCCCCCCGGGCCCACTGAAGGAGGGAATAAAATAAAAACATGGACATTGACCTTGAGTCACAACAATAAGCATTTTGTCCCAATAATGTGTTGCCGTAAACCCCTATTTTTGGTTGATTTTTGGGCTATTTTGGGCTCGAGCACAGCTTTATCCGAACTCCGCTCTGACCTCTCTCAAGATTGTCTCGCCAGCCGAACGTTCGCTCCAAGGTACTCTGCCATTCGTGCCATTTCATCCGAACTTTCCTCTGACCTTAGGCCGCGAAGTTTGGGATTTTACCCGAACCAGGGATCCGACCTCCAAAGGTATAATCAGGGCTCCTTGCATGGTGCGCTTCACTTAGTGGCCACTACTTTGTGCCTATCGTGGTTAGTCACTCAAAAAAACCAGATTTTTCTTATCCCTCTGGTAAAAGTGCTCCTTTGAATGGGAAGAATCATCCTCCAAGACAGATTTCCAATAGCTTCAAAATGGAACGGGTTGCAAAAATTTTCCCCCGCCCTTTGGGACTGTGTACTCAAAAGCCGGTTTCACCCCAGAGTGGCCATTCTAGCTGTCTGTTATCTATTACAGTAAGTGCCACAGTTGGAATGTATCCAAGGCCAGGAACAATATCTGATGCTAAGTGCATTGTCATCCTCTGGTGGTCTGTGAGCTTCCGGCCCAAAACCTTATGTTTACGGTTTGAACTCTCCAACTTCAACAGAGTTATAATTTTGAATAGGGAAGACAGACATAACGGTACATACCTGCGTCCTAAGCTTTTTCAGTTCTATTCGCATCTTTAAATTGCCTTAATTTGTCCGAGTAGGGCAGAACTCTGCATGGTACCACTGGGTTTGGGGGCATTTCGGCTCAGAATTCCGCTGGCTTTCTATCGCACATGGCCCGCCAAAAATATGTTCAGTTTCGGGCCTGCTGCACACTGAAAAAGTTCAATTGAAGGGATTTGTTGCACCCCATTTGGGCATTTGATCCGCCAGCCTGCCGAGCCCACCGTTCAAATGATGGATTCAATTGATGTGCCAGCTTCCGAGCTCGCCCAATGCATCACGGGACACACACTGCCGCATTGTTTGCCTCATAACTCACCCAGAAATACACCGTTCCCACCGGGTTTGGGGCCATTTCGACTCAATTCCGCTGGCTTTCCAACTCACACGGCCCGCCAAAAATATGTTCAGTTTCAGGCCAGCTGTACACTGAAAAATTTCAGCTCAATCAGTTCAATTCACTCAGCATCAAAATCTGTGTACCCATTCATGTATGGAGCACCCGACATAGTAATTTGCGCCGAAGCCAACTATCCCTGCCGACCACGGCCGGGATAATTTGTCAACCAAATGAGAGACAGACTGCATGCTGTTTTTACTTCCATTGTTCAGATTCCATATGGTGGTATGCACCGGAAGATGCCGAAACACAGCCTTATAGGATATGAGGTCCCGGACCTCTTATTTCACTTTTCCGACTTTGGTCGGAGGTCTTCCAAAACGCGTTTAGAAGGGTTGAAAAAAAGAAAATCGATTTTTTAATGGTGAGAGTCGAGAAAGAAGTGAACTTACAAGGAGGGACATGTTCGAAAATTAGCATGATTTTGTGCAAATGCCACATTTGGCTGCAAATCCGACCTCAATCCGACCTCAAATTACCCTTTGATGGAGGAATGCCGTGGGAATTTCCCTAATGGGACTTGGCTAATAGGTAGGTAGGGGTTCGGAGGGTCTTAATCCATGTTTCCGACCCTATGTAGCAGATTTTAAGGGTGCATACCCCTTGGCGAAGGGGCCGGCATACCGGGCCGGAAGAAGCAAGTGATGAGATTAATGAACAGTAAATTAAAGGCACGCTTGAGGCACACGCTGGAACCGCCCTCGTGTTTATCATGCGGCATCCCTCAACCTTTCCTTCGTTCAAGTCTTACTCAAGTACTTGAAGTTGATGGCAAAGCGCTCCCCCCTTCAACGATGCAAACTACGAACGCAAATTGAAGACAACCACTGGTTCCTCTCACCTCTCGCTCATTCTTCAAGCGGCAACTTTCTTGTCTACTTAATCTTCGACTTTGTCGTAAATTGTCGTACATACATCAAATATAGATCTATATATTTTTCCCCCTGCATTCTACTCGAATAAGTCTAAATCGGAGGAAGAGGAGGAGCGGGGCAAGGCGAGGGGAAGCAAAGGGGAAGCAGGATTTCGGGTGGTCGCTTAGTCGCGACAGATCACTGATGTAACTAGTACAGGTTAGAGCATTACTTCGATATCGGGATGGCAGCAGCTCAAGTATTCTTAGGATCTCTTGCCTATTTTCACGTCGACCAAGTGGCCCATGACATCCAGAGCCACAACTACTACAACGTCGCAGTAATGCCAAAGTACCGGCAAAAAACTATCTGCGTCGGCCCTGGCGTCGTCCTCTTCACCGTAGAGGAAACTGCGGTGATCCAGGCGGTCCCTGCGGGGGTGGCGCCAGGACCCCCTAACCCCCATTACACCTGGGTTCAGTCCAACCTTGCCACGGTCCTTGCCTTCATGGGTATTTGCGCACAGGGTGGCGCTATGCAGCAATGGTCAGTCCTATGCAACCTGCGCTGTATGTGGCCGGATGTTGATAGTCTGAAGCCTCCAGCACCTCTAGCCTTCCAGATCGTGAACGGCGTCCCGGGATTTCTCTCGGTTCACCTGGATCACATTACCACCTCCCGCATACCTCCTCCTTTGCCTGCTCCTCGTCTTTGGTACAATCGCCATCATCGGCGTCGCAATGCGATTCTACCAGAAGATCCTATGCCCCCTGGGCCGCAGCGCCAGTATCAGAACGTCATGTATGGTCCACAGGTTCAGAATGCGAGGAGTGGGGTTAGGTAGATTTCACCGGGTGGGATAATAGGTTCATATCAGGTGGCAGTCGAGTTCCAAGGAAATATTGTATGTACGAACTGAAGCGAGTGCACTTCTGTATTTGCATTCGTAGTTCTCTTCCCATTCCAAGTACTGTACTATTACATTCATTTCGAGCAGAGTGCTGAAGGGCAATGGTCGTCGTCACGGAACACCGCGACTGCGTTCCTGATACGTGCAAATGAATTTGCAAACTACTCGTGAGCAGTGAACTGGAGCAGCATCTCGTCCCCGCGCTTGACCTCGAACTGCACTCCACGTACGGCTATGGTCGTTCCGTATGGGCCGAGCATGATTGACTGCATTTCCATATGCGCATCCACGTCTGTTTTCATCACATTTTCCACTTCCGGCTCCGCTTGTGGCCTTTTACCCACTGGCCCTTTCTTGATACTCATCGCCTTGAAGGTGTACCCGGTTGGCACTTCTTTGAGCTGGGAGTTTCGCCCAAGATCGTAGAAATCCAAAAGGAACGCCTGTCGATCCTCCTCACCACGATGGCTGCCAATTTCGAGGGGGTACTGTCGGATGGCGAAGTTGGTTGTCGGGATGGTATTGCACTTAATCTTGGCGACCTCTGGACCCTCGTGGGGCATGCACTTCGTGCGTGTGATGGCGACGGTCAGATATATGTCGTGAAGTGACGTCACCACATACCATGGTGTCGTGCATCTCCCCATTTTGGAGACAGCTGAGCCCAGCGTAGATAGGATGGTTTTTGTCGTCCACCATCGAAATGAGCTCTGCAGGGGGGAACAGGGTCTGCAGATCAACAATGTCGGTCCCGTGCTTGAGTAAGAGGATGCCCAGGGGTGAGGCACGCAACCGCTCCTGCATTGCGTTGGCTGCGGCAGCTCTCGTCTGGGGGCCTGTGGTGGTGGACATAAGGAAAGATACTTACGTGGCGCAGATTCGTCGTGACTCATTCACCACATGAGGCTAGCCGAGCCGAGCCGAGCCGGCAACGGCTCCGATCATATCACTCGATCCGCGCCTGACCTAACGCTGAGTGGCGCCACAAGCGGCAATCGAATCCGCACGGAACCTTCCGATCCATCATTTCAAGGAATCTGAGCCGTATAGTATTTATATCTATTTTTCCCGTATCATATCCAGCCGTATTCGATATATTTTGATTATCCGGGAATATTATGGGAATGCGATATTGGTGGCTGACTATGGCCAATTTTGACATTTCTTTTGGCAGCAAAAAGCCCCTTCATCGCCATATGCATCAAGAACCTACCAGGACTTCCCAATGATGGGCTACTAATAACTTACAGCGATGTGCTACCCAGACACCGGTTATCCTCAACTCCGCGTCTGCAACGACTTCCTCACCTACTTTTTCCATTTATAAGTTGTTTTTATCCCTGCACCACAGTTTTCGAGCTCATAATGTTGAAGCGACAATTTGAATTTATCTGATGACATGGATAACAGAGGAACACGATCGATCGCTGACGTCGTCCTAAACTCTCTCTATAATCCTCACACATTCCGATCACCTGCTCGTGTCAGCAAAATGACAGAGAGTAAATAATAGAGCTGCACTTTGAAAATCTTACAACTCGTCGCACATAACACTACTTTACGACTCTTATGACCATTACGACACTTACTGTCTTTCTGTCTCTCTCACACATTGGGTTCATCGAGGTATACAGTCGACTCTCTCCTAACCCATGGCTCTCATAACCCATAAACCCTTCTAACCCATACATTTTGCCAGAATCAAACTCCCAATTTCGGTTTCAAACCATCTCTCGCAACCCATAAACCGTCGTAACCCATAGGTTTTACCCTCCACTAGATACAATAATTAATGTACACTCGGATAATAAGTAGATCATCATGGCCCAGACTCGGAAATTTCGAGGTGAACCATAATCCAGACTGAATCTCTCATGCGTTAAGTACGGTTGCACTACGCACGCTGCCTGGGGTAAAGCGGTCTGCGTGCATTCATTCCTATTTTACTTATAGACTACCCAGATCCCTCGTGTCACGATATTCAGCCTTTGCCACCAGACCGAGAGTCTAGTTTCTACAGACCTCCATCCTACAAAAGCTGGAGAAACACGTTAGTCATGCTCTTCGAATATAGGCATGTTCATATTCCCTTTACTTCATAATAGTTGTCCAAAACGGGTAACCAAGTATATTTCCACCCTCCCGTACATTCCACAATTCTTTCGAGGTTCTTAAATCATCCATCTGCATTCAAAGCGGAGTCTTGTCGATTTACAGAATATTTGACCCAAAAAAAATGATTGTGAGGGTCAGTTGTCCAAAAAATGCAATAAGGTCACACGTTTCAAAATGTACCACTGGGTGCTCTGCGACGGCCGCACCTAGCACCATACATTGCGGGAGGAGTGTTGAGAGGCAGATGGGGAGAAAAGTCAGAGACGGCAAGTTGTGTGGTGAACGTGTTTGATTACCGTGAAATAAGCTTTGGGCTGAGAAACAAGTGAGAAGCATGAATCAATTGGGACAGAAACCCCTATTTGTGAGGAGGAAATATCGTGGAAATGATAAATTCTTGGTTTTTGTATGGCCCGAGGTCTTTCTACCTGCATGTACCTGACCTCAGCACGAGTCGTACCCACCTTCGTCACTTAGTTACTTCGCTTCAACATGCGAAACATTGTGAGTTTGATGGGAATGCGTGAAAGTTCGTGACTTTCGGAGATTTCTGTGAAAGTTCGTCAGTTTAATTCCAGAGCACGCAGTAACCCTACAAAGTTTGTTTAAACAATATGCGTCTCAACATTAATCCCTGTTTAAGCACTGATTTACTTAAGTTAATGTCCCTTTAATCTTGGTTCAAACGGTGTTCAACCCAAAAGCAAAATAAATGCGAGAGGCGGGAGTTGAACCCATGCCATGAATAACCGGAACACATAAATTGGTGACACTTTCCAGCTGAGCCAGATGACCATGTTGTATTTGTTTTCAGAGTTGCCAATCACCACAGGAAACATACAATACAAAAGTCCTGGTTTGAAACTGCCAAGTCCATCACACCTTGAGCAGCAGTGAAATTGAAGCTGTTCATTCTCACTTCTAAGTCTCTGAAATGTTAGTTACAGAGTTGAAACCCGGATCCGAAAAAGACCCAGATGCGAAAAATATGGAATTATAAGCTCAGTTTCAATGCCATTGATCCAGATTGTTATTCCAGGACTCTTACAGAGACTATTAACAATCCTAACTACTCAAAAAGCCCCACTCCATTTTTCGGCTAGCACGAAAAATCGAAAACATACCAAAAACGGAAATTTGTGGCTGTGCCACAAGTCGTGAGCGGAGAATAGTTGTTATGAGCGTCTACTACATTTCCCAAACCCGGCATCGTACATGGGGGAGCTTTGGCAATGCCTCTATCCCATCAGAGCCACATATGGTGGTGGGGATGCAGTTGGCATGGTACGTCACCCGATTTTTCGCATCTGGGTCCACCACCAAAACGGGACACGAAAATGATTGAGTTCTTGCTCCACAACGACAAGCGCAAAAATCCCGAAAATATTTGTGCAGACACCTTAGGGTAATGGTGTCGCATCCATGCACTTTCAAGTAACAGATACCCCAATGCCATCAGGAAATTTGGGCAAACTTGGAATTTCTTCGCATCCGGGTTTCAACTCTGTATATGGGAGCAGTTTCATTCTCAGAGGGAACCCTGCAGTCAGGGGAACAGAACGAGCCCTGGACGACGTGAATTGATCAAGAACTGTCTGAGAATGGTGCGAAACGGCAATTCGGGGATAAGGGATTGATCTTCCCACCCTCCGTGCCGACATCATCGGCGCCACTGCTTAACATCAACTCATCACTTTCGGCTGAGAATTGGCACAGACAGGCGGCATGGGTCGTGGTCCACCCCCCAACCTCAAGAAAGGCATATAGCTAACTCACCTGCCAATTCCCAAAATGGTAACATATTAGTAGGGACATGTAGGCACATGTCTCAACTAATTAGACCCCCTGCCATTTTTGCACCTTGGGGACACCACAGATTTTGGGGGGGATGTCCCAGGGGAATTTTTTTTTGGATTTGAGTCCCTACAGTGGATTTGATGGGCCCTCCAATGTGCTGTATAGTTACACATTATGTAACTTTTTTTTTGTCCCATCCCCAATACCATGACCACCTTTGGTCCCAAGGGACACCTTGAGTCCCCTGTCCCTACTGCGCCAACTGCGGGACATCATGAGCTACATCATTATGTCCTCGGCTACCACCTTCTGTCCCCGTCCCCACCTCCTGCACCGTGGGGACATGGCGAGGAAAATGTTTGGAGACCCAAAACATCCCGACTGCACCTCGGCCACCTCCATCAAACCCCTTGCCTGTCCCTGTCCCCTCATCCCGCACCGCTGGGACAAAAGGCCCAAAAATGTCCCGACTGCACCTTGTTTACCGCCATCAAACCATCAGATCAAGTCATCATCAAAATGTCCCCAACAATACCATGTCCCCCACTGCGGGGACACATTGAATGTGTTCCCACACTCTTAGCATTGCTGTCAGACAGAAGGAAGGGGGAATATTCAATAGTGTCACCATCATGACCACACACACCATGTGTCCCCAAATGTCCACACCACATGTAATCATCTCAGATGCAGAATGAGTATTAATACTGAATGATTTGCATTTATGGAATCTTGTCAGAATGTCAAAATCTATGTTGACAGTAACTGAAGAATTATGTGTGTAACTATATTAACATCTGTGGAACTGGAAGAAAGAGAATCTTATGTGTGCCTTCCAACTCCGGCACGAATACTTCCATCAATTATATCGACCGAAATAGGAAATCCTTCTGATGGCCCATCAAACATCCCAAGCAGCATCCACAGCTCATATCTATGGATAGTAAAAATGTGGTCCAATAACTTACGTCATCACATCATTCCTGTCTTAGCTTCCACCATCGTATCGACCTGCTTACTGCTTGCCTTCCCGCCATTCGGGCCATCTCCAGCGTTTGTTTTGATTCACAACATGAGCAGATTCAATTCGAGATGCGGGAACCCGTCCGGGACGTTGAACTGGGTAGGCTTCAGCTCTACAAGGTTTCTGAATTATTTCCTTGTTCGGGTGCTTACTGTGCATCGCCAGCTTGACTACACATTGGCCGAAAGAATATCTGTACTGTACTTTTACGTTCAAATCGACAGTCACGCATCACGCGGGTACCTGTCGATGGTGAACTTTGGTGGTTTGTCACTCGTTACCCAGGCAGTTGTCGAATCTTCCTGGCAGTTCGTCACGCGAAAAGTCGTTGTCCCCTCACAAAAAAGCTCGATTTCGGCCAGATTTTTGTCGAATTTGTCGAAATTTTTTCGGAGGCTCCACCAACAACATGGTGTTTGTAGTTGTTGAAGGTAAACCTATAAGGCTGAAAGGCATTAAACCAAATAGATTTAGTAGCTCTCCATTTAACCCTTTAGTTCCCTTTGACCATTCCATTGAGCTATTTGGCCTTTTTGGCGCCCTTGGACCCTTTAATCTTTTCTTTTTGAAATAAAAATAATGAAATGCATTAACAACCCGATTACTATAAGAGCAAGTTTCAGAGAATACTTAAATATTTTAAAAAAATTCATTTAGAATTATATTTTTTAAAGCTTTAAAGCTATAAATTATTAGATGTCTTTGATCTTTTTTAGTACTTTAGTGTTTTTTCCTTCCATCTTTTGTGACGCGATTAATATTAGCACGAACTTATGCAGTGCATTCCAAAGTCACCCTCTGAAAACAAGACCTCACTCACCTCAGTAAGACCAGTCACCCATACCAAATTGTTCATGGTGAACCTAGGCTACAGTGTTTTCATTTCATGTGAGATACTTGTTTTATTCTACTAATTCAGAAAGCACTTTAAAGTACGGAGCAGGGGAAAGTCGCAATGCTGTTCAGTCAAAAGGCCCTATTTTGTGTAATATAAACTCTGAAACTGAACAAATAAGGCATAGGAGCTAACCAGGGTCCCCCCTCCAAGTAAAAGGACGTCCTTGTCCGAAACAAAACCCCAAACTCGGTGAAATCTAGCAAAGGAAGGTGGAGTCGGAAGGAGATGAGGAAAGAGAAAGGAAAGGAAAGAAAAAATAAATAAAAGGTATCCAAGCTCGGACCGTAGTACTAGTATTGAGATAGTTGCAATGTATCATAGGATGAAATGGAAAATAGGAAACGCATGGCGAAATGGAAAACGTAACTGAGAGATCTGTTGATGATTAGGTCCAAAGGTCTAACTGGACCGCTGTTCCCCCGCGAAAGAACGCGCCCCCTCGCGTCAGTGTCCTGAAACCGTTGGACGCCCTTGAAACCTGCGTGAGGATAATAATCAGCAGTGAATTAAAACGAAGTTGGCAAAGCAAGGCACACCAGAACGTTTCTTGCATCCATAGCACAGGTGAACTGCTGGAAGCTGCGACCTTTATTGTCCTTCTTGGTAACTATGTCGAACTTGAAAAATTGATAGACGCCAGATTTCCACTTGGCTTTAGTCTCGTCTAGAATACAATAAGAACTTGAATTGAATGAAAGGACTGTTTCACACCCTTCCGGGAAGAATGTATAATCTCAATTTTTTATTTCACTCGGGCAGGGTGAGAATGAGAGTGCTAAATCGCAAAAATTGCGATTTTCAAGCGTGTCATAATGCACGCCTCATCATCGTTGCACGGCGGTTTCCCGCATCCACCGCAAGTCGGATCGCAGCAATTGATACCTCGATTTCCAGAGCTCTGCCTCAAATTCAGACCCGCAAGTCACAATTATATCACTATTATTATCTAGAATTCCTAACTGTAGTATGAATCCTCACAATAGAGGTGCATTCAAATGGCTGGCATTTTGAAAAGCATGACCAGACACAATAGAGGTGCATTCAAATGGCTGGCATTTTAAAAAGCATGACCTGACGCAATAGAGGTGCATTCAAATGGCTGGCACTTTGAAAAGTGTGACCTGGCACGGGATTTGCACAACCTCGTCTCTAAATGCCAGTGGCATGACCACTCCAAAACCTGTTTCAAGTATTGGCGGGGCCCCCCAGAGCCAAAGTCGTGCAGGTTTGTCCTTCATGAAGACAATTTTGTTCCCGAGAGTTCTTTCAATCCCGAGACCGGAGAGCTGTACTTGAGATGCCTCAATGGTCTTGTCAACAACTTCAACAGTACGATAATTGAAGCACAGAGGTGCAATATGGACATTAAGTTCATAGGTTCTGGTGCCTCAGCGAAGGGAATTCTATATTATATCACGGACTACATCACAAAGTCCCAGTTGAATACCCATGTTGCATTTTCTATGCCGGAGCTGGCTGTCAAGAAGCTTGGTGAATTCAATCCCCTGGAGGATGGCCTGTCAGTTTGGGCTAAACAAATGTTGCAAAAATGTGCCTACGCCATGATATCTCAACAGGAGCTCTCCGGACAGCAGGTTGCTTCCTACCTCATGGATTTCGAAGACCACTTCACGGGCCATTCATATCATAATTTGTACTGGACTGCCTTTGAAGGTTTCATTAACCGACAGCTTCCTAGCCCAGAATGCTATCCGGCTAGGAATACATCACACACACCGGAACGCGCAGAGCAAGCAAACGAGGATCACAGCAATGGACTGAATGCCGGAACTCCCCCGATGATGCCGATGATGATTCGGATGATGAAGAAGTTCTTTTTCTGAACGACTGGGTAGTTCAATACAAACAAGGCAAACTCATAGGGCGGCTGTCCTGCTGGAAAATGGATCAGAAATGATGGATAAATTTGATTTCATCGCTCAGAAAGCAGTCCTGGGGATTGGATAACAAATCAAAGGACATAATTCGCTGCGCATTTTGAATTCGAATCGATTGAGCCTATTCCCAAGGCAAACGGACATGAGCTAATGGCGGGGCGAGTGTCCTGAGCAAAAAGTGCCCAAAAAGGCAAAATTTTCGTCCGCGCCTGTTGTTCCCCAAACGGCTGTAAAGATCAGTATTCGGAACTGGCATGCGAGAAGTAGGAAATACTTAAACAGATGGATTTGCTGAAGAAATTTGGGAGGATGATACCTGTATTGCACGGGAAGAATCTTGATCCCTGATGCGTTAGGCGACGGCGGCAGAGATCGGACGATGCGCACAAGTAATCTAGTCAGTCGACGACACGTGACTTGAGAGATATTTGTGGAGTTTCGTCCTCGGGAAGAGAGGCAGGTGGGACACGAAACATATCTTTCGTCTTGAAGAGTAGCTGTGTTTGGTTTTGAGCCACAGCTGTTTTCAAAAAAGTAGACGGGTTTTGATCGTGTGGTGCTGTTCGATTTGTGCTTACCTTTGTTTATGGCCAGTCGTCATAACTCCACCGCGGATAAATCCGAACCGCCGACCATTGTTTTGTCTTACTCCCTGCCGCTGCTGATTCTGGTATAAAATGTACGGATTGTCTTGGGTCATCCATGAATTCACTTAGCTGTGTCCATGGGTGTTATAAGACCAGCAATATAGGGAACACAGTGAGCGTGGACATCGCCGACTCCACAAATATGACGTCTGGCCGTAAACAAAGGTAAGCACAATCGAACAGCACCACACGATCAAAACCCGTCTACTTTTTTGAAAACAGCTGTAAAGTGCCTCGTGTTTGGTTTTGAAGTAGAGTGCCCCATGGTTGGTTTTCTAATAGCTGTGTTTGGTTTTGAAACAGAGTGCCCTGTGTGCGGTTTTCCATTGGCTGTGTTTGGTTTTAGAATAGAATGCCCATGTTTTGGAAGTAGAGTGCCCCATGTTTGGTTTTCCAATAGATGTGTTTGGTTTTGGAATAGAATATTCAAACTGTGATCCTGTTTCCGAACCCGGTAGAGGCCCATGGTTTCGCGAATCTCGCGAAATCTAGTGAGACTTAGAGACTATTAGTTGAATCGATTTGAAAGGAAAGTTTCATCAAATACCCAAGGCCATATTGCGAACGATAGATATGGTATTCGTTCAGTAGCGGTATTACAATTGAATACAAAGAGAAAAATGAATTACCGGAAATTCGGACCGCGTGATGTGTGACGTGACTGTTACTTCAAAGTTGGGGGTGGGCCTCTCCACGCCGGCTGGCCGATAACATATACAAGCAGTATAGCCAGATTTGTAAGTAATCTTCGAGAAATTCATTGTGGCCTTTGTCACTCATAAATATATTGATTCTCTGTGCGGATTGAGACTTATAAGGAGCTAGAAGGACTCTGGGACATGTCAAACAATGGTGCGTGACATACATACAGGGCTGCAGAAACAAAGTGAATGCTTTTCTGCAGGGTATGTAGAGCCTTACATTTATCGCATGGTTCTTGTTGGAGGGCCTACGCCCAACCATCCCAACGAGGATAGAGCAAAAATAGCACTTTTCTATGGGCAATTGTGAGCTCAAATCACTAGGTATTAATATGGTTCAAAGTGGTATTCGGCACTGCTTGACGAGCACTTTCAGACTGTGCAACCAGATTTTACCTGCACCCTCTCTATAAAAAGCCGGTTTCAAATTCTGAGCAAAAACGTGCTGTATCTCCAGAATTTCTATTTTTAGAATTTTGTGAACATACTCAAATATCTTCTATTCACTCATATTTTCGGTCCACAAGTTTTTTGGAGTCATGTCCCGCTTAAGGCGTGTCTAGCTAGAGGCGATGTAAAGGGATGTCCCCCTCGCCGTTACCCCGCAGTGAGCAGCAGGACATAGCGGGACACATCCACCGCCGCCCCGCGCAAAGCTCAGCAAGCGGGACATGTCCCGCCCACCGCCGCAACCATTTGGTATAATTAAGCGGGACATAGGGCCTTAGAAGGTGGTAAGGTAGAGATATCAGCCATGGCAGGACATATGTGAAGCGGGACACAATGTCCCGCCCACCGCCAAAACTTTGGGGATAATTAAGCGGGACACAAGGTATAGATATCGGGGGAGCGGGACACATACTTAAGCGGGACATAAGGTATAGATATTGGCGGAGCGGGACACATATATGTTTAAGCGGGACATAAGGTAGAGATATTGGTGGAGCAGGACATATATGTTTTAAGCGGGACATAAGGTAGAGATATTGGGGGAGCGGGACACATATATGTTTAAGCGGGACATAAGGTAGAGATATTGGCAGAGCGGGACACATATATGCTTAAGCGGGACATAAGGTAGAGATATCGGCGGAGCGGGACATAAGGTATAAATATTAGATATCCGCGGGAGCGGGACACATATATGCTTAAACGGGACATGGGGTGTAGATATCAGCAAAGCGAGACACATATATGCTTAAGCGAGACACGGGGTGTAGATATTGGCGGAGCAGGACACAATGTCCTGCCCACCGCGGAAACCTTAGGGATGATTAAGCAGGACATGAGGTGTAGATATCGATGGAGCGGGACATAATGTCCCACCCACCACCGCCACTGTGGTGATGTGTAAGTGGGACATAAGGTGTTAAGAGGTGGTAAGGGTATACATATTGACAGTGGTGGGAACAAAGTGTTAGGGTAGATATTAGGGGTAGAAAACAACGGTACATATAGTAGGCGCACTTTTATCCTCAGTGTGCAAACACACAATGGTAGGATACCTTGTCATGCCCTTGCTAATAGCACCAGGAAGCAACTATGATAGTGTCTTCCTTATTGCTTCTAGATAAACTTGTTTGGTTAGAGGAGGATCAATGCCATGGCATTTGGAGCAGTACTGGATTGACATCACATTTTTGAATTTGTTCAGCTCACCCAAACCTGTCTGTGGCTTCCTGCCTCGTCCCATATGTCCATTCACCTCGCTAAAATATGGAAAGATGGTGCTTATTAAAATATAAATACCCACTTTGACATTGATTCAACCTCCATGTGCTCAAATTGTCCCCATATGACCAACATCTGTCGGAACTTTGGTGGGATCAGTGGAATCAGTCACTGTTGGTCTTTGTTTGTCCACCACGCCTGTCAACCAAATAAGGCAATTACCACAAAAGTCTATCCCCTGAGCTTTATTTGGACTATTTAAACATGGGTAAGACCTGTAATCTACTTGCAACATTCCCTGGAACCAATGCTAGTGGATCATTGAATGGCAGAGTGCTCCAGAACCACAAAATACAGCTTTTGATAATGTACAGGAAAGAATTACAATATCAGGGACATAAAGTGGAAATGGAAGCTAGGAATAGACCCCCGCGAACCTAAAATGTACTTATCTATCCCTCACAACACGGTTTGGCCTCAACAAGAATGCATTTAGTGATGTGGTCCACATTTCTATTGCATGGGAAAGCGACAATCCTTGAAGAACATATGACCACAGACTGATTGAATACTCTCCCTTAGTCATCAGATAAGCTTATCGAACCATTTAGAAGGACCCAACATGCTTCAAGGACAAGTAAAATCACATTCCATGGAAATTACCTTTTTGAGGATTATTAAACCATTACCTCATGTTCTCTGCCACCAAACATGTCCCAAAATCCATCAATGGTGTTTATGGATCATAAAAAATGCAAAGAACACAAAAAAGAGGCAGGAAACTTGATATATTGGTAAAAGCCAGAAAGCCTCATTTACCCCTTATTTGATGAATGGGGGCTCTAGGAAGGCAACCAGTTGGGTCTGAACACTGAAACAAGATAGAAGACGTATGAAAGTGCTCGGATAGGGTTAATTTGAAGTGTTTTGGTGAAGTAGTGCTCCCGAGGTGGTCGAGACCCGACATCTCAATACAGTTTTGAGCTAACTGTGGTCCATTTTGTGTGCTGACCTTGAAACACTTACAGAAAAACGATAAAAATCCCAATTAATTTGGAGAGCACTCTAAGACCAATCAGACAAGATTGGCTTCCTAGGATACTCGATGAGACCCGTGGGAGGGATGCCATACATTGAATTCTGTCGGACTTTGCGTAGCGTGTTCGCGATCACTGTAAAACGAGTTCGCGATCTTGTCCCGCTTAACCGGAGGTTTTGACGATGTGTCCCGCTTTGTCCCGCTTAATCGGAGGTATTGACGGTGTGTCCCACTTTGTCCCGCTTAATCGGAGGTTTTGACGGTGTGTCCCGCTTGATGTGTCCCGCTTAATCGGAGGTTTCCACGGTGTGTCCCGCTTTGTCCCGCTTAACCGGAGGTTTTGACGGTGTGTCCCGCTTGATGTGTCCCGCTTAATCGGAGGTTTCCACGGTGTCCCACTTTGTCCCGCTTAACCAGAGGTTTTGACGGTGTGTCCCGCTTGATGTGTCCCGCTTAATCGGAGGTTTTGACGGTGTGTCCCACTTTGTCCCGCTTAACTGGAGGTTTTGACAGTGTGTCCTGCTGGATATGTCCCGCTTGTATTGTTTTCAGATTTCGGCGGTGTGTCCCATCATGTCCCACTGCAAATGGAGATTTGCAAGGTGTATGCCATCATGTTGCATTTGAAATGTGGTTTCAACGGCGGGTCTGCCTTTGTCTTTGTCTTTTTCTGGGGCAGTACATTATTGCAGGCACTATTGTGTTTTATGGTCAGGTGCGAGATGACCATTATATCAGCAGAGACTTATTGTGAATTTTAAAGGTGTGATTCATATGTTTCAGTTCCCGAAGCAGTATCAGGCAAATCCTAACATTGTTTGGCCTGCTGTATCCAGGTGTTCCACTTTCGTTCATCAAATTAGTGTGTTTGCACTATTCAATATGATATCTTGTGCTCAATTAATAATTCTATCCAAACATTAGTCTACTCTGGTTCAATGTTGATGCCAGATTTAAAAGAAGACATATCTCCTATTCCCAACTACTATTGAAACTGTTGATTGCCTTCGATGTCTCCAGATGCCGAGGAACCTTGCGCTTTCCCAGCCCCAACTAATACAACCAGTGCTGTTTCGGGATGGTGGGATGCAAGAGTACATAATGATGCATGGTGAAGGAAATAAATCTTGTGCCCCACTTCAGCTTGCACCATATGTGTGGTGTGAAAGTGTCCAACTATTTGTGTGTTTGCACACTGAAAACAAAAGGTCATTTAATATGTGCCATGCAATGGGACAGTGGCACTGTGCACCTTGAATATATAACTAAGTTATGCCCGCTTATTTTTGGGTACTGAATATATATTGTGTCCCGCCACCAACAATATCTATACCCTTACCACGTCTTAAGGCCATATGTCCCGCTCCACCAATATCTACACCTGGCGTCCCGCTTAAGCATATATGTGTCCCGCTCTGCTGATATCTACACCCCATGTCGCTTAAGCATATATGTGTCCCGCTCCCGCGGATATCTAATATTTATACCTTATGTCCCGCTCCGCCGATATCTCTACCTTATGTCCTGCTTAAGCATATATGTGTCCCGCTCTGCCAATATCTCCACCTTATGTCCCGCTTAAACATATATGTGTCCCGCTCTGCCAATATCTCTACCTTATGTCCCGCTTACACATATATGTGTCCCGCTCCACCAATATCTCTACCTTATGTCCCGCTTAAACATATGTGTCCTGCTCCGCCGATATCTATACCTTATGTCCCGCTTAAGCATGTGTCCTGCTCCCTGATATCTATACCTTGTGTCCTGCTTAATTATCCCTAAAGTTTTGGCGGTGGGCGGGACATTATGTCCGGCTTCACATATGTCCCGCCATGGCTGATATCTCTACCTTACCACCTTCTAAGGCCCTATGTCCCGCTTAATTATACCCATGCTTGTGGCGGTGGGTGGGACATGTCCCGCTTGCTGAGCTTTGCGTGGGGCGGTGGTGGATGTGTCCTGCTATGTCCTGCTGCTCACTGCGGGGTAACGGCGAGGGGGACATCCCTTTACATCGCCTCTAGCTAGACACGCCTTAAGCGGGACATGGTCTGTCTAACGCTTCTTCATACATCGCACCCTTGATCGCTCGGAGGATCAGGGTCCCGAGGGGTATGTTGAATTCCGGTTGCGATTGGGACTGTAACAAAGTAGAGTCATTTTTGGCTAGAACACTTGGGAGTTGCCTAACCCGAGAAACACAGTGATTTTTATTTCGTTCTTTCTTTCTTTCTTTTTGTAAAGACTAGTCGTCCGAATCCGAATCTAGCCGGTGAACGATTGTTCATGCAATGTTGGCAAAGCCGCTCCGCAGGGTATTGAGGGAGCGATGCTTCCTGGCCACCGGACGGACAACTTGGCAGACCTAGGACGTGACGAATGGAACTGAACACCCATGAAGGAGGGTTGGGTCAATGAATTGTTGAGAGCTTGCGGTAGTATATCGAAATTGCGTATTGAGTAATAATTATAGCGCGAATCACGGTATGAGGATTCAGAGCGGTTTCAAGCTCACAGTCAGCACACCGCACAGTCAGCCCCGAAAGCCCGGCTCAGTTTTCCCGGAGCGAAGATTCAGAAGCAAACAGACCAGACAGGTGGATTCCACAATATCGACTCGGCAAATACCAACGCCATCAGAGTTGAAGGATGGACATCATCCAAATAATTGGTTGGAATTGGAGCGACCCAGCGGCATGAAATTAGGAGGGTTTCCAGTTGCGAGGGCTCAATTCAAGTCTCGAGAGACTTTGTGGAAGAAGCCTATTGGCAACTTGACTGGTTTTGGCAATGTCGCGGTTGAGAAGTCGAAGGACTCCCACGAGATGTGGTGTGAAGATCGGTGAAGAGGTGTTGTCGCGAATAAGTGTCAGTGTGGCTAGAGCCGAGTCCAGTAGGGATTCGAGGTGTCGGTAATGTGCTGGGAGCTCATCCTGAGCACAATAGTCGTCGCTGAAGTGTTGTATGGGGGCCGGCGAGGACGTCGGCCCTCCGTGATGGTGTTGGTCGACTGATGAGATCATCCCGACTGTCATTTGATTATGGATATTGTTGATCGGGAATTGCCGTTGTTAGGGTTGGGTCAAACCCCGGTGCTGTGCAAGTGCGATTGCACATGTTCTGTTAAGCACGAAATCCTTGTGGGCCATCGCGCTTGATGACAGCATGGGAAAAAAACCTCTAGGTCGAACCGGAGAAGGGCACGATTTCGAGCGTGCTGTGGTCATGAGAATAATCGAGGCACACGTAGAGATGGCTGTCGGGATCCCCACGCAGATTTGCGATGAGCATAGGGAGGAGGTTGGGTTTGAGTTCCTGGTAGGTGGCGTGTATCACTGCGCGCAGGAAGGCTGCGTCGCGGGCAGAAAGCCGATTACCTGGAGGGTGTTTTGAGTGTGAATGCAGCGGGAAACATGGATTGCACGACGCACGGAGATGTATGTATTGAAGTGCCTGGGAGTGTTGATGCCGAGCCGTCTTAGCGTGTATGTTTGCTTGATGGGACTTCCAGGACTTTCCGAGCCCCCGCTTGAGCAATTGGGCTCGCGGATACCGCTGCACTTGTCCGGGAGTGTTGGCGCCAAGCTGCCTTAGTGTGTATGTTTGCTTGATGGGACTTCCAGGACTTTCCGAGCCCCTGCTTGAGCAATTGGGCTTGCGGATACCGCTGCACTTGTCCGGGAGTGTTGACGCCGAGCTGTCTTAGCGTGTACATTTGCTTGATGGGACTTCCAGGACTTTCCGAGCCCCCGCTTGAGTGATTGGGCTCGCGGAAACCGCTACACTTGTCTGGGAGTGTTGACGCCGAGCCGTCTTAGCACGTATGTTTGCTTGATGGGACTTCCAGGACCTCTTGAACCTCCGCCGGAGCGATTGGGCTCGCGGAAACCGCTGCGCTCATCCGGGAGTGTTGATGCCGAGCCGTCTTAGCACGTATGTTTGCTTGATGGGACTTCCAGGACCTCTTGAACCTCCGCTGGAGCGATTGGGCTCGCGGAAACCGCTGCACTCATCCGGGAGTGTTGATGCCGAGTCATCGTAGCGTGGACTTTGGCCTAAACCCCGTATTACCGCTGCAACTTATCTGGATGGCAGTACCCCTTCTTGGCTCCTCGAGCTGACTGGTCTTCGCTGTTTCTTTCTTGTCTTTCTTTTTCAGTGTGGTTCTGCCTCTCGAGGTGCAACCACCCTGAGCCTATGGCTCTCCCAAAAGCCCTTGGGTCTACTTCCTCAGAAGTGGATGGTATGCATGCTCTCTGCAAAGGGAAAGACATATGACAGCCTTCTGCTGAACTGGTGGACACCGGGGATTTTTGCCTGGGAGGAGGGAACTCCTCCTGTACACTTGCACACTCTGCTTGTGGTCAGGTCCCACGAGGTTCTAACTGGAGGTCCAGCCATTCAAACGGCCAGCCAGTTCACAGTTTGCCAGCGTCTTGTGTGATCGACCCCCTGGAATGGAGTTGTGCTCAGTTGGCATCTTGTAGATTTCTGTAAGGATAACCACCTGTACAGTACTACATGTTTGTCTTCCATAAACTCGTTGTTCAGGTTGTGGACTACGCGAGTATAATATACCCCCCCCCCCAAAGCCATGCAGATATCTAGGCTGCATGGCTGAGTAAAATATTATTCACCAGGATCTGATAAAGTAGACTAGTTGAGCGGCAAATCTCAAAAACTGCCCTTGGGAGGCCGCCAAACAAGCTCTACGTTACTTCAAGGCTACCGCAGCGATGGAACTACGCCCCGCAAGCAGGGGTTTGCCGTGTACTGGACTTTTCATTCAAATCAACAGGGGATGTGATGCGTGACCTTTTCAACCAATTCGACACCTCGACACCGGCCGGAATTTTGTGACACCCTCAAAATTTCGACATCCGGAACGAAAATTTGGTCTTTTTTGCGTCTCCCGGGCAGTTTTGGGCTCCGTGACACGCCCCGGAGGTTCGACAGAGGCCCGCGTAACACGTGACTTCGACCAAATTTCGACATCGACATGGGGTCCGTGACGCGCGACTGTCAATTAATGAAAAGTAGTACAAATACCTTTCGGCTTTGGCGGCTCCGAGTCGGCTTTCTCGGCTAGCTGAGCCGAACGGAGTAACGGTCCGGTCACGTGAGGCAAAGCCTCGTGTACACTTGGTGTACACCACCTTTCACCGCACGATCTCCATGCTGCAGTTTGTCTCGAACCTCTTCTTCCTGAAGCGACGACCCAGAGAGGACCAGAAGATGTCTCCCTTCATTGAATCTCTTCAACCCACCAAGCACATCCCTGACGTTCTCGACAACCACATACTGAAGATGTCCACCACCGACTGGGTCAAGAACATATCGGTCGTGGGGACCGACGAGGAACGCCTACTTGATCTGGACAGATGTATTGTCGACAAAGTCGACCATTGCAGGGCCATCGGCGGCGACAATAAGGATGTCCACGAGAACGCCGCATTCACCTTCCACCTCGCGTCACATGAATTCGGCGTCGCAGCACGGGTTCACGAGAAAGACTGCCGCGCGACATTCCTCCACCGAACAATATTGACAGCTACGGATCCCATCCCGCAGGTTTGCCAGTATGTGGATCGCCGAAGCCTGGCCTTTTCATTTGCTGACTCGACCCCCAGAGACCCGAGTGCAGAATGCACGCGGGACTCCGGCGACAGCTTTGATAAAAAACTCCCCCCCAATGACAAGATCCGCATTGACGCCAATTACAGACAGCTTCGGCTGTTGCCGGATCAGAAAGAATACATCTTGCTTCAAAGTTTCACCATCCCACCAGGGACGCCCTTTTCGCAGCGACTCACGGTCCTCGACTGTGCCATCCTCGCGTCCGTGGTCACACACCGAGGGAAGGACTACAGCCGCTTGCACCACATGTGTATGTGGTTCGCTGTTACCTTCTTCCTAGCTGCGCACCGCATCTGTGTGCAACGCGCCAACCTTCTCTCGGACTTAAAGACGGAAGCTCGGGGTTTCCGCCTTGCCGGGAAATACGGGAAGTTGTCTCTCGTCGATCCCAGGGCCGGGCGGCTTTTGTTGGGAGAAGGCAACAAACTCAATGACCTAAAGAAGGCGATGCGAAAAGGGATGATCAAGAACGGTATCCCTGAGGCGGATGTAGGGCAATTTCTAGAGCTGCTGGACCGTGACAACGCGGCGTGGTCGCGGGATGTGAACCGCGTTGATGAGAAGGTCACTGGCTCCGATCCTATCGGCGCGATCGTCGCCCTGTTCGAGGCCAGGCGGAAACAGATCCGCGAGCGCATGTCGAGGGATATTACGGTTGCATGGGAAAGGAGGACAGCGCTGGAGCGGCAGGTGCAGGCGGAGCGGGAAGGGAGGATCGCGGAGCGGGAAGGGAGGATCGCGGAGCGGGACGGGAGGATCGCGGAACGGGACGGGAGGATCGCAGCCGAGGCGCGGGCACAGGCGGCGGAGGAACGGGCACAGGCGGCGGAGGAGCGCGCACGGGCGGCGGAGGCGCGCGCGCGGGCTGCGAGCCAACTCTTTGACCTGTGATGTCAACGTTACTCTTCCTTCCATGTTTTCTTTTTGGTACAATACCCTGAGCTACTTACGTGGCGGAGTGTTGTGGTCGGGAAGAGAGAAAAACACTTTCATGGACCTTCAATAATGAATTATTACTTGTATCTTATAAGCAGATGGATAATTCTATTTGGCAACCCCCTTACTCCTGGCACGGGGGTTGCCAAATAGCAAAGTTCTATTTAGCAACCCTCACGTGGAAGATAAGATAAGACAAGATAAGCGCGAACATCCGCTTTGACCGACTTTCCTTCGCATTTTTAAACCTGAGAAGTGTTGAATCGATGATTTGAATGACCACAACTCTGTAGTATACGCTTGGATGTCCCCTGACTTTTTTTTTGGAGATTTTTTTTGACTTCTTTCGCGATTTTTGCGCCATTTACCGGGGGAAAAGATGCTAAATCCTAATTATTATCAACTCCAGGACACACCTCCTCTCAAAAAAATGGAATGACACGGATTATGTCCTCTGGGCTGCTCTCAATTTTTTTCAGAATTATTGAAGTCCTTTCTGACTGTGGGGGACATCGCGAAAATATCCCGTCTCTTCCCGCCATCGCCGCCATCAAGCACCATCAGACGCCATCAGATACTGGCTTAGAAAATGGGGTTGCTAAATAGTTGCAACCCGGGGGTGCTGCCAAATAGAATTATCCGCCTCGAATTAGACTCGTTACCAGTCTGCCACGGCAAAGGTAACTTACCGGGAGGATGTTTGCCGTAGGCAGACTGGTACATCTCGGATATCCCAATTGGGAAGGGCCGGAGTTTGAATTTAAGTGTTTTTTTTGACGAGAGAATGATGACGCAATGATCGGCGATCTCGGCGATTTCATGGAATTCATTTCTCTTGTACTGTAGACTTTGCTTGGACCCCTACCGAGCACCCATTCTCGGCTACTACATACTTTGGGTGCTCAAAATGGTGATAGAACACTGGTTTATGTCAATTGTCGCTTTCTGGAACCCTTTGTGGGCCCTCCCTGGCCATTTCAACGTCCTACATAACACATACTAAAAGTTTTTTTTTCAGGCCTGGCCAGACCACTCATCGTCAACCTGCAATTAACTCCTGGCAATCTCGTGGACAATTTCACTAAGTGAACAAAAGTAATGACCGATTTTCCACAATGGCAGCATATTTTCACCTTAAATAAAAAAGTTAGGTCGTCTGGTGCTACAGCCGTTCTGCGTGGAAACCTCGATATTGGCCCAACGAGGTAATTTTATCCGCCATCCAAGAATTTAAAACCACAGGGCCCTCTGGATTTCCTATGCGAATCGAACGTGCCTATCTTCATGGGAATCCGTTGAGAATTGAGCCCGCTGTAGGCGATTTGGTGGAAACATACCAAAAAAAGGGGGGGGAACGGGCCACGCCCTAAGTTCCGCAAACAGCTGTATAGGAAGGGAATGCCATGACTCGACGCTGGTGTTGGCCAGGAAAACCAGTAGCTGACCCAACTTTACAGGCACTCTGAAGTGTTGCCTTATAGGGGCCATCTATTGAAAATCAGTTGAATGTACATGTACGATTAAATGACTCTAACAGGTCGTCAGAGATGGTGAGTTCTCAGTCAATTCTCCACTGAACTGTCAGGTTTCTATTCATAAAATGCTGAGATGTTGGAAACTTGCTTCATCGGGCGCAAATTCATCCAACATAGGAAGTCGAGTTCTGAACAGCAGGCACACTAATCCAATGCAAATCCAATGAGTTGAAATAGGTGTAATGTATCTACAATGTATGAGAAAAGACCAAAAAGAAACTGCCACATACTCTGGTCAAGGCTCTATACGAGTTTGTAGAGTGGTAAGTCCCACAACCAACTCCACCGCAATTTTATTTTCTTGATTTACTTTTATTTTTTTCTTCACATCTTTTTCCGGGAATTGAGATACGCCAAATTCGCAAGCTGCCAATCGGGAACAGTTAACGTACACCTAGTGAACCTGAGAGTTCGCCATTGAGGAAAAACTGAAGGGCAGAAGAACGGCACGGAACATGCATGCGCGAGAGCCGGGTTTGAAGCCGGACCGATAAGCGGAATAGGTATGGAATCGAAAGTCCCCGCACCAGTGTTTCCCCTGGGCCTAATGTTGTCCCTGGGGACTGCGGCAGTCTTTCTCCCTCGCCCTCGCTCTCGCATACTCGCGGCCGCGGCCATGCGTGCCCTTGATGCTGCCGTCGGTTTGCCTGAATGGCTGGTGGTCCCCGCAACCTTTTTGGGCAGAGGAGTAGAAGTAGAGCTAGTAGGGAGTGGAGTCATGTGCGAAGGAGGAGTCGACAGTCTAGAAAGTAATGAATCATAATTGGGTCTAAAATCGTAAGTATTTTCGAGAGTGCTTGTGTCGGGAATGAGAACGTACTGCAAAACCCGTAATTCTCCGGGCAACATCAGATTTTCTTGCTGTGGTCGGTTTACTTCATTCAAAGGGTCGAATGAACGTTGCTGGGGAGCGTGGTGCGGTGCGTGGTGATCAGATGACCGTGCCGCTCGCTGCGTCCGATGAACTAGAGTCAATGAAAAGAGATCGAATTGAATTCGTTCACTCACATATTGATTATCTCCACCATTTGAATGCTCATAACTGCTCTGCGAGGTGAAAGTAAGACCATGTTCTGCTGCGGGTGACGGCGAGTGGTAATGCTGATTATTCGCGTATTGCGGCGCTGGAAAGGAATCTAGCGGGTATCTAGGGAATTGAAGGGTATCTGAGAGATTGCTGTGGCTGCTGGAAGAAGAACTAGAAGAGCTAAAGCGCGAATGCGAGGAGTCAAAGTCTCCAGGAATTTTGCCAGGATGTAATCGACAAAATAGCACCACGATGATCGTTTATCTCTCTGTACAAGTTAAGACTGCAAATTCCACAAATCAATAGGTTCGTTTCTGGCGATGATATCCAAGATTCGTTTTCCACCGTCATTAATATCTAGAGTCATAGTTTCATGGGCCGCCCGGGCCCTTTCTCTTTCCCTATGCTCTGTCTTGATTAATGTAGATTCGATATCCTTTGGCATTCCTTGTACTCTGGTCAAGTACTGCGATCTGCCTGCCAATGACCATGTTAATGACATGACGTTTCCCATCGAGACTCGGCTTTGATGCTTTCCATCGTTCCAATTTCCACTGGCCCAAACCCTCCACTGGATATAGTGACCTGTGTAAATAACCAGGAAACAATCCTATATACCAAACCAGCGTGAGCGGGCATGTGGACGCCGATGATCGTCATTTTGTCCTCTGTGGTACCCCGGTCTCACACCCTCTTCTCCCCTCCGACGAGTCCTGTCCCGCACTTCAACCTCGTGCCCGCTGGAAAATGAGTCCTTTGGACTGTCCTGGCTCTCTGCACCAGCTTGTGCTTTGCGTTGACAGACTCGAGCTGGATGGCGCCGTGACTGCGCTACACAATTCTCTCAGTACATTTGAATTGTGTTCCAAATGAATCTCTACATATGAATGGTCACATATACACTGCTTATGCCCATCTGCGAGCACATCCAAATGAAAGCCGAATCGAGCTCAAGTCAGTCATCCAAATGAGTCGGGCTGAATCCATCCTCTTCCTCGGTTCCTTTCGTTCTTTTTACTGCTGAATGAGCTCTGTGATTTCTGTATAGGCTGGATATTGCATACATTTATTGCATCCTGGCTGCTCTCTGCTCTCTGTACCCTCCACCCCGCCCTCGACGAGCTCATTTTTTGCGGTCGCTGAGTCAGCAGCACGTGCGCCTGTATATCACCTTCCAAAAATGGGAGTCTTCCGAAAGTTCTTGAACGCGAAGCAACCTCATGAAGCTGAATGATCGCTCTTTGCCGGTGTCAGATACAGTGAAACATATTATACTGCAGACTGGCAGAGCACTTTTGGGCCCGATTCTCCTGCATTTCCCACGCAAGTTGATGTATCCATTCTAAATAATGCGAACTGGGAGCTATGCGCAAAATCATTAATGAGCCCAGGATTCATCCAGTAAACTTCAGCCGCGGCCCCTTTTGTACCACCCAACCAATGTCCATCCGCTTCTTGGATACCGAATATCCTGGCGGCTAGGCGATGGTTCATAACATAAATGCGCCGCTCTTGCTTCAACTCGAACTGCAGCAGGAAGAACTCTGTCAATATTTACTATATAAAAATATGAAATCCATGTGGTTCCAAGAAGCAAGCTGGTATCATATGGTATCATAGAAAAATCTTTGCCGGAAATACCGTTTGCACATGTGCGTTGTGCGAGTGAATTTCAACCAGTTATCTGCTAGGGTACCTCACCTCTGGCCATAACTCACTCGCACTTTCTGTAACTGAGAAGCGCTCTACACATCCAGCTACCTTCGAAGGTTTTTCTATGATGAATTCTACACTTACCCTGGACTTAATTTCCCTCTCCGAGTAAACCGGCCATAACTTAATCTCACTCACTCCATACTTCATTGAGACTGATCGTATTTGACCGCCCCGGTCCCAGATCATTTAGCCCACAGAGGGTTGTGAATTAACTGGCCATTTGCCTACGTCTCGCACTTCAACATTGGCACAATGTGTCCGCATGCTCAAAACCAATTTGAAATAGGACAAGAATCAGCGGAATTGATGAACAGCAACACGGCAACTTGGCCTCCAATTTATTGCTGATTCCTCACAAGAGTTTGCAGTGCTGTCCTGAATATCACTGGCATGTGAATCATATTTACCATTTGTGAAGTACCAATCGTGGCTGTTTACTCAGGGGATCGAAATTCCAGATTGTAAGTGACTGATCAATCTTTTATGCTTTTCTCGACTGTCTAAGTTGAACCGTGGGGCATGGGGTAACCTGTGGGGTCTGCGAGTCTGGTCTAGGTGGGAGAGAGAAGTCCAGGGGCGATGGTGTATTTACGCTTGCTTGTACACCGGGAATATTCCCGGAAACCGGCGTTCGTTATTCGGACCGTGCCGTGTAATGCTACCTACCTAGCTACCTACCTACCTACCAAGTCACTCATAATTTTCTCGAGAGCTGAAGGCCATGGAGAAGTTGCCATACAGGGTCGGTCAGTCGCTGTCCCTTCATTGACCTTAATTCAATCGTCCGTAGTCTCGGACCAGGCTAGGTCAAATAATATCATAGAATATCATTATCCTCTAAGCGTAGGACTGGCCGAGAATCCGGCGGACTTGGAGGGACCCTAAACTCTAGGGATTAATCATACACAGGGGGCCTAGAGTTTAGGTCATGGTTGACTGCATATTGTGGAAACTCACGCCGTTTGAATCGGGTGCAGACCCGGTGAAGGCCGGGGAAATTTTACACCGTTTCGTCAGCGAGGACGTTGAAAATGGGGCAGATTTGCGTGTGCTGGAAGCAAAACAATCTGCCATATTTCACTATATTTCGGAACGCATGACCAGTACATCAGTAACGACCCGGGGACTCGACTGGGCTTTGTATATTTCGAAACGCGTGACCTCAATGGCCCGGGGAAAGCAAATGATTCCACCTCGCTGGAAACTCGCGCCATTTGAATCCGCTGCAACCGTTGAAAGCCAGGGAAATTCTACACCATTTCGCCAGCGGGGACGTTGAAAATAGGGCAGATTTTCGTCTGCTGGAAGCAAAACAATATGTCATATTTGGAAAGGAATGACCATTGGGTCACTATAATTGGAAACGCATGACCAGTACATCAGTGCCGGCCTGGAGACTCCATGGGGCTGTGTATATTTCGAAACGCGTGACCTTAATGGCCAGGGGAAAGCAACTCATTCCACCCCGCTGGAAACTCGCGCCATTTGAATTGGCTGGAGACCCGGTGAAAGCCGGGGAAATTCTACAGCATTTCGCCAGCGGGGACGTTGAAAATGGGGCAGATTTTCGTCTGCTGGAAGCAAAACAATATGTCATATTTGGAAAGGAATGACTATTAGGTCACTATATTTCGAAACGCATGACCAGTACATTAGTGCCCGCCCGGGAACTCGAAATGCCATCCA
The DNA here is from genome assembly GCA_029378395.1 of Mycena leptocephala. Taxonomy (NCBI): domain Eukaryota; kingdom Fungi; phylum Basidiomycota; class Agaricomycetes; order Agaricales; family Mycenaceae; genus Mycena; species Mycena leptocephala. The sequence goes on from JARJLF010000010.1 coordinate 946,479, forward strand.
CAACCTCAACTAATGGTAGTGGACCCCAATAGCAGTCGAAATATTGGTTTCACAGCCAATCCACACAGCCTAGGTTTTTCCCCATTCCTTTGTGACCACAATAGCGGTCGATCTCACTTCTCGCATATAATTCAACAGAGGTCGGCCCGAACGTGGTCGCTTCTACTGCAAACATCCCCGTTTGGTGTCTGGAGTACCATGATAATATTTCTGAGTACAACTGACTCAAATTTCTATGGGCGATCGGGAGTAAATGCTGTAATTCACTAAACGTGATTCTCCGGTGCGAGCAATTGCGCAATAGAGGAATGCAGACATCAGAGGGAAGGAACCGTTGATATACTGTATAAGTAGCGCGGCCTGATGTTACTCGGTTAGAATACTTGTTTGTTTCGGCATTCAAACCCTTGCTCGCGGAGAGCACAGAGCAATAATCAGCATTCTGGGCATCAAAAAAGGTTAAAGCTGTTCCGAAAAACCTTGAGACTAGCCGAGTTTTTTTTGCGCGATCGCGTACAAAACGGAGGTGTCCGGTTCTGGACTGCTGAGCCTTCCTCGCGCCTTGCTGGCTTCTTTTCCAGCAAAATATCACTTGCCTCGATATCTAAACATTGTTATTTGGCAGTGGATGCGCCCTCGGTGTGCACAGACGTGCATAAAGACCCCATTTTTCCGTGCATCGGAGATGATCGGCTCGAGCAGCCGACCTTGCGCGGACCGAAGTCCGAGTCCAAAAAGGGTTATAGGGAACTTTCGGCGCACGCGTCGGAGGGCCTCCAGGGCGTCCCATGAGCTCAGGCATGTTCACTTGGGGTCCCTAGGGCCACAATTATTGCATCTAGAGTCCTCACAAGACACCCTTGTCGCTCCGGGGTAGTGTTGCCGCGACTCGAAAAGTCGAGTCGCGACTTGGTAAAATGACTCCATTCCAAGTTTGACTCGACTCGACTCGACTTGGCCCACCTCAAGTCACTCGAAGTTGCTCAAGTCGACTTGAGTCGGCCAAGTCAGACAATATTTTTGAATTTGGCTAAAACTACCACCTCGTCAAATAGGAGTACTGTAGGTAGGTATATATGTTGAACTTGACTGATGTTTACACGGGATCAATAAAATATCGTTTATTTCATCGTCATTCCAGGTTCCCATCGCTATTATGGGGGTTTGATGCATTTGTCATTTATATAGCCAAAAAAAACAAATTTTTGTGATTTTTTTGGGGTCCAATGATGTGCAGAAACTGGATGGAAACACTAAATACCGCATCCGTGACATGAACGTCACACACGTGACGTTGCGTCACGCCCATCACAATCACCCAGAAAAAACTTGGAAATTGCCTCTAATCGTGGTTATCCATGAAAAGGAACAGTTCCTAAAATACCCCGACTCAAGTCACTCAAGTTGACTTGAGTCGACTTCCACTGACTTCGAAGTCGTGGCGGAGTCATCAGAACGACTCGGCTTGACTCGACTCAAGTCGACTTCCCTAAGTCGACTTTGCAGGGCCGAGTCGGAAGTCGCGGCAACACTACTCCGGGGTACTAAATCCTTCCAAAGTCGAGCGTCCGTTTTTGGACACGATCGCGCAAAAAAAACTCGGCTAGTCTTAAGGTTTTTCGGAACAGCTGTAAATACGCCAAGGGTTTCCCTCCTCCCACCGAACCCACCCAAACTGTTTTATAATCATTGCACCGGACTATTCAAAGCAAAGCTTTGGAATGTTGGCCCCTTGGAATGTTGCCCTGATGCCGGGAGTTGCCGCGCTTTTTTTCCACATTTCGGACCTCAATTTCGGGTCAAATGAGCCCGGATTTATGGCCGACAACAAATGAAGCGATGGGCCGAAAACATTGTTTGATCGCCGGAGTCGGGTTTCCCCCGCCTGGCCCTGCACCCCCTATTTGTTCTGAAAGGGTTATCACCTCGGAGACCCAACCGGAAATTCAATGAGGCCGCAAAAGTGATCGCCGTGGGGCAGAAATAGGAGGCCAACGACGGCGCATGTATGCCAATTATTGGTGGTGGGCAATTCCGATTCCTGATCCGTGACGATCACGTGTGATATTGATTGAGACCCGATCGCTTTTCATTCACCTAAGTTACAACTTATTCAAGTTCCAATTCTCCCACCGAAATGATGCCCAAACCGATCACTGTATCTGTCGCCTGGGGTTGATCCATTGACAAATATTTTGGTCATGAATTGGGATCACCAGATCTTGCTGATTCAGAGACTGTTGCTTTTCAGTTGAAACCCGGTGAATCTAGACCGGTAACCGATCTGTCTACGGGAATACTGTCAGTAGACAGACGAAGTGCAAACCGAGACTACTGCGTTACAAAACTCTTCCGGCGGGGACCCCGAAGTACATTCGCCTGAAATATTGGTGAGGTCCCAACCCAAAATGGTGCGTTCTATGCCCACACAAACTCAAAAACTGGTGTCTGGCGGCTACCTCGATCCAATGCACCTTGACGACCTGTTACTATCCCCCCCCCCTAGAACTCGGACACCTAAGAAAGATTGGTCGATATAATTTTATGCAAGGGTTCTAGGCTCAAGCCAAGTGGCTAGATCTTTAGTAATTTGTCTTTTACCTTGATATTAAAATTTATTTCATGAGAAACGGGTAAGAATTGGGCAAACGGCGTCGTTTTTTCGGACGTGGTCAGGTGTCCGAGTTCTAGGTAACACGTCAAATTCTGATTGCTGGCCTCGTATATAACCACCTTGGGGTCGCAGCACCTCCAAACTTTATAGGGTGAGGCAGTTCAACAGGGACTATGGTATACATGAAGGAGTGGCCAAGGCAACATCAGGGTGGTCGACAGCAGCATGCACTTTCTTACCATCAATTCTGACAATTGAGAGATCAATTTGGCAGGCATGCCATGATCTCTCAGTCCATTGTGATTGCTATAAGTCAGCTATGCCTCTGAATTTTTTTACATGGGCACTTTTATGATGTCAAGTTACCTTCTAGATGTGTTCACGAGGTAATATGACCCTAAGCAGAGAGCTTAAAGCCTTAAAAATACGCAAAATTGGTGAAAATCACCCAAGTTGTCAACTTTCCCAGTGATACATATCCTTTGGACCTGGGATTTCAAAGATTTTGCTCTGTATATCTCTAAGGGGCCTCCTGACGTCCAATTTAAGCCAAAAATCTCAGAAATTGATCCATTATTGGATGAGAAATCTTTGTTTGTCCGAGTTCCAGGTTTGTCCGGAGCGGTGGGGGGGGATAGTACAAGTCATGAAAAATATCAAGTCTGATCGATGCGGATGGAATGTTCACGATTGCGACAAATGCCAGGCTTCAAAAAATATCAATACTCACAGCTGATAATTCAGAAATACACACTACGGCACTCGTGGATGGGGGCGCGAGCCGTAACATAATGGATATTACATTCTACCGCGGGATCGCGGAGAAGCTTGGGGCGCTGTGGGATGGCGCCGATTTGCGCAGTGCCGGGGGTGCATGTCTTTGATTTCGTTTTTCTACTCACTATTCGGCTGGCTTCCAATAAAACTACTCAGCTGCTTTGAAGGGCAGCCATTAGAGCCTGTGAGATTGGCACCTTCTCCTTGAATCATCCTCCGGTGCACCGGCATCCCCATTCCAAGTGGATGTCCACCCCAACATCCTTATATCTGAGGGTGAGCCCTAATATTCGTTTCCACAATACACAACTGTTGGCTGGTAGATCATTCAATTGGGTGCAGCAGAGATTCCAGAGTGAGGAGAGACATGGTGTCAATACCCAGGGCGGTGAGGAAAATGGAGGCGGTGAAGAAGTGAATAGGTGGAAGGATGGGGTTCCTTTATGCTTGTATGTGGATGAGAGGCAGTATATAATCATTCTCCCAGAATTATGGCTGTTGTCACCCGAAAAAAGGGCAAGAACAATGGTGTGATGAGGCGGGCGGCTGCGTTGAAGGCGGATGTTGGAGGAGCACCGGTGATGAGCTTTCAGTGCTGTCTGCCCAACGTGTCCACGACACCGGCTTGCCACAGCGGGAGCGCACATTCTATGTGGGGAACCACGACCATCTGGAAGAGTTGGGAGATGTGTGAGTGGGGAAGGTCGAAGGCGGGGGAAGAGATGCAGTACAGGGCAATCGCGTTTCATGTGGAAAATGGTCCGAGGTGTTTGTGGATGCAGGCAACCAGTCAGTCACAGAGCCAAGTGATGATTGCTTCACCCATCAGCATGCTCAGAGCTCCGTTACAAACCGCGAAATGGAGTTGTTCGGGGTCATGATAGAGGCAACTTAGAGCTGTGTGCTAATAGTAAGACGAAAGCGAGTGAGGATAAACAATCTCGTGACCGCGTGCCCACCGCCAAATCCAGAACAACGACGCATACGCCGACCGGTTAGTTGAGGACGGCAGCGGAGCTAAGCCCGCGTTTCAAATGAATAATAATGGATTAAATACAAGGCCCTTGAAGCACCCGTTTGAAAATGAATAATAATGGCTTACAGTGGCGGCAAAAAGTAATGAGCGCACTCGTTCGGGCTCATTTCTTGACCAAATCACTCCAAATAAAATCTTGCGATTTCATGAGGTTGGGCATAATTTCCTGTGCTTTAAAAGACAAAGACACCGCCACTAAGTCACATGAAAATTCACGTGTTTGGTCCCACGGTCTTGGAATCCGCCGTGTGTGGGCAAACCCCCGGGACTCTGTATCCACTGTGTCTGCAGCGAAACTCGGAATCCGTTGTGGCGTGGGCTAGGCCCCTCTGACGAAAGGCACAGGTCAAATAAACTTGTAACCCATACATTACCGCTGCTCTTGTCACGCGAAAAAATAATTCAGCGTTTTCCGAGTTTGTGGATTCATACTGTATCGAGAAATGGGATATACAGCACGAAAGTGCTTGAAAGGACGATCACATACGTATGTTGGTTGACCTAAATTCAATCGGTTTTGAGCTTGGAATGTACGGTGCAAGTTGGGCACTTTTATCATTTTTGGCCCGTTTGGCGTCAAGAATACTAAAAATGGATAACTTAAATGCCCCGCCGTGAGCTCAAAACCCAATGCATCCCGGTCAACTAACATACGTATAAGGTTCACTTTTGGAGTATATAGACCATTTTTGCATACAAGATGATTCCACAGACTCGATTTTGTAGAAAACGCCCAAATATTTTGTTGCGGGGGAGGGACGGAAGGACAATATGGTTTAAACTGTACCTATCGTCATGAAATTCACAAAAGCTCATGCTAACATTTTATTTGCAGTGATTTGGCTCAGAAATGAGCCCAAACGACCGCGCTCATTACTTTTTGCTGCCAAGGCCATTGAAGCACGTGTTTCAATATGAATGGAAAACACAATAGTGGCTCTGGGCAGAATCTAAAGCAAGAGAAATTTTCGCAATTACTCTGGCTATCCAGATGGGCGGGGCGCGCGTCGCATTTGAACTGCAAGGTCATTGAAGCATGTGTTTCATAATGTCAGCCCATGTTACAATCCCGTCCTACAAATGGCCATCCTGTCCTTTTTGTGGGAGATTGGAGTGTCAATATCTTGTAAGACAATTTTCAAAATTTTCATCTCTAAGAATTTCGTTGGGATGTAGGCTACAAAATAACACCAGTGAGCACGTTTTTCTCCCTGTACCAGCATGACTGTAAATTCCACAGGTCAATCACTTCATTTCTGACTTGGATATCCAAAATTTGTCTTCCGTCTTCAGCAATGTCAAGAACCACAGTTTCATGTGCGATTCTGGCCTTTTGTCCGTCCCAAAGGAAGGTATGCTTTGCCTCAATCAGTGTGTTTTCAACATCATTTGACATGCCCTGTACTCTGGTCAAGCATTGTGATCTGCCGCCAATGACCATTTTTACGCTCAAGACTCGGATATGACGCTTTCCATCGCTCTAGTCACTTGCAATTTTTTCAACCACAGAGGGCCATGGTGTGATACATGGCACCTTATTTCCGATCCATGCACCCAACATGCCACAGGTTTCACCGTCGGGTATTCTCCTAATGTTTTGTTCAGTTGCACCGATTCGCATCTCAGTATTTATCCGTCTCTCCCTTGATACCATAACTCGATAGGGAGCTCGGCCGAAGGGTGGTAGAAAAGTCTTGCATTCATTGAATTTCGCTGTTGATGCTGCGCACCATATCTCGGAGGCAGCCCTGATATACAGTGGCGGACAAAAGTTTTGCACGCGGTCGCTGACCAACTGATATGTGTTTATCGAGCACCTCATTCTCGATGTACTGCAATAGGTGCGGGCCCGTAATTTCCAGAATCTCGAGCTTCGTTGGGATATCGGGGAGATCTGCAGATCGACAGAATGCATCAAAGGACATTTGCGTGGGTTTGAGGGGAGATGGGTTACGGATCATGCTCGCGGAGGCCTGCGAATGCGCGGGGGTCGATGGGAATGGAGAGTTCTGAGGACGGAGAAGCTGTGCCAGACCAGTAAGGTCGTTGTTGATGGTTATTGCGGGGGAGGTGGATTTATTGGCTTGATTTGGCTGGTTACGCCTACGCGCCAGCGCTGCAATGTCGTCAACATCATCGTTTCCTTCGATTGGCGGGAACATCTTGTCCGGCGGTGGATTATTCAAGGCCACACCAGCAGTTTTCGCTAGCTGAGGAAAAATGAATACCAGCAAGGATCATGATGAACAAAGTCATACAATGACAGCCGCCCATCTATTCAAGTGAATTGGCGTCAGGCGTACATGTTCGGCAACCACTATAGCAATAGTACTCACTGTAGTTCGAGGTCTGAGCAACAGCATCATCAGTTTGAATATTCAGTTTGAATCAGCGAGAGAAGATATTAATTTGCCTTCACCCTTTTGTCCATTTTCTCTAGCCCCAGCCTGTTACGATGATCCGATTGCTCGACTTTTGTGCGCGAGAATGACCGCTCGCAGCCCGCTTGATTTGCAACGATGTTGAGAATGATGATAGCAAACTTCGCAAGTTCCGTGAGGAGTGCTAGGATCAGGGGACTCAACACAGGCCTCAGGGACTATCATATTTTCCATAGGTGTTCTTTTTTTTTCAGACGTGGCGCGAGTTGAACTGATCTTATTTGGTGATGTGTCTGACGTCTTACAAACGGAAAGCTAGTGCAAAAGCAAGCGATGCGTGAGGTTCCGCAGAGAGACGCCTCCCTTCGGACGAATTATTGCGGGATAAAGTATTTTGCCTGTCACTAAACGCGTCCACACAAAGGAATTTTCCATGAATATTTGTTTCTGCGCCGTTTAGTGGCACGCTAAAAGTTTCAGCTCCTTGGGGTCGATGTGCTTCACCGGAACTTGTCCAACAGATCTTTTGGCTACAGGACGTGCGAAGCGAAAAGAATAGAGACAGACCGGCAGTTTCAGGTTTCCATATTTCGGTTCAGACGAAGATTACATGCGGGGGCTGCGGGACTGCGGAACACAATATAAGCGTTGGGACTCTGCATGGAGGGTGGGAATGGCCCAAACGATTCACGGTCGAGACGCTGGTTCACTGGAAGCGGCAATGGGGAGAGCCCTATGAGGTACAGCATTGCAGGCAGAGGAAAACACGCAACTATGGAATGCTACAAAGCTGTCGGTAGTCACGCATGTGACCAATGTCCCCGTAGATCCGTAGCGCCGTAGGGCTACATAGCAGTGTGCAGTAGCGAGAGACAATATAACGATGCTCAGGTCTATGAAAGGGAGAGCAGAATATATATCTATATCATTCAAAGGCATTGAAGGCAAGCTGATCGGCGTTGTCTTCACAAACAGGTACAATGTGATACGAAGGATCTGCTTACTTAGTTCCTCAGTACTACACTGACTCGGAAAAAGTATTGAATCACGTGAAAATCCTAAAAGATTGATCTCATACACGACTCTCTGCTTGTTTTGACTAGATTTTTCTGGCTCAAAGATGGTCAAAGAGATGTTGTGTATGCATATCAAATGCAGGATATTTACATAAAAAATCCAGAAAAATATTCGGGATTTAAATGTCAAGGGTGATCCAATTATTAATCTGGCAGGGATAAGGAAACACTTGAAGGATTTAAGCTTTTGGCATCAAACTTTAATTGTGAGCAAGAATATCACAGCCAGGGCTCAAATTGTTGCTGTGGACTCCCCACGAGGGCTTTTGATTGGTTTGATAAAAAGGCCATTGATATTTTTTTCTTTTTCTTCATTTGAGCCTTGAGGGACGAGGTTCCAGCACTGTAGTGTTGCCACGGCTCGGCTACGGCTGGCTCGGCTCGGCTTTTGATGGCTCGCAAGCCGTTCCCAAATTGGGAAAGCCGAGCCGCAATCGAGCCGCCGGTTTAGGACGGCTTTGGCTTGGCTGCAGCTTAGCCACGGCTCAGGACCAATTAGGATATCCGAACCAGCCTTGCTTATTTTCAGCCTCTGGGGCTCCAAGAACATTCCTACACCCAGTATTTATATTTTATCTAATTTTCTTGCCTCCAATTCAAGTCCATTGGCCAATCCCACCGATAAAACTGAGTTACAGATTTTTGCAATTCACTTTGACAAAAATGGAGCTTCGAAGACAGAATCACCTCAAAGATGTTTTGAATGAGCTCTTGAACGAACATATAAGAAGTGACCCTGAGCAGCTCTGAAGGTTTGAAGTCAGCTTCAGCTGCTCGGCTCGACAAAAACCAAACTGAAGAACAGCGCAAAGAGGTTCATTTTGACCACGGCAACGAACCTGGCAGGCAATAATGAACGGTAGTTGATTGTCTTGAGGTTGTGAAGAGGGTCAAACTTCAAGTGCGACATCAGGTCCAGCGAAGATTGAACGGCCGTTACGGCACTTAGCAACAAAATGGTCTGACTTTGTAGCTTCCTTGTAGCCAAATGATAGCTGACGAAAGAAAGGTGCATAAAAGTACATATAACCTGCAGAGGCTCAAAACAAGCTCAGAAGGAGGTAGTTGCCAAATCTGGCATGAGCCATGGCTGAGTCGGCTTGAAGCCGGCTTGAGCCGTAGCCGAGCCATCAAAGCCGATTGCCTAATTTGGGGTTGGCGGCTGGCTCGGCTCGGCTCGCACGGCTAGCGGCTTTTAGCCGAGCCGTGGCAACACTACAGCACTGCCACACCCGATATGGAGAGTTCCGTGACCTCTGGTTTAACAACTGGAGCAGCCAGGACAATTTCAAACAGACAGGGCTGCTCAGAATAGTACTGGGTATCATCTGGCAATTTGCAGCATGCAATTAGCTCTCCATACCAAGTCATGCTTTTCAAAATCCGTGATAAAAGAAACAAGCCAGGCTGTATTTGGCAGTGTGTTCCTTTACAGGTATCTCTCCTACTATTTCAACATTGCATTATGTTGGTTGAGCTAAATTTATAGTGATCTGGGCTGCACCAGGGCGTACAAGTGGGGCATTTTGGGGCCTTGTTATGCCAAAAATACTGAAAATAGCCAACTTGCGGGCCACGTTGCGAGCTCAAAACCGCATTGATTCTGGTGAACTAAATTGTGAATATGCTCCATTTTTCAAGCAATTCCAGCCTGCCTTCGCGGTTTTTTGATCGCATGCGAATCTGCCAAGTCGATTTTCGAGAAAACTCCTGATTATTTTATTCTGAGACAACGCAACCGGTATCATATGGCTTAAATTGTTCAAGAATCCCTGAAATCACTCGAATTTCATGCCACAATTTTATTTGGAATGATTCGACTCGAAATGGGCCTAAACGAGCGCGTGCAGGACTTTCCATCACCGCTGTATTATTTCATTCAATTCGGCAGGGGCTCTATGACGGCTGAACAGCATGAAATTCAACCTATAATTCAACCAGAGGTTGGATATATTTAAGCCGGGTACAGGATGATTTTCAGTGTGCTTAGGATGGAAAACAGTACTTGATAGGTTACCCTCGGTAGGATGAATAACCTTCTAAAACGGGACATTTCATCCTATCGTCCCGTCAGCTTTTCCGCTTGAATATCAACCTGTCTTTGGATAATTCGACCCCACACAGGATTCATCCTATAACTTGGTAAATACCACTCGGTCTTTGGATGTAAAACAACAAAGAATATATTGATTCTACGGAAATATTGTACTGCCGTACTGCCCTACCAGCGCCACGGGTACGCCATCCAACCCAGGCATGGTCATCCAGGATACGAGGCCCTCTCGGTTGCCCCCCTAGGACATAAACGACGTCAGACGACGCAATCATCCCCGGTAAGCCAGAAAATGACCATTTGACACCTGTTGGTCTGTGAGAAAACATTCAGAGAAAAGAAATAGGGAGGACGCACGGTATAATTCAGATATTGAGATTGAAAAGAGCGGAATTTAGATAAGGACTGAAGGAGCAGGAGAAGATGAGCAACTCGCCGTAAAGCAACAAACCGTCAGCGACGCAAGAACGGCTCGGAGCCTATAGCCATGGCCAGACTCCGAGAGTCAAGACCCCAAGTCAGTCAAGTTATATCAGGTTGAAGGCATCGGCTGCTGCCATCGGGTGAGGTGTGAGCGCAGAACGCGTGCTGCATGGTTTTTGTACAAGGACACCGAGGGTTCTTGCACAGTCCAAGGAGCGACAAAATGGCTTGCTGACTTGAATAAAGCTTGAGGCAGCTTGAGGAAGGCAGAGAAATACACCGTGTAAGGGCTTGATTGACACAGCTTGAGGCATCTCGGGGAGACAGAGCTCAAGGTCATGAGCGCGTGCGCGGCTTGAACACAGCTTGGAGGAGCTTGAGGGGACAGAGAAGCATGTAGCTCAGGTGGGCCGAGGCAGCCTCACATCTCTGGATGCTGGGCGAGGTGACACGAACGGGGGGAGGTACTGGGGCGGTCGTGGTGAAGAGCAAAGGAACGGCATCAAAAATGATCAACATGGAGGCGGTGCGCGCACAGACCACGCACGTGCTGATGGCTGGACTTTGCTTTTTGAAAGTTTTTCGCGACTTTACACCAATGCGCAAGCCAACGGGTCGCATCCATTTGGCCTGGTTCTTCTGCCAGCATTTTTACTTTAGTCACTGAGTAGATGCCCTGAGCCTCATGTTTTTCAACCTACAGCAGGTTAATATCAGCATAGGTTGATTTACCCCAGAGGACCAAGCGACGTGAATTCACTCTGGGATAGAATGAAATCTATAGGATACAATACAATCTAGAAAATAGGTTGAATTAAATCAACCTAAGATCACCCGACCGTAGGTTAATTAGGGATCGGCACCGTACCGTATACGGTACGGCCGTAAGAAATACGGTCATTTACGGTTACCTACCGGCCCGTAGCCGTAACCGTATAGTGGTGTTCAGAGGCGCTTACGGGACGGTACGGTCATTTTTACGGTATATTACGGGTCTTACGGCCGTACATGTGAGATAAATTTAATAAAATGTGTTAAATTACGCAGCCTGTGCGGCTCGGAGGGCCTCCTCGAGGTTTTTACGCTTCAGGCGAAGGTGGTGTTTGACCAACATCAAAGTTCGAATGGTCTCGGGCTTTAATCGAGCACGCCGCAAAGAGATGGTGTCTCTGCCGCCGGAGAAGACCCGTTCGACAGCAACTGCAGATCCTAACTTTGATTGTGAGCATTGGTATCAATAGAACCGGTGTCAGCCTGAGCATACCGGGGATTGACATGATGTCGCGCGCCAGCCGATATAGGCGTGGAAACTCCCTCTTTCTCGCATACCACCATTCAACCGGGTCAATATGCGACGCTGGGCGAGGAGCATCGAAGTAACGCTGCAACTCATCGGTTTCGTCGTCGTCGTCCGAGCCTTGATCGAGAGCTGCGAAACCCGTGACTCCTGTGAGAGGCGCTGATTCATTGTTTGCTCCGGAAGTTGTAGCGGTTGTCGGAGCAGTGGTGGAAGACGAGGCTGAGTAATTATCGTCGAAGTACTCACGAAGCGCCGCCTTCTGGGTCTCCAGATATGTGGCAAGCTCGGGATCATTGGCGTATTCTTTCCGCAGTTTTTTGTAGTTGAAACGAGGGTCGAGAACTGCAACGGGTCAATCATCGTACTTGGTGCAGGAAATAAAACCTACGTGCAGCCCAAATGTAAAACGGGGACTGATAGTAATAATCACTTAGCTTCCGATGAGCTTTCGTCAGCCCTTCGGCAAGTTCTGGCGGCGCAGTATTTGGAAGTGCGGTCAGTTTTTCTTTCAAAGTTTTCTGAAGCCCGCGAAATGTAGAGTGCGTTGATGAGAGCATGGGACGCGATGTTCTCGACATTTCACTGGTAGCAGAACGAAAATCACGCAGCCAATCGGTGACTGTTTCGATTGCTGTCCAGTCCTGCACCGTCAGTTCGGCATCATGCAGATCGCGATTCGCAACAATGAACTGGCTAATCGTAGCCCGATACTTGATGGCGCGACCTTCAAGGTTGAAATATCAATAACCAGTCACGAAGATTTGGCCGGACACGTACTCATCATTTGGTGCGTAGATGACCAGCGGGTTTTCACGTCCAGAATCAACATGTGAACGCCGGCGATAGTTTTGGTAGGGGAAAGAAACTGATACCATTGCTGGCGGCGTTGTGGACTCGACCGAACCGCGCGAATGACCTTGCGAAGCTTCAAAATATTTATAATTGGGTTGACCGCTGGTTTGTGGACTGCGCACCTTTCGAACAGCACCTTTGATTCCAAGTGGGATGGGTCCCTCTGGATCATCATCCTCGTCGTCCACGGCGACCGCGTCTTCATCGAGCTCCTCGGACTCGTGTGCTGTGGCAACCGACTCTTGATACGGCGAGACTTGTGTTTTTTTACGTTGTGTGCTTTTCTCGACAGCACCGATTGCTTCCAGGAGCTAGAGAAGGGCGTCGTGAGATACAGAATTCTCAAATCGGGTACAATATACCTGAAGAACGGCAAGATGAATTGTGTGTGGCATACATCGCAGCCGGGAGTGGGTGGCTGAAAATTTGATACCCTTTTCAGTACACCTCCGCTCGAAGGCTTGGACAAGAGTATCATTATTTGTGGCATTGTCCATGACGAATGAGATGACCTGAATGTCGAATTTTAATTTCGAGAATCATGAATGAAGACATTATTCTGACTTACTCGTCCGTTAAGCCATAACGATCCAAGCTCTGCCACACAATATCTGCCATATTTTCGCCAGAATGTTCGCCCATTAGCTCGACGAAATCAATGAGAAGTTCCTCTGGTTCAGTTAGCTACAGTGACGCACAGAAACAGAGGTATTTACCGAGCTTCCCATCATTTGTAACATAATGAGCGACTATCGCCAGGAATGCGTAACCATTGGGAGAGGTCCACGCATCCAGTGAGATCGAGATTTTAGCCTCGAGCGACTGTTAAACCCGTTGTTAAAAATGATCAAGAACGCGCATTAAAATCTTACAGCAAAGAATGATTTCAAATCCTCCTGCAACTTTGTGCCCATGTCACTTATCCGGCGCTCAGCGGTACGCGCAGATGGGATTTCTAGTTTTGGGTCACGGTGGTGCACATACTGGAGCAGACGGCGGAGTTCTGGTCGTTCTACCTCCAGAAATGGCTGATCGCATACAACTAACCACTCAACGAGCAGCTGTTCAAATGTGTCCTGATCCCAAGCGCCCTGACGGAGTTGTTAGCAAAGCTTCAAAGACTTGGGTAAAAGCTCACGAGGTTCTTCTCACTGGCACGGGCAAAGGACTCTCGGATGCTCTGCTGATGAGTTCCAAGTGCGGCGGCACACGAATCAATAAACGCGACGAGATCTTTCGGGTCCGCAAATATTTTTTGGCCCTTCGCAATCTCAAGCTCCTCAGGGGTGAGCGGCGTGCTCCGTCGTCTCAAAATCTCGTAAAAACGATACATCTCAGGAGAATTACTTTTCAGATGTCCAGTTAGACCTGAAGATATTCGTAAGTGACACAACAACGGCGCGACAGAATTATTTGGACTAAATTCTTACCATTGATACTAGCCTTCATAGCCTTCGTGATCTTTAAAACCTTTCCAGTCTCGTCATGGAAGCACTGATAAAATCTGTCGCCCTCCTGGGCTTTTCTCCCGTGATTAGAGTTTGTGACATTTTCGAAGAAATGCCAGATAGGGCTGCGCTGACGCGCCGCAGACTGTGAATCATAATATTGAGTGTCCGATTCAGCCTTAAGAAACTAGCCAATTACCTCCGCCGCCGTTGCGGGCTCAACCGTATTGGAAGGCTGCTCCGAATTCGAGGTTCCCGAATGCTTCGGGAGACATTGAATATCGGCGTAGCATTAACAAATGAAAACATACCGTAGTTTTCTGTTTCTTAGGTTTTGGCCTGCGCGATGTACCCTGTGGGACAGTCTTGGAAGGCAAGGCGTCTGCAATCTAACTGGGGCATCAGAAAATATAGTATGGAGGTGTTCGAAAGTGCTCATACCTCCTCATTCGTTACCTTGTTCTCCGCTTCACTGTCCGACTCCTCACTATCTTCGCTGCCCGAATATGCGCCATCCTCGGGATCCGACATTTCCTTCTCTTTCCCTTTCGCCTTCGCCTTCCCTTTCGCCTTCCCCCTTTGCGCTTCTTAGGTGCAGGCTCATCATCACTATCGGACTCGAGCGCGGTAACGGCATCCTTCATCCGTTGATTTTTGGCACGACTGGGACGCGACGATGGGCCTCGAAACAACGTCAGTGGTCAAAACCTGGAAATTATTAGACACATCACATACCTGCACCCGATGATGGTCCGGCCTCTTTATCGCTCTCTCCGGGATCCGGTCCGAAGTCGATGTCTTTCGCGTCTTTGAGGCTGCCGTCTGGGTTCAATCCACATTGCTCCAGCCGTTTGCATCAAGAACCACCGTCGAATCTGGGAGATTATGAGCCCATAAATTTACGGAGAAGAGCTGAGGGAAATCATACCAGCAGCCCCACCCAATACCCGGGAAGGCATCAAGAAATGACGGAAACCGTCGATCCCGAGGTCAGACATGGTCTCGTACCCGCTCAATGGCCGCCAAAGACCCATAAGATACATAGGACCTTGGTCGCAGCATGCGCTGTGCCCCCGATGGCAGATATCGGCGCGAATATCCAACACTGTGGTCGTTGGTTTCACAGCTAAATCATGACCTGTTAGCTGCTGGGCAGGTTTGATCACAAATGGAACTCACTGAGGGCAATAGTCCCGATCGTTGGGCCATCAATGAAGATGGTAATCGCGTCCGACAGCGAGCCTGGTGGATAATCAGTCAGTACATTCGAGTCAATCAAAATAATTGAATTGAATAATCACCCGTCTTCGCGCCTGCGTCTTGCACAGAAGAATCACTGGGCCATGCTCGTCGTAGCCGGTCAAGTCGCATATGAGAGACATGGTCGCGTCGATACCGCCAGGGAATATGAAATGTTTGGTATTTGACAACATTGAATGCATGGGGACGTGTTAAATGCACTTCAAACCGAAATCAGACTCGGATACGTGCTGTATCATAAGTACCCACGGATATAAGAACACAATGGCATCCAGTAGGCATAAATAGAGCACCCAAGACCAACCGGATGAATCGAAGGGATGTATTGAGTATTGAAAGTTGACGACGAGGATTGGCATGCTGATATGGATAGAGCCGCCAGACATGCGAATAGCGGGAGTAAGAATAGGAAGCACCCCAGGAAAATTTGAAAATTGATGCCGTCGAAGAACCGACTGCTTTCGATGTGGTTTCTGATAATACACCGCGCGTCTCGCGGCCATTATGAGCTTCAATTGATATGAGTCCGTGGATTGTCGCAGCTGAAATGAAAGTACCTTTCTTAATACGCTCGCGCGCGAACAAAGAAAGTGGCAGTGGAGCCGCCGCCATTGAATGGCCTTAGTGTCAAGAGTCCCCTGCGCTGGGCTATCTTTTATACCTGCGAGCTCTCTAGGCTTTCGCTTTTTTCGGTTTGTTTCATGGGCGCCGGTAGATGGGCACATATGGACGGGCAGTGTCGCCACATGAAATCGTTGATGCGCATGGAGCTCCAACGTCTTTTTGTAGCAGTTTGTCTGTCTGTCGCAGTAAAAAAATTAGAATCCAATGAGCCACGATGGCCAGCAGTTCATACTACTTAATCGTTCGCCGCCGCCGTCTGTACGAGGGAGGGATCGGCCTTCGTTCGCGGTCCATATCATGATGTGCGCTTAGATTCTTGCCGACCCATCAAAACCGGAGAAATCATGCCTTGGAAGCTGCGGGAATCAGGCTTGGCATTGACGCGTCATCCCACTTGGCCGAGCAACCGAAATCAGGCCATTTTGGGGCATTTACGGACCGTACACTTGCCGTATACGGCCGTAAAGGTACGGTCTTGTACGGTTGTGCCTACGGCGACGGCCGTAACCGTAAACAAGCAGCAAGGAAGCATACGGGACGGTTACGGGACACCGTATACCCGTACCGTACACCGTATTTTACGGATACGGTGCCGATCCCTACTTGCGGGTGGGAATGGCGCTCCTACCCAAAAGTCCGATGCGAACGACGACTCGAACAAGGGCACTGCCCACAAAAGTCTCGATAAACTCCGCCCCATACGTGAACAAAAGGGCTTGTCTGCAGCTCAGTCAGCTGGTCTGGAGAGTGTACAGGGTCTGCTCTTGGCCAATGATGGGGGCATTGCTTCTGGAAACCAATCTACCCTCCTTGAACCGGGCACATCCATCTTCGGGAGTGTCAATGGTCCAACTCTCGGCCCTCCCACAACTGGACGCCCCATCACGCGTTCCACAATATTGACTGACGTGATACGCAACTCCGTTGCCGCTGCTCCCGTGACCGCGACTCCGGTGTCCTCGGATAGCCGGCCCCCTTCCCCCGCCACGACCTCCGAGCACTTCGGCATGATCCCTGCTCCTCCTTCCGAGACTGTCGGTGCGATGGCGAAGCGCGCAACAAAAAATCTGATGATTATCGCCGACGCCACGCGCGGAACCCAGACCACCGTCAGCAAGCTTGCCCTTGATCTGGGGAAACTCACTGTCGAGGTTCGTCTGGGCCCTACATCAGGCCCCGGCCATCGTGCATCACATTCACCTAGTCCCGTCGTGCACTCCCCCAGCCCTGTTGCACGCTCGGCCAGTCGTGCACCGTCGGATGCATCTGCTCATGCCCCGTCGGAACCATCCGCGGAGGAGGACCTCCAGGAGTTGTTCGACCGTGTTCGCTCTCTGGAATAGTTTGAGAGAGCCGTCAACTCAGACATTGATGATGCGGTGGAACGAGTTTCCGCTCTCGAAGTCCGGGTTCCTTCCTCTGGAGGCCTGACCGTGGCTGCGCTCAGCACAGCGCTCGCTTCTCGCTTCCAGGACATTACAAGTGATCGTGACAAGCTGAACGCCGAGATCCATTTCCAGGCCGAAAAACAGGCGAAAATTGTTGCCAAACTTCAGCTCGAACATACCGAGCTCCAGGATGCTTTATCTGATTTGCGGCTTACCATTGCGCGACTGGAACTCGGTACTCCTGCCCCGCCACTTCGCATTCGTGACCATTCCCCGGCTCGTCGCAATACGGAGGTGCCCCGTGTTTCGTCTGCACCTACTAAAAGTCTTTCCACATACCCTGTTCGCTCTCGTTCACCTGTGGCTGGCCCCTCGGCTAAACGCGTCAAAACCGAAGGTTTCTTAACCATGGGATCGCTCCCGTCTTCACGCTTGGCTCCCCGCGACTTTTTTAAGTCCCTGATCGATGAAGCACTTCCCACATTCGTCCTCTCCCGCTACGACGTCATTCTCGACCCGGTGTATGAGTATCACTTGCGCGTGACCATGGATTCATCCAGCGATGTGAGGGCTCTAATAGCTATGTGGGAAACCGGCGCTCGGGCGATAGGGATGCGAGAGATGCCATCGGCTGGACATGGTCAAGAGTCTGTGTCTGCGCCACGTCTGCGAGGGCCCCCTCACAGGCCAGCGCAGTGTTTATCACTCGCGTGCTCAGTAGTTGATGCTAAATATGTGTTGAATGAGTACGCGTATCTTGCGCAATGTGATATTTCGGAACATTCTTCTGTGCTCGACCTATGTCTCGTTCTGACTCGCTCAAATATTCTCGGCTGGCCCGATCGTTCTCAGACTGGCTCTTGATTCCATCCCAGACGTTGAAAGTTGGCAGTGGACCTTCCTAGGAAGTTGAACACACCAATTTGTGGTTTCTTGTGCATGCATTCTGCAAAGGGACACTATTACAATGGTTTGCTGTGGACTGGTGGATGGCAGGGAATTATACCTGGAGAGAGAGAACTCAACCCAGGTCCCACTGGGTTACATCTGCCCATCCTGCCATACAAGCGGCCGGCCAGACCACAGTACACTTGAGTAGTACGACCCCCTGGAATGGTGTGTGCTCCGTTGGCATCCTGTAGTTATATGTAAGGATAACCACCCGTACATTACTACTTGTTTGTCTTCGGTAAACTCGTTGTTCAGACATTTGGACCACGCGAGTATAATAAATCCCCCCCCATTCGGCAGATGACATTTTAAGCGGGTGCGACCACCGGCGTCGACCCCTCTACGACACTCCAGCGCGTACCTTGCTTCCCCAGTGCAAGAAGCAAGAGCATGGATCCCCTTTCACCGTCAATTTAATTTTGCAAGTGTATTCGACGCCTGGTAGCACAGTTGCCGCGTGTGTCTTGAACCTGTAATATTTATTTGCAGCGATCTCTCACCGCGCACCGACCCAAGGCGCAGCTTGTATGTGATTATTCCGCGCGACGTGGTTACCTGCCGCAACCCTCCTCTCCCTGTCCGTATCTCTTTTGCTTGGATTATTCGGTGATTCCACTTTTCCTTCCCGCCCGTTCCCTTGCGGTGTAACGTTCCCTAATTGGTCTTACTTCCAGCTTGGCGTTGCACAGCGCATTCAAGCATGTTCCAACGGACACCGTCGATTGTCGTCACTCTGCTTATCGGTGATTCTCGTAGCTGGGTGAAGAACCGCGTCGGGTTCTTCCCCGTCGTCTGCCGGTGCGTGCAAGCTCCGGTGATGTTCCGCAACATGAGAAGCCAGCGCAGCAATCCCGCTGCCAGCTTACCTTGGTGTTTACTGGACGCATTGATAAAGGTTCGAACAAAAGATGCCCCACATAACTGGTGCACTGGAACCGCTCGCTGGGATGGGAACCCATGGGTCAGCAGGCAGAAACCTGATTGTCCACTGATCTTCTCAGCCGAGCGCGGGGAACCTGAGGGTGATAACAGGGCAGAACGAGGCTCATAAACTCCATCGAGTCCTTGTAGGTAGATAGGTGAGTGAGAGTGATAACATTGTGTTTTTGTTCGCTGAGCGCCCCCTCTCGCTGAAGATCTTGCCTGTCGCTGTAACTTAAACCTGCGCGCCTTTCAATCATTATCCCCGCCGTTTGACATCCCCAAGATGGTTAGAAGAGATGTCAAACATCGGCGAGCTCTAATGGCATTATCGGCAACATGAGAACCCAGCGCAATAATTCCACTGACAATTTACCTCGGTGTTCACTGAACGCATTAACAATCAGGTTCGAACAAAAGATGCCTTCCCGCTTCCTTACATAGTGCTGGGAACACGCCAAGAACGGCACGACGGCATTTTTCTTGAGTCAGAAGGTAGATCCCGATCGAAGCCGCGAAAGATGAATGAAAGGCAGTCCTTGGATGATTGCGCCACTGATCTTCTCAGCCGGGGGCGGTTTCCACCCCGGATGCTCTCGGCATGGGCCTGCCTTGCTGCGGGTGCGTGTGATTTTCGACCTTATTCAAGGATTGTGAGACTCGCCGTCCATTCTCGACAGGGACGAGCTTATTTCTAGTCTTCATGTCCGGAAATCAAGTCGTGGGTATCTCTTCCATTTGGGATGATCAGGAGGGGAGCAATTAGACGGGAGGGAATTTAAACAGCACGACTTCGTTGGGCTCGGCTGGGCCTCACTCGTTGATAAAGCTCCGTGGTTCGAGCGGGAGCAACGCCTCTGCGATGTCCTTCAATTCCACCACCACGGACGATGTCCTCTTCATCTGGGGGCAGTCGATATGCCGGATGACGCTCAGTCACGGCGTTGGATGGCTATTTTACGGTGCGAACCCTAGACTACACAGAGTCTTGTTGTCTCAAGAATAACGACAAAATCAGGAATTTACCTCGCCACCTTCTTTTCGTACATCTTCCGGTTCGTGTCCTACCCTCAGTCCCTTCCCCGTACTACTAACTCCAACGCAGCCCGCATCACGCGAGACAATTCACCACGAACCGAATGCTCCAGGCCACCATGCTCACCCTCTTCCTCTCTTCCACCCTACAATTCGTCACGGACTTCGTCTTCAGCATCGCGCAGGTCCAAGGATATCTCATGTCGACAAGGTTCCCGCTCCCCGAGCGGAAAGACGCATGGGAAAATACTCATCTGCCGTTTTATGTGCTCCAGCGATGGCCGGCGGCGATCAATGTGCGTGTGTGCCATCTTGCCCTGACCTTTTTGGATGGCTTCTTATGCATACGCAGTTTATCATCTCAGACTTGATCGTTCTGTGGCGCGCGTGTTCGTTGCGCCAATGCCACCGGTGGCTCAAAGCCGCGCTGTGGGGACTCGGCGTAGCTGATGTCGGTCCGTCTCATTCGTCACGTTTGGTCCTCCTGAGCCTGAGAAATCTCGCTATCTTGACAAGCCGTCTGGTGTATAGCCGCAGCATTCACAAGCCGAGACGCTACCCGACGGAGTACAGACCGCTCCACCGACCAGACGATAAACACCGTCAGCGTCGTTATCTCCCTCATAATAAATGTGGTCGGGACGGTTGCGATCGGGGTTGTAGCTTGGTGCGTCCCACTCCTCGTTATCCTCCTCCTGACCATACTGACTGCAGCCGTATGTAGGAGCACAACCGCACTATGACCCAAGCGGCGATTCTGCGATGGCGTGGCGACGTCCCGCGTATCCTACTGGTGCTTGTCGAGACGGGCTTCATTTGCGCGTTCGTTCAGGTGCCTCCCCTATCTTTGTTCCTTCGGGTGAAAGAACACTGAAAAATTCTATCGCTCTAGCTCGTATACATAATTCTGCAGTATGTCAACAAGGTCCCAGCCACCTCCCTTGACATGGCTACCGGGGCGATCTTAAAGATGGCGCTGTACCTCGCTGTGCGTACTACCGGCCGTACATACCTTCCACTCAATTAATATTATTCAACCCCATGCAGGCAATCCTCCCCACCGTCACTCATTATCGTCCGCTCCAAGCGCTCTGTCGAAGACTCGCTGCGGCCCAGCGAAATGTCGTCTGTCTGTCAACAGTGCTCTAGTGTGGTTAGTATTAGCGGCACGCGCACGCGGACACGGGGAGAGGCGGTCCGGTTAACGATGCTGCCGGGGAGCCCGACTGACCAGAGCAAATCGCGGTTCGGGAAGGAGCCGACGGGTCCGATTACCGTTATGATGGAACAGGAGACGGAGATTAGTAGTAAGATTTAAATTGAGGGTCGGGTTTGGGTCGGGTTGGGGTTTAATCCGAAATCGTGAATTGGGACTGTGGGCAGATGATACTGGACAGACTTCTCCGACAGAGGCTTTGAAATAACGAGATACGCCTTCGCTACGCTCCGGGAGGCAAAACCCGCGCCTCGAACTTTTGTCACACGTGACATATGTGACATAACACGCCATTCAGGGGCTTCGCCCAATTCCACGCTCGTTGCTGCTCGCCGGGGGGGACCCCTCCTTTTGCCTGACGGCCGGAAAGTAAATTTATTGGTAGCTTTTTCCAAGTTTTTCGAAAATTTTCGGCTAAATCACAGTACTAGTAAACTGCTTCCTCTGTAACGTGCAACTGAATATTTTCAAAGTTAAGTCGCGCGATCCTGGCAAGAATCAAGCGTGATACGCAAGATCTCATGGGTGTCAACTGAGTGTCTCTTCAAGGTACCGGCTTCTCAGGCTTGGTAAGATCATCAAGTCATCCGCCCACCCATTCAAGATTTCTCATGCCTCGGATACAAGACTCTGCATGCGTCTCCTCAGCTCAAGATGCCTTTCGCGGTGTCCAATACCTTTCGGATTTCAACGGACGCTGGGGCAAGAGTGTCGAAGCCTTCTTATCTATAATATCTTAACAACGAACTCGTTCAAGCATTGCTGCCTTGCTTCCATACTGTGTTTGTTGCTGATTGGGTGGAGACTGTTCGCATTCTGCTTGATTGTTGGTTCGGAGTGGTGAGTGTCTCCGGCATGCCAGCCGAGTCTCACTGACGATACCCGTAGTTTATACCCACCGAAGGTTATTTGGTGGTGTTCCTGGTCGTTTCCCATCTGAACAGTGCAGCCGTATGTTTTCCGAGCGCATGCGTATGACCCACATTGCGTACATGACCTTTAAGTGAGGTAGGCCGGTTGTTCAATAGGTACAGGAAAACAGATGTGGTTTGCGGATCGGTGGATAGATATACCGTTGAAACTGTAAGTGAAGTTTAGGTCGACTAATACCCTCAAATTTCTGTTAACTCTGTCGAATAAACTGAATGAACTATGCTGCGACCGTATGAGCCGGAGCGAAGCTCCGGTATGTCTTGTTATTCATAACAGGGGTGTACATCGTCCTGGGTGATCCACACAGCGGACTGTCCGGTGGATGCGATCGCCATTTCGTGTGTACCGCGCCAACGAAACGCGTGGGCGATATCCGCCCGTAAGGCGCTCCCCACGGATTTGTATCCCCGGCAGTGGGTAAAAAGCCTGCGTGGGCGGCTTGGTGGAGGGGATCGACAGTATCGAACGCGCTGGCAGCGTGGGAGCTGCTGGTGGTGGGAAAGCAGCGTGAGCTCCAAGTTACCAACTAGCAAGCTAGGAAAGTCTCGAGGCTGGAGGAAGCTGGGAGGAATTAAAAGAAAGCTGAAAGCAAGAGAAAGTGTGTTTGTCCTGTGACTGGAAACCGTGCGTCGTCGTCTGACAGTCGCGATATTCCTTTCTTTGGAGGCATCGTGGTCATTACTTTCACATCCCGGCATGTTTTAAAACCAAACAGATCTACCCAGCCTCCATCCCTCGAGTCCTGCGTACGAAGCAGATACAACGAAACTCGGACGTCGTTTTTTGAGCGTTCAGCTAGCATCCGCGTATTATGCAGCCCAGCATATGCTATTAAAACACCCCCAGCGCCAGTAGTCCCTTCAATCCAACCTACCCACGGTCAAAGTTGGTTGGGCCTGCGGCAGACATGTTCACAAGTTTGGTTACGGAAACATCCACGGCTGGTGGCGGGAGTCAATACTGGGCAACGGAACAACATCAACTTCGCTACAATGTAGAAGCAAGCTGTCTATCAGTTGTAAAATGTGGCCGTCCCCGCCCTGGCCGTTCACGAAATGCACCATCCAATTTGGCGTCAAAAGCAGGGTTTGAATCATATCTGAAATTTGGATCCGTTCAGTTGGTGTGGTCCCTTTCGTCAAGCCCCGATCCTACCGTGTCTCAAGAAGAGGCGAAGACAGGTGAGCCCTCGCTCTCGAACACTGAGCTCAGAGTCTGCTAAAAGTGCGCCGATATTTTGCATTGTACATGTCTGCGGCGTGGACACTGGAAGAATCATATCCATTAGCGGGACGTCATCCAAAAGGCATTATGAGAGATAAAAACATACCGTTGTCTGGAAAGTGGCTCGCGGCACAAACCACG
Source organism: Mycena leptocephala (assembly GCA_029378395.1). Taxonomy (NCBI): domain Eukaryota; kingdom Fungi; phylum Basidiomycota; class Agaricomycetes; order Agaricales; family Mycenaceae; genus Mycena; species Mycena leptocephala. Next base: position 970,132 of record JARJLF010000010.1, read on the forward strand.
GCCTCGCGAATTGGCATATTATGCTTTGTAGTGTCCAGCAGGGAGACCAGTTTCGCCTTGTATCAGGCGTAGACATCAACGCACGGATGGGTTGTACTCTCAGGTTACAGGGACTTTGGGGACAGTGGAACTACAGTGGAGACGTACCATGCTGTGAGAGATCGACAATGGGTTCCATTGTGTGTTTTTGAACGTTTGTATTTGAGTCTTCGGACCTCGATAGAACTTTTGGGATTATCCCAAGTCTAGCGATCGATTTCAATCCTGGGAATATCCGCGACGCACCTACATGGATTGTGCATATGGAGCAGAAGTCTCGCGCATACAGCCCGCCGCCGCGGGCACCACAACCGCGTCCGCCCGCATTCGCCGAGCCCGCATTGTTCGCATACGGCTTGGCGCACAGGCGCGCCGATGGCTGTCTGTGCGCAGTGATGCACCAGCCCCGGTCCGGTGTCTTGAGACATCCACATCGCGGCCCGCACAGGCGCCGCCGCACACCTCCCGCTCGCTGAATCTCCATCCACACCACCAACCGCGCCATATCATCTCCGTCGCCTCATCATACATGCGTCGCCCTCTGTGAGCATCTTCACCTCGCGTCCCACGCACCCCCCACCATCACGGGAACGCGCATCCACGCCCGCCCACGCCTGGCGTGGTACGATATGTCCACCTTCCAAAGAAGGGATAGGTGTGATGGGCGCTTAATGGGCACCTAGCGCCTTTCTCCGTCAAAGTCGACAGAGGAGAGAGGGAACAGAGGACACCCAGTGTGCGCGCCTTGAGAAAGAAATGCACATGAGCAGGATACTAGAAGAATGTGCGTCAGTGTGTGATTACCGAGGAGGACGTGGATAACGAGGGAGAAGGGAGAAAGGCAGGGGGGAGTCATCCGCGCTCGGCAAGAGAAAGGAGGGTGGGGAGTTAGGAATAAGAATTCGCGCTGCTGCTGCGAGGCCGGTACCACCACCCACACCGATGTCGCGGTGGGTCGCGAGACATCCACGCACCCGAGACCAGGAGCTCAGGGAAGATCCGCCAAACCAACGTTCACCTGCGCGCGCACCGTACCCGCCGCCGCACACCCCAGCCGGTGCATGAGTACGCCGATACATCCAAAGACCGGAAAAGACGGGCGCTTATTGGGCGTCTATCTAACCCAATCCCGTCTTTACAGGTCGGAAGAAAGAAGGGAAAGGAGAGGGAGAGGAAGGGGAGGGAGGAAAGAGAGGCAACACACACCCAGCGCGCGGCTTGAGAGAAGGGTGTTCTGGAGACTACGAGGAGGTGCGTCAGTAAGATGATTACGGAGAGGAGCGAGGGAAGGAAAGGGAGGAGAGCAGGACCAGGGACAGGGGAAGGAGGAGAGGCCCGCGAAAAGTGGAGGGAGTACGAGCGTGCGCCGCGCTTCACGCCTGCGAAGGAAGGGCATGCTGGGAGAAATCCGAGAGAGAAGCTGAGGCACGTAGTTCGCGCTAGTGCCCAGGTCCAGCCCCACTCCAACAACCCATCGGAGCAGCGGGGCGAGCAGCAGAGAGAACGCCCGCCGGCGCTCCTCTTCTTGCCCCTCCCAGCATCATTTCCTCCCGCACGATGCCATGCGGGCTCGCACCGGGGAAGCTAGGACCCACAACTGCAGCGCGTCCCCACGCAGATATCGGACTGAAAAACATAGGAAAATAATGTGCAAGAAAACGCACCTTGTCCGAGCCGCTTCCTACCTTCAGCACTTCCGGACCAATACCTCCGAGTCGCGCACGCCGAGTGGTTCGAGGGAAGTAGGTATCGTTATCTGCGGGACACGTCAAAGGGAGAAGGGATGGAGAAAAGCGAGTATTCATGAGAGTAAAGCACGGGCTCGGCAGTAGGAGGAGGGAGGGGAGCCCACGCGACGGAGGGAGGAGCTCTGGATGGCGCGCATGCAAGAGGTCCGGGGAGGGTCTTCGCGGCATCCCCTCCCGCTCTCCTGCAGCCAGCCTCGTTGCGTCCTCACCCGATCCGGAACGCCAATTCCAGCGCCTCAAAAGGAGCGAAACTGAGCGTCGACGTTCCACTCCCTCTCCGCTCCGCCGGACTCGCGCTTCAGGCAGAAAAAGGACAAGAACGTACCTCGCTTCACTGCTTCATTCCAACGCCGTGCACGCCGATGACGTTAGCACCGGTCGCTTGAGAGAACAAGGTATCGGTATCTGTAAGGATGGAAGATATCGAGGGCAAGCGGAGGGGAAGGGGAGTGCTGGCTGTAGCGGCGAGGGAGAATGGGAATAGAGGATGCGCGCGGAGAGAACGTATGTCTGATCCTAGCAAAAGCTGCACCATATGAATCGTCTCCGCAAGCACCTGCTAACCCGTGGGGTTGTTGCGTCGGTCCATGAGCACTACGTGCGCTAGGGTATCAGTACGTGGCTCGGTATTCATGAAATTTTGAAAGCCACGGACCTTGTAAACTGCACGGGCATCCGCGCTGAGTGCACGCCCAGCGCCCTCTTGCCACCGCGCACCTCTTGCTTGGCTCGGCGCTTGTCCCGGCCTTCTTCTTCCTCTCCGAGTCCCTCTTGTTCACCACTCTTCGTCCGAGCGGCGTGGATGATGTTCGCGTTGGTGGTCGTGGTCGGCGGAGGGCGGAGGGTGGCGGTACCGGAGGGTTACTACAGCTCAAGGTTCTAATTAGAGCTAGCAGCAGGTCTCATTCCAGCGGATAGTCAAAGAGAATCAAATCTGAAAATGATCGTAGGTAGGCGAAAGAGGAAGCGTGGTGCACTGCCACTGTCAAGTCGCGCCAAGAAGTGGGCGGCCGAAAAAGCCGAGATATGATGTGGACACTAATCTTGCCTCATGCCGGCGAGCATCAAATGTCCTCCTAGCCGCGCGCTTGCACCCAGCGCACAGTACTAGTGTACAAAGCACAAGACCCTCGCGCGATCGTACCTCTGCCGCCATCGAGCCGACTCCGTCTCTCCGTAGCCGCATCGTCTAATCAGCTACTTAATCCTAGGTAGATCTAGTGCTTCCTTGACAGAACAAGCCGCGCCACCATTCGCAATGCACACAGAGCTCCAATATATCTCGCCAGATCGACCCCAACTTGATGGCACCCCTCGTGGCAGTACTTTCTGATTTTTGTGCCATTAATTTCGCGCATCGGCGTTGTCTCACGAAACTTCGCCCCGCTCTCCGAACTCTCCCGAATATAATAAGATTCAATTACATCTCCAATTTTCAGCTCATACCCAAGCGAATGCATAAACCCAGCAAATATTCGGACGTGGTGTACGGTACACACGAGCTCTCGGTTGGTTGGGTGATAAATTCCAGCTCGCTGTCCGGGGTTCGACTCCCCGCGTCCGAATATTCGGTTGGTTTTGGTTGACTCTTTTCTTCCTTGTGTATGTATATCACGAGGCGGAAATAACCTCGGGGAAGTAGCACTGGGCATTGTATTTACTCCAGGTACGTCGGCGCTTTCCTATGGATCTGTTTTGTTCGCTTCTTCAAAAAGATTTCCCTCAATAATCTAGCATGAACAGATCCAAGCATCGGGCGTTGTGCACGGTACACATCGGGTTTTCTTCAGGCTCCTCGAAACAAGTAGCTCGCGGTATGGGGCTCGACTCCCCGCGTCCAAATGTTCGGTTGTCTTGTATTCCCTTTTATGCCTTAACATCTTTCTGTGGAAAACTTCCCCCATTTTGTCTGTCGATCTAACCACAGCGGAGAGATACCCTCGTGCGGAACCACTGCGTGGTGTACGGTACACTTAGAGCTTTCTTTTAAAAAAGCGGGAGAGCCCAGTAGCTTGCAGCACAAGGTTCGACTCCCCGTGTCCGAATATTCGATCCATCTTGGATGGACTCTTTTGGGCCCCGCTTTCAAGATTTTTTTTGGACACGCGGGCTCCGCCGTTGTGTATTTCGGCGAATTAACTGTTCATATAACGCAAAGCCTTCAATCTCTACTTAGTGCGTTCACTTGTTCAACAAATTTATTCAACAATCTGGCATACGCATAGGGAATAATCGCGCGTGGTGTACGGTGCGGTACACATCGAGTGCTCTTCAAGAGCCAAGAGACAATTAGTTCGCAGTCCGGGAGTTCGACTCCCCGCGTTCGAATGCGCCTGATTCAACTTTCTCTTTTATTCACTCCTACCGTAACATATTTTTGTGAAACACGCTGCTTTCGGCCAGGCGTTGGCCCACTGCTATGACGTTCCAAACGTTGCACAATTCAAATCGGGAAAAAAACTTTCAATCCGGAAAACTTTTTTTCAGCCAGATCTCAGAATATACCTATATTACATCTGTACATAGTATATGAGTCTAGGATACCCAAACTCACACGAATAGGGCTATATCCAGGTAGAACACATTTGAAACACCACTTCGGGCCGTTGGGCCGTCTTTGCACCGCCACCACGTCAAAGCACAAACACGACCACGACTTGCGCCACACCACAACCGCGACTATGGTTCCTGAGATTCCTCAGGAGCTCATCGACGCTACCATCGACTGCCTCACAGATCCTGAAGATCTCTCTCGCTGTGCACTGGTTGCCAATCGTGGCGACCTCGTGCACAGTCGCACATCTTTCATGTTGTCTCTCTCGGAATCGGTATACAGGGTGGATATGCCCCGGGCTTGTGGAAATCCCCCCGTTTGGTACAGATTTTGATAATTTCCAGTCTTTTGCAATCTACTCGAAGGATCACCCCATCTTGCATCATATATTCGGACCCTCAACCTAGGGCTTCCACCGTTGCAGTCGGAACTCCGGCTTTTGATCATCCAACGCTTGACCCTGCTTCATGGCAGATAATTGAAGACTCTGTTGTGCAGTTTTTGCCCTTGCTTCAAGGCTTGGACTCCTTAGCGTTGTTCCCATGCGGACACAGCACACATACCTTCCACTTGCAACCCCGCATTTTCAATGCATTTCGGATTATCGCTCAAGTCGCTTAAATTCTCTCGATGGAGTTTTGCCGATTCCTCAGCACTCTCTTCATTCGATTCAAACCCCCCGCCATCTCTACAGTTCATGGAGTGCGACTTTCAAACGCCTTTGATGTCGTTGCGCTTGGCACCATTCAGCAGCAACCTTGCTACTCTCGAGCTTCATCATTGCGAGGGCCTCGAAATCCTTGTTCAGTATTCGCTTTCTGGTCCGTTTCAGATAGATTCCGTGATTATTGGCATATCATACTTGCCCGAAACTGCGTCGTTAGTTTATCGCACTTTGTCCCATATCGCTTGGTCTGTTGGTCAAGGCTTGACCATTGTGTTCCATGCAGGTGAGTATCTGTTATCTGGTGCTCTAACTTGAAGTGCTTATATCTGAACGTAGTCCATCCCGGTTCCCCCTCGCTTTTTACTCTCACCCTATTTTCACACCTTCAACAACTTCGTCTTTCATTTATGACATTCCCTTCTACAAAATGGCTTGAGGCAGCCTTCGCCTCCATTGTTCTAACCACAGGGACCACTCTATATCTGTCTTTTATTATCGACCTCGATTCTCGTCCAGAATGGCTACATACGATGCTGAGTTCCAATCCTAATTTATATATGAAGACCTGTGCAACATATTCAAATGGGTATCCTACTTACAACCGCACCATAGAGTATGCCTTCGTCTCTGTTGATGACGTCTAGTTCTTCTGTTGCAGCACAATGTTCAATCTCCAAACATAATTTTATATAGCTTGCATTAATGACGCAAAGACTTATGAGGCATGGTTACGATGTCTGCGGCGGTTCACCTTTGTAATGTCCACCGACCTCGGGCGTGGTTATCAATGAGTCATGTCCTGTTCAAAAGCATGAACACAGACTATGCCTAAAATCTTGAACCACGTTCTAATATGCAAGCTTTTGTCAATGAGCATAGAAAAACTGCCACGGAGATGAGAAACGAACCATATACCAGCTCTGACCTTTGAAACAGCGTACGACTTCGATTTGATGGGTCTATAAACAGACAGTCAGGGCCGTTTCTTCATCTTCATCTTTCCTCCATGTCTTTCCTGTGTCGCGCAAAGACAAACGATGGAGAGGCTTGCGACTGCGAGGAGTACGACGAGCCCCAGGATCCCTCGGCTCCATCGAGATGTCACGAATGTGGCCACGGCAAGAGTAAGCATAAACCCAGTCGAGAAGCTCAGCAGGGAGACGGCAAGAAGAGCACGGTACTTGATATCTTTGCTGCTCAATCACAGAGGCGCATTCAAGATCTAATCCCTGCGACGGCACAAGTCACGGACTTCGGTACAGCCCGAGCAGACGCCCTTAAAGGGTACCGAGTTGTACCACAGGATAAAGCTATCTCGAAGCAGAAGGTCGCTGGCAAGAAGAAGGCGGTGAGCTCTAAAATTTTACGAGGCGCATTGTTCCAACTGATCCATTTAACCAATTAGCCCAATTCGAAGCCCAAGGACACCAGTGTAAAAGTGGTTTTGTTGACGTGTGGGGTCAAGGTTGGTTAGAACATCAGTGAACTGTAACAACTTCTCACATTTTTCCTCCAGAACGTTTTGTTGGCGTGTGGGGTCAAGGTTGGTTAGAACATCAGTGAACTGTAACAACTTCTCACATTTTTCCTCCAGAACAAGGAGCTACGCATCTCCAGAGCACCGACCCTGGTCGACTTGAAACATATGGCACTACATGGGTGCGTTGCGACAGGCGTCAGGATAGGACCAGACTCTACCTATGACGAGTGCACCGAGCACTTTGCCCAGATTTTCCCGAATGCGTTTAGTTATGCAAACACCAAGCGAAAAACTGATAGTGGGCTGTGGATGGTCGTTGCTAAAAACTACCAAACCCTCCGCCTAGTACCAAACATGAAGCCGACCGGTGCAGATTTGATTGAGTTCAAGAGTGAGAGCTCGAAGAAAGATGTTTCGATCTTTATCGGTGAGTCGGGTGACCTTTTTGATTTATAATCCGTCAATGACAGCGCCGCTCCATCTAGCTCTCACCAGATCCGTTCCTGACAAAGTGTATAACTCCTGGAATGAAGGTTCAATCGCATGGCAGGAACAAAGCTCTGACATTCAGGACGACGAACTTCTATATTCAGACGGCTCACAAATTGAAGATGGCTCCTCGGACTACGACCCCATGAAAGACCCGGACGCAGATGGCTTGAAAACAGCTCATTTACCTACGGACGTACGTCTTAATTCAATTGTGCAAGCACTGTTACTGACTTGGAGTTCGTCTAGGATATGAAACCCGTCTGGCACCAGTACCTTCTATTCGAAAATGTGAAAGCATGGCCAGAGAAGACTCGGACTCAGATTCGGACATTGAACAAGCTCAACCAGCTGCAAAGAAGCAGAAACTTGGTGAGTGGAGCCAGTAGATACCTGGCGGCAATTAATCTTCCTCAATATTCCTTAGCTTCGGGTAGGCCCTATACAGCCCAGATTGCAAGCTCGAGTTGTCAATCCGAACCATGTAAGAACTGCCAGGTTTGATGTTCAATTGAAGCCGCTAATCACAGCACATTAAGTGTTCCTCCCCAGCGACTCAATCTCGACATATACCTCGGCCTTCGGAAAAGCCCAATCCTACTCCCTCTCGAGGGCTGGCCCCTCTACTCCATAATTCTCGCGGGGCAATTATCCATTGAAATGTGCTTGTCAAAAGGTTTCACCACTGCCGACTGTTATTCGACGCACATCCTGCCCTTCTTGGGACCACGATGGATCCCCAACCATCTCTCCCGATACATACATTAATCCCTGGAATTCTGCCTATAAGCCCCCCGCTTTTTAACCTCCCCGTTATTCACATCCCCACGCCATCAATATCCGAGCCTGTCTTGCTTACACTTGCTCGCCGATATACTGATGCTACTATCATCCCACTCCACTTTACGTTCTTTACTACAGAATCTTAATCACCTTTCCATCAACACTCACTTACCAATGCCCAAATTCCCTGCATCAATCGCTACTCACCGTCCTCTACAAATACCCCTTTACCCGTCATTAATGCTCGCTCTAGTTACCCTATACCTATTCGTTCCTATCTACGTCTTTGTTGCCAGCAATTCTCTTTGTCGTCCTCGACATTGACACTCATTCCTATACCTTGATACCTGCACTCACACTCCTTCCTCTCTTCCTCCTCGCTGTTACCCGTCTCCCATTACATTACCTCTAATGCTTTTAATACCATTTAATTTTCTTCGTGTAAAAAAACCACGTCCAGCACATGTGTGCTACCAAATCCCGAAGATCAGGATTGGCCACATGCAAAGCCAGAGGCGCATTTAAAACTCACGGAGGCTGTCAGAATACATTAAAGAAGATTTATTAAGCAACAAGAAGCTCGTCTACTGTACTAAGTAAATTAAGTCCCATCTCCCAACGTGAGGCTTTGAGCGCCATAAGCCGCTCATGTTCCTCAGGGTCTTCCTCTGCTAGTTGTTCCTCTGTCCGGCACCCATTGTCAACGTATCGAAAGATGCCGCCCGCACTGAATTGCGTGAAGGACGCTCGCTTCTCCCCACGTGCAACGGGTACATTGGAGTGAGCAAGCGTCGCGGAGGGTAGCAAAATCAGTGAACCGGCAGGAAACTCCACGACGAGGTTCAAGTCCCAAAGCACGAGGTGCCCGCCTTTGGTGGGATCAAACTCGCCAAGTGCTTGGACGGTGCACCATCCAAAGGCCAGGTTGAGGACATCGCGATGGCGAAATGTCCAAACGTTGGGCCCGAAATTGAACGCAGCACAAAAAAAGACAGAGTGCCCAAAGGGGCGACGCAGGTCGGGATGACGCTGGTGCAGGGCGGCATTGTAGTCGTGGTAGTATCGATACAGTCGCGGGGCCCAAAGGGCGAAGGCCGCTGGGGGATAGGTGAGGAGGCAGGTGGAGGGACGGGTATAGAAGACAAACCATCTGCAAAGCCAGCAAGGCGCTTCACGTTTGTGCTGGCAAGTAGCCCATCCGCGAGGTTGCTGTACTCCTTGTTGTCTAGCCACCCTGGAATTCTTTGCCCTTGCCCATATGAGAGCCCGACATTTATTACCGCATAAAGCCCACGGCGATGCCGGCGCATGTCCGCAGGGAAGCATGCTCCAGCGCCTGCTTTCATAATGTCGATGAAGGCCCCATGTGCGGCAGCAGCGTAGGCAGCGCTATGGGGTTGGCCAGCAAGGACTGCGAAGATGCGGCCATATTTGTCAATCAATGGGCGAGGGGTGCTGAAAACAAAACAATTCAGTACCCAGATGAGGATGGAGCTGAGGACGTACAAGCCATCCCACCTTATCAGGTGAAAGCCTATCTTAAGAAGATCCGCAAGAGTGCGGCAGGCTTTTCTACCACGCTTCTCCGCCTTGTCCTCAACCCTGGCTGCATATGCACCGAGCGCAGCGGGCAAGGTGGAGGCAATGAGGGATGTAGCAAGTGGCACCGCTGGCCGAACGTGCGCAGATATGGTAGAGGCAGCTGGTACATGGCCCATTTCTGCCTTTGTCTTCGCGCGTTTGGCTGCGCGACGCTTATTGGCAGCTGCAGTCTGCTTGGACTTGGAGGGCTTAGCAGGACGCGTGCGGTGGGGACCTGTAAGCGGCTTGTCGGCGCTGGCCACCACCTCGTCGAAAGACGGCTTGCGGCGAGGCTTCTTTGGAGGTGGGGGGTGCGGGTTGTCGTTGTCCACCTCGTTCCAGGGGTCTGGCGGAGGTGGAGGAGGCCATTGTTCGTCAACACCGTCGAGAGGGCCAGGCAGCGGCCACTCATCGTCGACATCGTTAAGCGCGTCATCTTCCTCATGGTCTTCTTGATTGTCGCCCTCAGAGGCAACAGCCCGCTCAAGAAGCGCGCCAAAGTCGAGATCGCGTGTTTGGAGCGCGTCTGCTTGGGTAGGAGGGGCATCTTGCTGGGGGAGGCTGAATGGCGAGAATTCGGCACCACTCCGTGTCTGTAGCGAGTTATTAAAAAAGGCTGCATGTTCAGTAGGCATCACTTACACGCCGTCCGAGAGGATACCAGAGCATGGTCTAAGCTGCAAGAAAAGTCAGCAGCTGGGCGGCAGGAGTGAGAGGTGGCCCAAGGTGCGTTCTGCCTGCTGGGTTGGACATGCGAGATCCAAGTGCTGATTCTACGCATTCCCAGCAGGAAAGTTGCGAAGAGAGCCACCTTGAATAAAAATTACTCACCGTGTCGACGCGTTGTGGGTCCTTGTTGAGATTGACGCCGTCCTGTGATGCATCAATCTCTCTGTTGTACTTGATCACCACTGCATTCCCCAGGTCGGTATGATGAGGTCTTTGCCAGACTCTACCGAGCTCGCTATCCAAGTCACCTCTGAGGACCCGAAGAAGAAGGACCAGAAGGACAAGGACAAGGAGGACGGGTTGTCAATCAGAAATGAGCTTGAGACGCTCGCAGAACAAGGTAATATGCATTACATTTGAAAGATTAATGTAATGCGGTCTTGCAGGAACCAAACACGGCGCTGTATCGACCTGCCCTTATAAGAACGTCGACGTTTTCCATGACCTCGGTTCCAAAACCACTTAAATTCTTACGACCGCTGTATCCCGATCTTCAGGTTCTCTACGAAACATGGCCTGATTCCGAGGACAAGGTTCGTCTTTTTCTTTCCCTTTAGCTGTCATTCTCATGTGTGGCGTCAGTCTCTTTTTTGCAGACATTCTCTCTGTCCTCGCCATGACCTACTCTGACACGCAACCCCGTGGAACTCTCCGTTACCGCCTTTTGTCCGCGTCTCTCCGGCCAGCCGGGTCCCCACTCGCTGACCCTGGCACTTGGGGACACGAATACGTCCGCCACCTTGCCGCCGAGCTCGGAGATGAATACACGTTGCGTGAGCAGGAGGTCGACGCACCGACACCTACGCCCGCCCCGGAAGCAGGCAAGGAGGAGGCCCCCACAAAAGTTGAGGTCACGGGCACCGTCGAGGATCTGCGCGCTCTTGCAAAGGAGTGCGCTGTGTTCTTGATCGGGCACAACGCGGAGCCCGACGCGGTCGATCTGCTGGAGGAGCTGGAAATTGTCGATGAAGTCGCGCAGCTGGTGGACGACAACACGTATAACCGCGTGTGTCAGTACATGATACGTTGCGTGAACCTTCTGCCGCCCCCAGACGATATTTCATTCCTGCGGTCCGCGCAATATACGTGCAGCACCACAAATTCCCCGAAGCCCTCGCGCTCGTAATACGGCTCGGGGACCCCGATCTCATTCGAGAAGATTTCAATGGAGCCGGAAACCCGTGCGTTTAAACGGAATTCCATTTTTAACTGAAGCTGACGAGTTCACAGACTAATGAAACGGCAGCTAGCATTCCTCCTTGCGCGCGCCCAGACACCCATCGAGTGGCTGCGGACCCCGTCCGAGAATCCCGACAAGGAAATTGACATTGAGGATGAGTTCCCCAAAGACCTGCGGGAATGCCTCAGCAATACTCGCATGAGCGGCCATTTCCGTGACTTTGGCAAGGAGCTCGGTGTGACTGATCCCAAGAGCCTCGAGGACGTGTACAAGACGCATCTTGAGAACACACGTATGTGGCATTATATCTTTGTGTCGAATGCATGGCTGAAGGCCGCACAGGACCGACCACTTTGGCAAACGTCGATTCTGCGCGCGGGAATCTTGCGGGTACATTCGTGAACACGTTTGTTAATGCGGGGTTCGGTAACGACAAGCTGATGGTCGAAGCTGAGGAGGGAAACAGCTAGGTATATAAGAACAAGGAGCACGGTTTGTCACTCCACTCCGACTCTTCTGCATGTCTTAATCCCTATATCCAGGCATGATGAGCGCAACCGCGTCGCTCGGTCTGAGTCTGCTTTGGGACACCGACCTCGGTCTCAGCCACGTCGACCTACTCGTCCGAGGAGTACATCAACGCTGGCGCCCTCCTCGCTACTGGCATCCTGAATAGTGGTGTGCGCACTGAGGCGGACGTCGCCAAGGGCCTCATCAGCAAATACGTCGACAACAAGTCCGTGCCGCTGAAAACCAGCGCCATCATGGGCCTGGCGCTCGCGTACGCCGGATCGCACCGCGAGGACCTCCTGCAGCTTCTCATTCCGCATATCTCCGACGATGCGACGATGGAGATTGTCAGTCTCGCGACGCTTGCCCTCGGGTTCATCTTCGTTGGGAGCGAGAACGGCGAGATAACGAGCATGATCCTGCAGACGCTCATGGAGAAGGCAGAGCGGGGCGACATCGGGCTCGATGAGAAGTGGGCACGGTTTATGGCATTGGGTCTCGGTCTTCTCTACCTCGGTGAGTTTGTGCGTTGCGCTGACTGGACTATGGCTGATGCTGGTTCGCGTAGGCTTGCAAGACGCGTCGGATACGACCATCGAGACGCTCAAGGCTATTGAGCACCCGATCTCAAAAACCGCACAAATCGTCGTAGAAGTGTGCACCTTTGCTGGGACGGGCAATGTGCTGAAGGTGCAGGCGATGCTGCGCCACTGTGACGAGCACATCAACATGAAGGAGAAGGAAGCGGACAAGGACAAGAAGAAGGAGGAGAAGAAAGACGAACCTGTGGAGGGAGCCGCCAAGGAGGAGGCTAAACCGGAGGGCAAGCCCGATGATACCTTCCAGGCTTTCGCCGTCATCGCGGTCGCTTTGATTGCGATGGGCGAGGATGTTGGGGCGGAGATGTCATTACGACAATTCCACCACTTGGTGAGCTATCCATTTAGACGGTTTGTTTTTTTGTTTATTTCTTTTCTTAGATGCACTACGGCGAACCCGTCATCCGGAAATCTCTTCCCTTGGCTATCGGTCTTGTCAGCATCTCCAATCCACAACTCCCCATTCTCGACACCCTGTCCAAATACAGCCACGACAACGACCTGGCCGTCGCATTCAATGCAATCCTTGCCATGGGTCTCGTCGGCGCCGGAACCAACAACGCCCGGCTCGCACAGATGCTGCGGCAGCTTGCGGGATACTACTACAAAGAGCCGGACTGCCTCTTTATGGTACGGGTTGCGCAGGGGCTGGTTCATATGGGCAAGGGTACGATTGGGCTGAACCCTTTCTTTGCCGACCAGAGCATCATGAGTCGACCAGCAATGGTGGGTCTACTGGCAACGCTGACTGCTTTCACCGATGCAAAGCACTGTGAGTTTGTGCTTCTTTTATTGTGTTCTTTAGCTGACTTGTTTGCTGCAATGAATAGTCATCCTCGACAAGTACCACTGGATGATGTATTTCCTCGTCACCGCCATGTACCCCCGCTTCTTGAGTTTGAGAAGCCAATCGAGGTCAACTCGGTGTTCGAGCAGGACGAGTGTGCCGATGTTATTGCCGTTACCAAGGGCCACGGATTCGCGTCACCCACCAATGGGCAACCTAGAAGCTGCCGAGTACGTCTCTTTTTCTCCTACACGTTACTCGTATTCACCTTCCTGTAGACGTATACCACCACCGTACCGAGCTCAACAAGAAGATCTACCGCATTGGCTCCGGCACCGACGACGCCAATGCCTCGACCGAGTCGGACGTCACAAAGAAACTCATCACGCCGATGGGTAGATTCCCCCACTACGGTATTGTCAAGAACGACTTCCTGATGCTCAAGGGCTCCATCCCCGGCACCAAGAGGCGTGTCATTACCATCCGTAAATCGCTCATGGCCCACACCTCGCGTCGCGACCTGGAGAAGGTCCAACTAAACTCATCGACACTTCGTCGAAATTCGGTGTACGTTTTATTTCATCTCTCCTTCTCCCCTGTTTTCTCATGCACATTTTCTGCAGCATGTTGCCTTCCAGACGTTCAAGGAGAAGGCGGCTTTCCTGGGTGTTCTCAAGGTCAAGTCGCAAAGATTCCCCGTACCGTATGCATAGGTCATGTCACTTCAGCACCTGTCTTAGTCTATGTTACATGCATTGCTCGTTGGATATACCGAAGCGCTTTTGAGGCCAAGGAGTCGCCGTGGGCAGATAGTTGCCGTCAGTAAGTGTCGAGCCACTTCAATTCGTTGCGCTTGTAGAGATTACTTCAAGGAAGCGATGAAGTATGCGCATCGTTTGGTTCTGTCCAGGACATCCGGCATTACAATATCTTCTCGCAGAACCTGCGCGCGGATTTGGGGACGGCTCCAACTCCCCTAGGGTGGGTAGTCTGCGCCTGTAGCAAACCGGGGAATGCTGGCCTCACACGAGGACACTGCGGACGATGACATATATGCATAAAAACATACAATATTCTTAGTTTAGTGTATGCGTAATGAGAATTGTTTTTCCTTCTCTCAAATTTGTGAGCAAACATGTCTTTATGCCATTACAGTTCGTACGGTTATAAAAAATTGAAATGCGAGAGTACGTTTAAGCCCTGGACCCAAACCTTGCGCGTTGTGCCCAGATTGGATGTGCAAGCGAAACCTGAATCTCAGTCTTCATCTGCCTCCCTGCACGCAATATCTCTACATCTGGGTACCCATCCTCATCCCATTCCTCAGCCAACAGTCCGTACCCTGCTGGTGTGATTTCTTGGCGAACGACTTCCTCAAGCACCCTGAAAAATGTGGCCTCGCGGTCGGAATCCTCTAGAAAGGGTTCCTGTGGTCGGGACGTCGATTGCATCATGCCGTACCTGGGGCTTGATCAACACCAATGCGCTCGGCGAGAGTTGGGTGCTCTGCATCTTCGTCTGGAGGGTTTCCAGCGCCTGGTTGACCAATCCTCTCAGCACCCAAAACACCGTAGTACTTTTCAATGGTATCGGGGTGCAAGCCTTCGCAGTCGTCGCGATACACACCCAGCTGTGCCTGACCGAGAAGACGCATATCCTGAACTTTTGGTTAATTTCAGGGCCAATGAATGCCGATAAGCTCACATTTGGACTTTTGTTGAAGGTTTCGTGGCCTGCCATAGGATGGGCGTTCCAGACGGTTTTAAATTCGTCGCAGTCGGCATTTATGGCATCTAAAAACAGAGTGTGAAGTAGCCAGAGATGTTCTGGCTTGTCGACATCGAGATGGTGAAGACGTTCGAGGCGACTGAAAAAGCCTCGCCACCGCCGAACAAATTGGCTGCCCACCTCAACCCATAAACGTTCAATACGGGTGTTCCGGGTTGATCTGAAAGACAACTCAGCGAGGATACTACTGTGAAAGGAATACGCACGAGCCCCACATGAAACTCGAGCGGTTTGGTCCGTTGCGCATGACCATATAAATCGCACAGTCTATATTCTCTCCACCCCGATCTCCTCGAAGTCTGGATGGGAAACCGTGCTCGTGGCCTGCCTTCAGAAATACGCTCAAAACAGTCTCCGAACGATTATTGTTGCTAGCTCGGAGACCCGCAACCTGGCATTTTCAGTGATGTTGTCAAAGTTGCCTGGGAGTCCACTTACTGTCCGACAGTATCCATCGGCGAAGCCATGCGTAACAATTCCCCATCGAATCATTTTGTGATGACCATCTAGATGCCATAGGGCATTTGGTCTTGTTACATGGTAAACTCTGCGCTTGATGATCTTGCGTTGACGAAGAACCCCGCCAAGACTGTCCACCCGTCGCAGGGAGTACATGACCCGGCGTTTCTGTATCCGGATTCCGCGTGTCCGAAGAAAGCCAACTAGGTATCGAAGGCCGGACTCTGGTTTGTTGCGCTTGAAGGCCTTGACCAAAGTATCTAGCTCGTGGTTTGATAACGCAGAGTATTCA
Source organism: Mycena leptocephala (assembly GCA_029378395.1). Classification (NCBI taxonomy): domain Eukaryota; kingdom Fungi; phylum Basidiomycota; class Agaricomycetes; order Agaricales; family Mycenaceae; genus Mycena; species Mycena leptocephala. The sequence continues at coordinate 985,817 of JARJLF010000010.1, forward strand.
CGAGTAATTCTATGTTTCTTCATGAAACGCCATAGAGTGGAGAAGATCAGCGAGTTCACTGAGCTTGATCTGCCGTTCGCTTCGAGTAGCCTCTGTGACAAATGCCAGGTTTAACATCTTTGAAGGCGGGCCTCGCTTTCCGGTACGAGTGTAAGGTTGGACCAATACAGGAATTGTGATATGAGCATCCTCTCTAGTGCAAACTCAATTCAGCTGCTGATAGAGTAGGTAATGAAAAAACGTACTTCCCCCTCGCCAGCTCTCCAACATGCCGCAGAACGACAACCGTATCTCCAAGTAATTTCGCAGCATTAAGAATCCATGCCTCAGGCAGGGGAGTTTCATCGGAATCCTCTGAGTCCTCCAACGCAATCAACATCTGAATGGCATCTGAGGTCAGAGCGTCGACATGGAAGGCAACCCGCAACGGGTCAAGATCCTCTTGATTTGTGAGATCACAGGCATGGCGATATAGACTGCTGAGGGTGCGGTGGCATTCTAAGACATTAGGCGACCATCTCTCATGTCCAAATGGGAGATTTGGAAGGAGAGGAAAGGACTTTGGCAATATCGACTCCATTGGTTGAGTCAGGAGTTCGCCTAACTCGCAAGTTGCTCATATTTGGCTAGGTTCGCTCTCTTGTTACCAATTAAAATGGCCTCGTTCCCATTCCCAGTGCGTAGCACACGGCCAGGGTATTGGGGTGAAGACGCTGGGAATCAAGTCTTTCAGGTGAGTCTGCGCAATATAGTTGACTGAATATTCTCACCATTGAGGAACTAGGTAAAAAATACGCTATACAAACTGGACCCCAGAGCTTTGGCACGCAGCTCGGTATTCTTGAGAGACCTGCTTGAAACACCAGGCCCCCAACACACACTACAGAGCTCGTCCGATGAGGCACCAATTGTGATGGCTGACTCGGTTCACGAGTTTGAGTTTGAGCTCTTTGTTGCACTGGCATATGGCGGGTATGTACTTACAATACTTATGGTTCAGGCTTGAGAGTACTGGCTGATAGGTGTATGTCAGGTTCGTGAAGGCCGATGTATGGCCCAGAGGCGACACTGCTAATGAGCGCTACTTCGGCTGCTGGAGCTTAGCCGCTACTTTATCTCTCCTCCGACGCGGGAGCTGGCTCTGGCCCATATGAAAGCCCGCAGCTTCTACTTCCGCCCTGAAAACTGATCCAAATCAGCTACGAATATAAAACGAGAGTACTCTTTCCCATTGCATTTCAGCGATTGGTCACGACTTCGCTCCGAGCTCTCAAGAAGGAGGACATTGATATGATGGGAACTGGTGTGTATGTTGCGTTGGCCAGACTCAAGGAAGCAATGAAGAGCATCGTCGCATTCTTGCGGCAGAACCGCCCGAGTTTGACCCCGTGAACGGCCCGAAACACAGCTCGGCCTGTATCAACAACGCCGCTTGTGCCAAGGACTGGTATGCGGTCTGGTGGAATGGCATGGGAAGGTTCCTGTTGGACGGCAGGAGCCCTCTTAATTGGACTGAGAGCTTGCAGCAGTTCGAACGGCTGGAAATCGGCGAGATGAACCCATCGTGTCACTCGACAATGTTGGAGCTGGTCCACGACGGAGAGGGTAGTAGCCATATCTACAATTTGATTTCCGCCGCTACAGATCAGCTTATGGGTGATGTAGAGGAGGAGATTTGATATGTCGCACTTGCATAGATCATTTGCATAGATCATTAGGCAGATAGAGGGTTCAATTCAATCAATGCTTTTCGTTCCAGCAAAATATATTTAGCGAGCATGGGTCTTACCGTAAGACGTCCGTAGAACAAGTCGGCATTTCAAGGCAATAACATCCCATACCCGAGTACCTGGTCTCCTGCAGCTCCTGCTTCACCTCCTACGGCCCTCGACATTGTCCTACTTGATCGGCGTCATATCCATGACCGTCTCGAGCAACGCAAGGGGGGTTGGACGTTCTGAGCACGAAGCTGAAATTGTTCATGGTGACACAGAACGAGTGAGGAGCTGCGACACGACACGGCCAGTGGTCTAGGAAATAACATGGTAAGCAGACAAGCAGAGAATAAATAGACATGCCTCCCACGCTTTAGCGCAATTAGGTTAATTTTGTCGATGAAGATGGCCAGTGGGTTCCTTTCCTTGAACACCTCCAAGATTGTTCTCACTCTGAGCCGCCTGTCTGCATCTCCAGACTCAACCTTTCACATAACGAGGGCAAAGGGATGGGCTAGACTAGCAAGGTGAGGAGCAAATTTTGAAGCTGATGTCGTACACCTGTCTGCGTGGTTCGTTGCTGTTCTGGGATGCAGGCGTTGCGAGGACAGGATGGGGCCAGCGCACACTTCACAGAGCCCGTGGTAAAGGAGTATGTGTTCCGCCTACAGAGATGAGCCACTCGAGGATAGAGGAGGGAAGTGTTTTGTGGTTGACGTCGTGGCAGCAGATGAGAATAGGTCGTGGCAGTGCAAAGACGGCCCGATGGCCCAAAGCGGTGTTTACATGTGTTCTGCCTGGATATAGCCCTATTCGTGTGAGTTTGGGTATCCTAGACTCATATACTATGTACAGATGTAATATAGGGATATTCTGAGATCTGGCCAAAAAAAGTTTTCCAGACTGAAAGTTTTGTTTCCAATTTGAATTGTGCAACGTTTGGAACGTCATAGTTGACCGTATGTAATTTTGAGACGTTCAAACATGGATTTTTGACGCCAAAATGTAGCGTTGCTCCGGACAACGCGTGGCAGGAGTTTCACGGGCCTTCTGGCATGCAATATCTCAAGGCGGCCCACAGTTCGCTCGGTTGATGCCTGTGAGGTTCAACTCAACACTTCCTAGACACAGCACTTTGAGCTCATAAGTAGTTCGTCTGCGCCCGGTCAGAAACTATCTCAAGAATGCTCGTATGGGTCGTGCACTGAGGCATTTTCAAACCACCGCTCAGGTTTTTTCACTATCTATGAGGATTTTATTTTGTATCTTTTTGACTAGTCTCGTAAACCAGACTTTATACCGGGGCGACCGAGAAGACAATCGTTCTCGGTGACCTATATAAAGTCTGGGCTTTGATGGGGGTAGGTCTGAGACTCGACCATCAGTGATGCTGAGCTCCAAAATGTGTGATTGAAACCATGTTCAAGCGGTCCCCTTTGGGTCAGCGCAAATTTGTCGCGCCGCCTTCGTCTTCCCTCTGGCCGCTACCACCCTCCCACAGCCTGTAATCCATGAAATAAATTAAAGAGGACCTTGATGGATGAATTAGATGCGTCGGACGCACTCTTTCTGAATAGTTAGATGTCATTCTGAGGCACCGCTACAAAGTCACGGAAGTCCGACCGTTCCAGCTGGACCTAGATGGGAATTGTGCGAAGGGAGGACGTCTAGTGTATAATTGAGACGGGAACGGGCAAGACCGTTGTTCTGCAAGCCGGTGCTATTGCTGCAGACACTCGAGGAGAATGCGGGATCTGCTTAATTATTATCCCCACAAAAGTTCTTGTGGAACAGCAGGTGCGTAGGATGCTTTTATTATTTCTTAGCACTAAATGTAAGCCATTCCAGGCCGAGGTGGCGCGAAAGTAATCAAGCAGATGGCGCGTTCGCCTAAAGGGGACAGAGGTGGTAGCTTCGGATCACTTATTTTCAAACTCAGCATCATTGATGGTCGAGTCTCAGAGGTACCCCCCATCAAATCCTAGACTACTTTTTGACTATCTCGTGTCATGGACGGTAGGCAGATCGGGAGAAAATCAAACGGATCAAGGTTTGGCACTGGTTTGGCCCCACTACGCCTACACGTGTATATCGACCCAAAATGGATTCTTACCTCAAATTAAGATGGTCCCGCGGCTGTCAAAAAGTCAAAGTCGACTCCATGTTCTGCCTGGTTCACGCTCCGCTCATATAAACCTCTGTACCCTCTCTTTTTCCCTGTGACGCTCTTGATTGGATTCGCTCTCTTGTTCGCAATCCTCTGCGCAATCTCCTCCGCAGGAAGGTCGAGCTGTATGAGCCTATTCTCCACATCACACCTGATGATATCGCCATCCTGTACCACACCAAAGACAGAATCTGTAACCACAGACTCTGGTGAGATGTGCAACACAATCGTTCCACCGGCTGTCCCGGACATCCGTCCATCAGACAGCCGCAACATATCCTCGACACCAGCCGCCCCAAGCTTGCGTGGTATTGGGATTAAACCAGCCTCAGGCATCCCAGGATGCCCAATTGGACCAATCCCTTTCAGTACAAGGACCGATTCCGGTGTTACCACCAGGTCCGGGTCATCGATGCGCTGAGCAAGATCTGCTGTGTCCGAAAACACAACCGCGGGTCCCGCATGGTTAAGCAGGCGCCGGTCTTTGGAAGCAGATGCCTTGATGACGGCACCACCGGGGGCGAGATTACCTCTCAGGACGACGATAGAGGAGCAAGGATAAAGCGGATTGGCGAGTGGGCGGATGATCTCGCGGGAGTAGGGAAAGTCATGAGTGGGAGCTGCGTCAAGAATTTCACCGAGGGATTGTCCGGTTATTGTTTTAGCAGACAGGTGGAGGAGAGGACGTAGAGTGTGCAACAGCGCGGTCATGCCCCCAGCGTTATGAAAGTCGGTCATGTAGTTGTCGCCGCTGGGTTTGAGATCCACGAGAAGAGGCGTCTTTTTCCCAATTTCATCGAACGTATCCAAAGTAATGGTTCCGGCGACATTAGGGTGTCGGTTTATAATTGCCATGAGATGTACAACCGCGTTGGTTGAGCCACCGATGGCCTGGAGCACGATGATTGCATTCAGGAAGGATTCCTTAGTGAGTATCTCCTGGGGACGGTGCTCGTCTGAGACGGCAGACACGGCATTCTTCCCTGTTTCCTCAGCGACGCGGAGGCGGGTAGCGGAAACAGCAGGTGCCGACGCCCCTCGAAGGGGCATGAGACCGAGAGCAGCAGTGACGCATGCCATCGTGCTTGCCGTTCCCATTACGCCACAGGTTCCAGACTACAACCGCGTCAGTTGTTCACTAAATAGTTTGATGTGGGGCCTACTGTGGGAGCAAGTTCATCGTTTATCGCAGCGATGTCTTCAATATCGATGAGACCCGCCCTGTAAGCTGCCCAATTATTCCGACAATCAGTGCACGCCCCGATGCGCGTTCCTCTGTGTGAACCTGGCATCATCGGGCCGGTCACAAGTGGGAGAACAGGTTTGTTTGCTGAGATCCCTCCCATGAGCTGCGCCGGTACGGTTTTATCGCAGCCACCAATCATAATACCTGAGTTGCGTTAGAAAACAGCCATTTACAGGTTGAAAAAGGCAATACAGGCGTCCAATGGTTGAGCTTTGATCATCTCCTCTGTGTCCATGCTCATCAGGTTTCGCAGATACATACTTGTCGGCGAGGAAAACGACTCGTGCAGGCTGATTGTGGGGAACTCTATCGGCAGGCCGCCACTGAGCTGTACGCCCCGTTTGACGGCCTCGATGAGCTGTGGAACGTTCGCATGACATGGGTTGAAACCAGAGCCGGTGTTGATTATGCCAATAACAGGTCGTGTAAGGGCATCCTCCCCATATCCAGCTGCCTTTATGAAAGCTTTACGCAGGAACAAAGAGAAGTGCGCGTCTCCGTAGGCTGCGAGACCCTGACGCAGTCCGACTTTGGAGTTGATGGGCCGCGAGAGGTCGTAATCCTCCAGAGGATCGGTGCGGTTAGACTGTGTGGGAAGAGACATTGAAATCGCAAGGACGGCCTGTGGAAAGTGTGTTGTTTGTTTCTGAAAAAATTAAAAGTGTTCCAACAGCGGGGAAGGAGCTGGAAGGAGCGGAAGGAGTCCCGTGTCCGGGAAATCGGATTTCCCGGACACTCCCGCGCCAATCGCGGTTGAGGGATGAGAAGGCTTTTTTCCTACCTGCTTTGCTTTGAGTACGAAAATCGCCGCAGACTAGCACTTGTTAAACAAGCCGTTCACTGTGGTTGAAGGTCGGGGTCGGCATGGTCGGCACCCAAGTCGTCACTACTCGCACAACTGCCGTAAAGGACCCCAAATGGAAATTCCATCAAATTCAAGCATTGATTGCCGTCACGGTTCACTCAT